>OW240912.1:310653611-310701981 GCA_933207985.1 Pelobates cultripes | reverse complement strand
TGTATGTCTTTCCTCCCAAGCTACAGGCACACAGGCATCATTTTTCAGGCACACAGTCAAAGTCATACAGGTACACCGTCATACAAACACAGAAAAAAAACCAAAGGGAGACATACACATATACAGAGACATGCAGGCATACAAAGACATACATGTATATAGAGGCAGTGACAAACTTACTTTCCTGTGTGTGTTTGTCCAGGATCTTTTGGCAACCGCACAGCCCTCTAGGGTAAGAAAACCAGGTCAAGACAAAGTCCAGTTTCAAAAAGGCCTCTGGCCTGTTTATTTTCTGTTGTTGTGCAGTAACAGGATACAATGAACATCAAATCTTCTTTCTCCTCCAAAACACTTCCCTCCCTTCACCATGCTTTAACTGCAGTTATATAGCTGCTCACAGCCCCGACAGGTGAGGCTAATGACCTCGTTAGGCAGTGAGCCAGAACTCTATGGAAAACCTGGGCTGGACTCATGCACAACCACTCTGACAGTGGGTGGAGAATCGGCCCACCCTGCTCTTCCGAATACTCCACCCCAGGGATCCAAATAACAACAGAAGAAAAAAAACCTACATTTAAACTTAACTTTCCCTAGGGCTGCATGTGCTTACCCACATGTCAGGATAGTGGCTGTGCAAAAGTCTGGGTGCCAGATATACACCCCTGACCACCATCCCCAACACTCTGTTACAAGGCATACCGTCATACAGACTCATACATACATACATACAGGCATACAGAAACATACATACAAAGACATACAGACACATACATACATACAATAGGTCCCCCCCCTTTTGTTACTTTTAGCCCCCACCCGCCGCTCATGGGTGGGGACGTGGGGGGACATTAGGTTCCCCCCAGTTTTTATTTAATTAAGGTCCCCATCCACCGGTTCCTATTAGGAATAGCCCTACAAGGCTGTGTTAATGATCTAAATAGCTGCTTTTTCATATTGGTTTTTTTTCTATAACTATTGGTTACACATACTCTTACCGTAGCTCTCTTTCACTTCTATATAAGATACTGATTTATATCCAGTTTTAAATGACAGCCACTGGCATGCCGCGAGTAGGGGCATGCTGGAGGATTTAACCTCCCTTTTATTAATAAGAGGGTCATAGTGACCCCCATAGGTTTTAATGCTGGGGGGGAGGGAGTAAGAATTGTTAATATTTAAGGAGGGAGCTGGGAGCTCCTTGCTTTTTTTTTTTTTTTTGCGCCTAGGCAGTGTTATTTTCATCCTAATGGACGAAAACAAATTATTTTTTACCGAATTCCATCCGAAAAACAAATGTTTTACAGACGAAATTCAGAATGAACAAATTACATTTTATTTAGTAGGAATTAATTTGTACAAAATGAAAATTTCACTGGTGCACATGTCTAGTAAACACTGTCTTTTCAGAAAAAAGGCAGTGTTTACATTACAGCCTGCAGTGTTTACATTACAGCCTAGGGACACTGCCAGTGACCACTCCTTAGATGGCAACTTGAGGTGCTTTCTGGGGGAGTACTGCACCCTTTGTATGGAGACACTGAACTTTCCTCATAGAGATACATTGATTCAGTGCATCTCTATAAAGAGATGCTGACTTTCAGGCCAGCGTTTGGCTTTGCCCCACATCGTTGGCAGGGATTATCAGAATTGACAATCTGAGCCAATCCAGTGCTTTCCTGTGGGAAAGCATTGTGATTGACTGAAATTGTTAGTTCTGATTATGTCAGCCAAGGAGGCAGATCAGGGGCAAGCCCACCACCAGCAGACCTGAATAAATGTAAGCTTTTACTATATTTAGGGGTGGGGGTGAAGATAGTGTTTTGAACATGTTTGTGTTCCTGACCCTATAGTGTTTCTTTAAATATATATTTAATTCATGATTTTTTTTTTTTTATTATTCTACTTTTTCCCCATACATTGGTGACTGGAAAATCAACATTTAGTGACAGTCCTCTAACTATTAATAATCATTTTTTTTACATCACAAATGGAACTCCAAATCACAAAACAAAACACTTTCTCATTTTGTTTGTTTTGTGATTCGGTCACATGGTGACTCTCTGTTTGCAGTATGAATCATGATTGATTTTAAAACGAATGCACTAATTAATGTAACAGGGGTAATCCACATACATTTTAATGATATAGATCTCTCCTATGGTCTAGCTAATCTAGAGTGGAGCTCTTGAGAGAAAATGGAATGGTGAGAAGTGAGAGTTGTGTGTCTAGTGTGCTGTGAGCTGCTGAAAGAAATAATGATCACAAGCACGATATATATATTAAACAAATAGACATATCCTTGATAACATCTTGGCTCTGAAAAATAAATTAGTGGACACCTCCAAAGCCCCATATGCATACTATATAAAATATACATAGCAGCATTGCAAATGTTGCTGCCTAATTTATAGGGAAAGTAAAGCCCTATGAATCATTTAATTATATTCAGGATATTCAGGATGTTCAGGCAACATTAAGCTAGTACTGTGCTATAACGATTACCAAAACAAGATGATATGAGAGTGATTGCAACTTCAAACTCCAAATACTGAACCAGACATGCAAAGTTGCGTGCCCTTGTTCTTAAGTTATTTTTTTTTTTTAATAGAAACTCTGGCATTCTTAGTTTCTTAGTATAATTTCACATTCTTTATTGTCTTGGAGTTATGAGCGTGACGTGTAGAGTGTGTAGTGTCTCTACCAATTCACAGAAGGTAAAATCATAGCTTCTTTTGAACTCCAAACACTGTTCTTGTAGTATCCTGATACATTCTAATTCTACAGCTTGATGAAGAAAGCCACTTCCTAATTTTCAACAAAAGTACTCAATTCAGTAAAAATCAGTAATGGCGATTCTTTCGCCAGTGTAGACGCACCACACTGGTTTGGCTCATGGTGCCCATGCACTTAGGACACCCAATAGACGTGCCATCAGGGACCCAGTTTTGTGACCATGCCCCTTATTATCTGCAAGAAGTGCTGGTAGGAAGGGAGAGCTGGTGAATACTTGGAGGCAGAGAAGTATATGGATGTGTACAGGCAGATGTCTGTAAGTTTAATTTTAAATTCAGTATTGTGCAGGATAGTGTTATTAAGATGCCAGGGTGCTCTACCACGAAATTGGAATTGATCCTTGAGGGTAAGTGTCACCGGTGCATGGTGACACCACACTATGTCTCCTGTTTTGCAGTGGGTTGCGCGGGAGCAAGTCCTCTGAAAAATAAATTAAGCCTATTCTTCAGTATGTTTTGTGTACTGAGGAGTAAAAGTAGAACTCTCGGTCATCAGGGTAACATGTCCTCCAGATATCAAATAGGCCATATTCTGATAGCAGTTTTGTGAGTGTTTTTCATTGCGTACGCAGAGTTTTATGTCTGGGAGAGGAGTCAGGCAACGAATCTCCACAAATTATTATTGGTGTAGCTTGTGTGGTGGGAGATTTTGTCAAGACTCTATGTATGAAATTTCTTTGTCTCTCATTGGGCCCATATATACCCACTAGGATATAAAGTGTGTCATTGATTTTGCAGTGTAGTATTACGTATCTACCTTGTGCTTCATTTTTGAGTTGCTGGAGTTCAAACATCAGGGAATTATGGATGAGTATTGAGACTCCTCTTTATTTAGAGGAATGGGTTTTGTGGTATTGTGTTGGATAGTCCCTGTTAGCTAAGCTGGGCACTCTATTGTGCACAAAGTGTGTTTCCTGCAGACACAGGATATCTAACTTATTACGCTTGGCATCTTCTAAAAGGATGCATCTTTTCGTGGGGAACCCCCACCTGTATCGCAGGCCATGTGCTCGAAGGGCCTCAGTCACCGGGTAGAAGTATTTTCTCCTGCGGAGTGTTGCAGTCGACAGGTCTGCAAATACTTTTACCATGGGATTGTCCTTGTGTGGTTTGGCTTTCATTCTGCTCGCTCGAAGTACGTGCTCTTTAATGTGAAAAGAGTGTGCACGAAGCAGCACATCTCTTGGCGTGGTGGCTGATAGATGGCGTGGTTTTGTGGTGTACCCGGTCGACAAGCAACATGTCTGCTGGTACCTCCGAAGCATATGCGTGAAGTAGGCCCCGAACATATGCAGGTAGGTCTGTCATTGTAACCTCCTCCGGGACACCCCGCAGCTTAAAATTGTTTCTGCTTGCCCGATCTTCAATATCTGCTATCCTGGATTCAAATCTTTCTATTTTGGAAGCCATTTGTTCCACATTTGTGGCTAAGTCGTTGTGTGCCGTTGCGAACTCATTGCATTTGTCTTCCATGTGTGAGGTCCTTTTCCCAAGTTCCTTGATGTCTTTTCATAGATAATCCGCTGTATGTTGCCAGGTTATTATAAGTTTCTTAGATAGAGTCTCTAAGGCTTCATTCAGGTCGGATTTGGTGTTCTGAGTTGATGTGGGTTGTGTGCCAAAGTCAGGCATTTGTTTGCTGTCCTCAGAGTCCTCTCCTCCATCTTTGTAGGAGGCCTGGGCGGCCAGGGTCGCAGGGGTTTGTTTCTGGCCGAACAAAAAGGAGCTTGTCCATTTTGGTGGAGCTCTTCTTACTTTTATGTTGTGACATTTCCAATTTATAACGCTGGATGCAGATTTGGTCGCTGGGATGAAGTTAGATTAAGTGCCCGGGCACGGGGGCAAATTTTCACGCGGCCATCTTGCCACGCCCCCCGAGTGGTGATATTTTTACCTGTATGTATGTTTGTGTGTGTTTTATCTGTATGAATAAAGTTTGTATCTGTGTGTGTATCTTTATGTCTGTGTATCTGTGTGTGTCATTGTTTGTATCTCTGTTTCTGCGTGTTTGGCAGTGTTTGTATATGTGTGTCTGTGTATTGGCATGTGTGTCAGTTTTTGTCTGTATGTCTCTGTATCTGTTTTTGGCATTGTTTGTATCTGTGTATCTGTATGTGTGTCAGTGTGTGCATCTGTATGTGTATCAGTGTCTGTATCTGTGTGTCTTTGTATCTGCATGTGTGTCAGTTTGTGTGTCTGTATCTGCATGTGTGTTAGTGTTTGTATCTGGGTGTCTGTATCTGTGTGTGTCAGTGTTTGTTTCTGTGTGTCAGTGTATCTGCATGTGTGTCACTGTGTGTATCTGTTTTTCTGTATCTGCATTTGTGTCACTGTGTGTATCTGTGTTTCTGTATCTGTGTTTGTGTAATTAGTTGTATGTGTGTGGCTGTGTATCTGCCTGTTTGGCAGTGTTTGCATTTGTATCTGTATGTGTGTGTGTTTGTAGCAGCGTGTCTATGTATCTGCACATGTCTGTGAATATCTATATGTCTGTATCTGTGTTTGTCATTGTTTGTTTCTATGTGTCTGTGTATTTCCATTTGTGGTAGTGTTTGTATCTGTATATCTTATCTTCCTGTGTGTCTGTGTTTATCTGTATGTGTGTTAGTGTGTGTATCAGTGTGTCTGTGCATCTGCATATGTGTCGGTGTTTGTTTATGTGTCAGTGTTTGTATATGTGTGTCTTTGTGTGATTTTGTGTGTATCTGTATGTATGTCAGTGTTTGTATCTGTGTAATAGGACAAAAAGTAGGTTGCACCTAAAATTAATGGTGTAGAAATTAAAAGATAATACAAATCAATAATAAAAAGCAACATCTACTACCCCAGACATGTATATAAATTTATATATATATATATATATATATATATATATATATATACAAAAATATAAGGTACAAAAGGCAAGCACTCACGGTCTTTTCTGGTCTCTTTAAAAAGTTGTTCTTTATTTCATAGGTTAAAACTTGATATGATCGACGTTTCAGCCAAACTTCATGGCTTTCATCAGGATCTTAACAGCTCAGTTAACTGAGCTGTTAAGATCCTGATGAAAGCCATGAAGTTTGGCTGAAACGTCGATCACATCAAGTTTTAACCTATGAAATAAAGAACAACCTTTTAAAGAGACCAGAAAAGACCGTGAGTGCTTGCCTTTTGTACCTTATATTTTTGTATATTTTTGGCATTGGCTTAATAGCACCAGGCACAATATTATTGGAGAGTGTGTGTGCAAGGATACAACAATATTTTGGACTATATATATATATATATATATATATATATATATATGTATGTATGTGTGTGTGTGTGTGTGTGTGTGTGTGTATATATATATATATATATATATGAAAAAAGTGGAGTGGTCATTCCCTCAGCTATATGCGGGTGGTTGTCCACTCTACCATGTGATATCTCTTTAAGAGTATAAAAATTCGTATATATGGTACAATCTTTATTAAGCCAGATACATATATACACAAACAAATACATGTGAAAGTCTCCTCAGTATAAGAAAACAAGAAATATATGTGAACACCAAGTGATAATATACCTTTAACCCCTTAAGGACACATGACATGTTTGACATGTCATGATTCCCTTTTATTCCAGAAGTTTGGTCCTTAAGGGGTTAAAAGCTGGGTAGACTAATTGTAAGGAGCCACAAAAAACTGTCAGAAATATACTTATATAAACTCCAAAGCTACCAGTGGCTTAGATATATATAGTACTTCAAAATTGACATTGGCCAGAAAGAATAATAAATAGTATGACTAAAAGTGGAGATCGCTCTATTAACAGGATGGGAGGCTAAAGTGTTAGATACAAACACCCCAAAGCACAGTATATTGCTATTCCTATTGAGGGCGTAGTATCTATGAGCAGGGTCTGTGTAAAACTTAAACAGCCAGATTGTGTGTTAAATCCTATATAAAGTATCAGAATAACACAGTGGATATTTCCTAAACCTGCTACACCTCGACGCTCGACGCACGTTTCGGCGTGCTATCACGCCTTTGTCAAGAGCTCCCGGCATAGAAAAAAAGGACCAAATATAAACAGGATGTAGCCCCTCCTCCAAACACATACGCCCAATCAGAGGCCTTCCTGACGTATTGGGGGCCGGGTCTGGAATCATTGCAGATTCGCACTGCCCCCTTCACCACAGTGTCTCCCTGCACGGAGGACATGGGGTACGGGGGTTCAGAAGCAGCTCTCTAATTAGGCGGTTTAGGCAGCCGCCTAAGGCCTCCCGCTGTGTGGGGCCTCGCGGCCGCCTAAACCACCATAGAGCAGACTGACATGTTGGGTCCTCGAGGACCCGACACAGGAGGGGACACGGCGGCTTGCCCTGTATGCCGCCGGGTGCGAGACCCCTCCTGTCAGTCTGCCCGGGAGAGCCAGCCTTCAGTCTTCAGTTTCGCCGGGTGTGAGCTGCAGACTGAAGTGTCTTGCGATCTCCAGCCAATCAGAGCATTGCCGCGGGTTACCACGGAAACGCTCTGACTGGAGATCGCGAGACATTCACCATGTGGTCTGCAGCTCTGCATCCGGCAGAGCTGCAGACCGGAGAGCCCACTGGACCACCAGGGAGTCTGCCACCACTGGACCACCGGGGAAAAAGGTACCTGCTCCCCTCCACCAGTCACCCCCTCACCCTGTCAGCCCCTCACTCTGCCACCCCATCTGTCACCCTGCCACCCCACCTGTCACCCTGCCACCCCCCTCACCCTGCCACCCCATCTGTCAACCTGCTACCCCACCTGTCACCCCATCTGCTACCCTGTCACCCCACTGGTCATCCTGTCACCCTGCCACCCCACCTGTCACCCCATCTGTCACCCTGCCACTCCACCTGTCACCCCTCACCCTATCTGTTACCCCATCTGTTACCCTGCCACCCCTCACCTGCCACCCCACCTGTCACCCTGCCACCCCTCACCCTGTCACCCTGCCACCCTACCTGACACACCTCACCCTGTCACCTCCTTCCCCTCTGTCACCCCCCTCTCACCCTGCCACCACACCTGTCACCTCCCTCCCCTTCCACCCCACCTGTCACCCTCTCTCACCCTGCCACCCTATCTGTCTCACCCTGTCACCCCCTTTCACCATGCCACCCCCTGTCACCTCTTCTCACCCCACCTGTCACCCCTCTCACCATGTCACCCCCCTACCCTGTCACCCAACTCTTTCACCCACACTCACCCTGTCACTCCCTCACCCTCCTCACCTGTCACCCTACCACCCCACTGTCACCTCCCTGTCACCCTGCCATCCCACCTGTCACCTCCCTCTCACCATGCCACCCCACATGTCACCCCCTGTCACCACTTCTATCCCCACCTGCCACCCCCTCTTACCCTGCCACCCCACTTCTCACTCTGTCGCCCACTAGTACCCCTCTCTCTCACCCCTGTCACCTGTCACCCCTCTCACCCGTCACACCCCATCCTCCCTCACCCCACTCCTCTCACCAGCTGCCACCCCACCTGTCGCCTCCCTCTCACCCCCCTCTCACCTTGTCACCCCACCTGTCGCCTGCCACCCCACCTCTCATCCTGTCACCCCACCTGTCACCCTGTCACCCCACCTCTTACTCTGTCACCCACCCTGTGACCCCCATCACTAAGTAACCCCCCCTTACTCTGTCACCTCACTCTGTCACTCCCTACACACTAGGTCACCCCACCTCACACTTTCACCCCCTCACACTATGTCACACTCTGTCACCCTCCCTCTCACTATGTCACCCCCCCTACATTATGTCACTCTCCCTCTCACACTAGGTCTCCCCCCTCACACACTAGGTCTCCCTCCTCACACACTAGGTCTCCACCTCTCACACGGTCACATCCCTCTCACACTATGCCACCCCTTCAGACTGTCAGCCCCCTACATTATGTCACCCTCCCTCACACACTAGGTCTCCCCCCCTCACACACTAGGTCACACCCTGTCACCCTCCTCTCACCCTGTCACCTCCTCTTACTCTGTCACCCACCCTGTGACCCCCCAAACTGTCACCCACCCTTACTCTGCCACTCCACTCCTCCCTGCACACTAGGTGACCCCACCTCACACTTTCAATCCCTCACACTATGTCACCCCTCTTATTCTGCCACACTCTGTCACCCTCCCTCTCACTATGTCACCCACCCTCTTACTCTGTTACCCACCTTCACTATGTCAAGCTTCCTCTCACTCTGTCACCCCCCTTACACAAATGTAACCCTCTCTCACTATGTCACCCCTTCTCACACTAGGTCTCACCCTCTCACCACCCCTCACACTATGTAACTGCGACTAAATATACTAATGGGGCGGGCAGGAGGGAAGCAGTTTTCTGGCCCGAATCCCAAGTGGCACTGAGGTAAGACCACCCCCCACTAACTCACACAACACATAATCCCCACCCACACATTCATACACAACCAATCACACGCATCTATCCCATTAGCTGCGCTATCTGTCTGCTTAGCTGCGCTATTTCCCCAGGGCCTTGTATGTACGTAGTGGGGAATCATGATGCAGCATCATACATAAACCAACCCAAATTCACCCCCCAAATAATGACAGACAACGTAGTATGGATGAAACAGGCCACAGCATTTATTATAACATATGATAATTACTGTATAACACATCCATAATTTATTTTAATAATCTTTTTTCTTTTAAGTAACCAAAATGTTAAACATAAATAACCATAGCTTAACATATAACTTAACACATACAGGTAGTGTTATACAGTGAACCCAACCGTCCTCTCACCTCCTCCCTCGGCATAAACTCCTTTTCCTTCCAATGCTTACCACTAGCTGACCTTTTCCTCGCTCGGTGGGCACGACATAACAGGTAACCTAATGTTAACTCCTTAGGAGCAGGGGAGGTTGAGACCTGAAAACTTGCTCACTTCATTCCACATACTTAAACGTAACCACTTCAAACTTAATTGGCCCAAAATTAGCGGGGAACCCCACCAAGACCACCCATGGCCTGTTCCACCGCTTCCTGCATAGCGAGATTAAAGAGGTTGAGCCCACAGCTGACCATCAATAGAGGGTTCTAAAAACCCAACCAGGCATGAGAGGAACCCCACCAGCACAGGACCTGATGGACTAGAACAGAGGGGATCCGGGGAAAGAAGAAAGCAGGGCAGGGGGGGACACACAGGAAGGGGGGGCACAGCAGAGACAGGGAAAGGGGGAGAGGGGCAAGCTGGGCCCCCTGGAAGAAAAAGGGAACACAGAGACTGGTGGGGGGAGGAGACTCCTGACACACTGGGGGATACCCCCAACCCCCAACAGTGGTACAGGCCTAATTACTACAGGGGCCCTGGAACTGGCCCCACCGGCCACGTGCAGACCGACGTCGGGAAGGTGCCGCCCGCCGTCCTCCGCCCCCGGCCCGCGATCCACCGCTGGAGGCCGGGGTGGGCTGTGCTGGGGATGCCAGCTGTGAGGCTGGAGCCCGCCGGGTAGGCTGCGCCTCCCGCACAGTAGTAGAAGGCCGCGCATCCCTCCTGGAAGTAGCAGGCCGCGTGTCTGGAGCCCCCGAGGAGTGGTGTCAGGGGACAACCTCACCCGCAGGGCGAAAACGCCGGCTGGTACTAGTGCAACCCCCAGGGGCAGGGGTTGCAGGGGAGGCTCCTGGAGGAGTTAGGCCGCAGGAGGGACCCACACCGGGAGCCATACCTGGATTAAGTTGAGCAAATTGCTCACGTAGTTGCCGGCCACCGTCCAGCACTGCAGCAGCCCTGAGGGAAGCCAAATTCTCCTCATCATCCATCCCTCAAGCTGGTAAACCGACAGACTCAGGACAAACAAGAGCAGGAGGACAGGAAGCTGTTGGCTGGCCCGAATCCCAAGTGGTACTGAGGTAAGACCCCCCCTTCACAGACTCACTCAACACATAATCCCACCCACACATTCATACACAACCAATCACACGCATCTATCCCCACATTCATACATGTGCCCTTGTCCGCTTAGCTGCGATATCTCCCAGGGCCTTATTGAATTACTATAACCCGGCAACCTATAAAAAAAACATCTTGTTACAGCATATCTAATAGGCAGAACAAAATCAGCAACAATGCGAAGCTTAATTAAATTTAAACAGAAAAGCATTTGCTCAGAAATTTTAAACGTGCAGTACTCCCCTATAGCCTGTAGAGGCCAGCAGCCTATTAAGCATATACATATAACTGTGCGAATGTTCGCATAGACCCAGAGAAAACGTATTACTATAATAGGGTATTCGGTTTTAATTATACGAACTGCCCCAAAGCGGAGCAAAGAGCCAAATAACAACTTAATGTTCCATGTTTAACCGAACACTATAACAGACATGTTGTATGAATTGTAAGTAACATTCGTGCGTATGAACAAAAGGCTGAACGGTTGAGAGCAAACTCACAAAAGCCAATTCATATGAATCAACAAGCAGTAGAATAAGTAGACAAACTTTCGAACCATACGTTCGTATGGAAGTTTAAACAAAAGACATCACGAAAGGCATATGAAAAAGAGGTAAGTATGAGAATAGAGTTTGCCTGTGCGCCTGCAACAGGGTCGCGAAGGTCAACCAACTCACTGTTACTGCAGCTTTAACACAGTTAATGGTAGAGACCAGAAGAAGAGAGGAAGTATCCCGTAGGCCTTGGACGGCTGAGAAGACTCGAACCAGGAACAGGCAGAAACTCTAAGAGCATGTAAGGTATCCACGAGGAAAGGTAGGGAAAAGGGCAATCTGCTGCGGCCAGAAGTCCAGGTATGCAAATCGCCAGACCAACAACGGTAATGAGGAGGGGTCTGGCAATATTTAAGTAGGGAAATCATGCCCCTCCCACAACTACAGGCCCAGCCTTCTATACATACATACACACATATATATATATATATATATACACACACACACACACACACACACACAGTGCCAATACACAGACACACATACTGACACAAAATACAAACAGAGACACACATGTAGATGTACACAAAATAGAAACAGAGACACACATGTAGATGTACAGACACACAGATACAAACATTTATATACACCTGGGGAAGAGGATAAGCAGGGGGAGTGTGGGGAAACAGGGGGAAGCTTGGGGTAGAGGAAGAGCAGAGAGCCTTGGGCAGAGGAGAAACATGGGAGACTATGTTTCAGTAAAAGGGGAGATGGGGCAGAGAAATACTTATAAATATGAAATAACAGCAACTATATTAATTACAAACATTTTTTTAAAACTGGGGTACACTTTATGGAAATGGGCTATAAAGGGGTGCACAAGTGAAAAAGGTTAGGAACCCTTCTCCTAGAGCACTAGAGAAAATAGTGGATCTAATGAATAGTTACATACATCCTTTTAAAGGACCACTATAGTGCCAGGAAAACATACTCGTTTTCCTGGCACTATAGTGCCCTGAGGGTGCCCCCACCCTCAGGGACCCCCTCCCGCCGGCTCTGGAAAGGGGAAAGGGGTTAAAACTTACCTTTTTCCAGTGCTGGGCGGGAGCCTCTCTCTCCTCCTCCGTTCCTTTCGTGGGCTGAATGCGACGCGCGGCAAGAGCTGCGCGCATTCAGCCCGTCGCATAAGCATTTACAATGCTTTCCTATGGAAGCTTGCGTGCTCTCACTGTGAAAATCACAGTGAGAAGCACGCAAGCGCCTCTAGTGGCTGTCAATGAGACAGCCACTAGAGGATTAGGGGGAAGGCTTAACCCATTCATAAACATAGCAGTTTCTCTAAGACTGCTATGTTTATAAAAAAAATGGGTTAACCCTAGAAGGACCTGGCACCCAGACCACTTCATTAAGCTGAAGTGGTCTGGGTGCCTAGAGTGGTCCTTTAATGCAGCATTAAAGAGACCAGCTGCCTTCAGAAACAGTTTGCAACTATTCAACTCTGCAACAAGCAGACTGCTTTTGCAAGTACGCCTTACTTTAATTTTGCTTAGTTTATCAGTTAAAATCCATATATAATCCAATCTACACTACTATATAAAAATAAATACAAAATATACATGACCCTTCAATGCCAAATGAGCTTGTTAGAGCTCCTTATTTTTCTTACTATTAATCGACTTTATATAATAAATAACATATTGTTTCTTTGTTGTCATTCGATAGCACTCTGATATTGTGATATCATGGAGAGGGGGAGACAAAGAGTTAAAGAGAAGAAATGAAAAAACTAAATGCAGTCATTGATTTTTAGAAGCAAAATATTTTCTACCTGAAATAGTTAAAACCAGAATGGAGAAATGTGAAATCTAAAAAGAAAACCCTCTCCAGAGGGATTAGACAGTAAGAGGTACATATGAGCAGAAATAGATTAATGCATAGTCAGGTTCAAGATTGGAAAACTGACAAAATGCCAAAAATGGATGGTCAGAATAAACACAAGAGGTTACAGAAAAGTAACAAGGACTTGGATACTCAACATGAAGGATGCATGAGAGAAAAAAATAGATAAGGTCATGTTCAGAGAGTGGAAAGAGGAGATTGGGAAGAAAAACAGACAATTTCAGTTTAGCAAATAAAGTATTACATTAAAGGGTCTTCTTAAGAATCTAAATAAATAATGGTTTTAAGATGTACTAATGGTTATATTTCTTTAAAAACTAGTGTAGCTGATTTTATAGTGTTTATAAAAAATATAATGTTTTTGATTACATAGTTATGTATTGTGTTTATGCTTTAGTGTTGAGCTCAATCTCAGTTATTTCACAATTTATCATTACTTTTCTAACATTCTAGCTTGTATTGATTTTCAATAGCCCCGATCAACATTAATGATTCATTATTTCCCTGAACAATTCACAATGTACTGTGCTGTATGATAATATCTAGGTGTCACACACACACAGACACGCAAAAACAAAAAAAAGGAAATGCTGTAATGTACTTATATTCAGTGCCTTCATATTAATACTTAGTAGAGACACTTTTTGCTTTCATAAAAGCTATGAGTGGTTTAAATTAAGTATCTGGCACCTTTGCAGACTAGCTGTATTTATGCCCATACCTTTTGACAGACTTGCTCCAAATAATTAATGTTGGTTTGGTGGTGATTGTGGTCTACATTTTTAAAATAGTGCCACAGACTGAGATGAGGACCTGGACTGTGCTATTGTACGCAGAGGCGTAGCGTGGGGAGTGCAGGGGGGGCCGGCCGCACCGGGCGCAACATCTGGGGGGGCGCGCTCGCACTCGCAGCTCTCTGCCCCTGCCTGGCTCACTCACTCTCTCTGCAGTGCTGGCTGTGCGAATCCGATCCGGGTCGCCGCCCACTGTGGAGGGGGGGGGGTGCGAGGCAGGGCCTGCGCTACCATTAAGGCGAATAAGGCATTCGCCTAGGGCGCCGGCTTCTAGGGCGCGCCCACCGAGAGGTTTCCCGGTGGGCTGCCCTGCTGTAGCTGTCCGGGGATGCTGTGCTGGACGAGCGGCTCTTTAGCCACCCCCCAGCGCAGCCACTCACCTGCTGGGCTCCCTCTGCAGCAGATTACCTGCTCGTGCAGTGGGGTTTGCTGTAACCCGAGCAGAGCACTGTGCTTCCTGCAGGCAGGGGGAGCCTGTGAACACCGGAAGCACTGTGAAGGGAGCAGGAAGCAGGCTGTGCTCAAAGTGCATGGCTCTCCTGCTCCCCCAGGAGAAAGAGCAAGATCCTGCAGCCTGGACCTCTGCTCAGCACAGCACCCAGGTATGGCATGGTTAAGGGGGATTGCTTATTGTGTGCATGTTTGTAAAGGGGAGTGTGTTAAATTGGTGTGTTTGTGTGTGTAAATAAAGTGTGACCTTATGTAAAGTTTGTGTTTGAGTGACAGTGTGTGTGTTAGGGAGAGGGTGCAAGTGACTCTGTGTGTGTGTGTGTGTGTGTTAGTGAGAATGTGCAAGTGACTCTGGGTGTGTGTGTTAGGGAGAGTGTGCAAGTGACACTGTTAGTGAGTATGTGTTAGGGAAAGTGTACAAGTGACACTGTTAGTGAGTGTTAGGGAGAGAGTGCAAGTGACAGTGAGAGTGTGCAACTTAGTGACACTGTTAGTAAGCATGTGTGACACTGTGTGGTGTTAGAGTGTGTAACTGACAATGTCTATGCCAGTGAGAGTGTGTAAGTTAGAGTGTGTGTGTATAAGTGAGAGTATGTAGGTGACACTGTGTGTGTTAGTGAGAGTGTGCAAGTGACAATGTGTAGGTCAGTGAGAATGTGTATGTGTTAGTGTGTAAGTTAGAGTTAGAATGTGTAAGTGTGTATGCCAGTGAGAGAGTGTGTGTATTAGTGAGATTGTGTAAGTGACACTGCAAAGGTAATTATTGCAATTTTTAAGAAACTTCAATAATTACCATTCAGGGATAACTCCTCTAGTGGCTATGCATAGGGACTTCCAGTCACGGAAATACCACTGCGAGCGCGGCCATTGAGGAGCTAAGGCGGACCCAAGCCAGCACAAAAGACATTGGTGCTGGACCCAGGTAAGTGACAGAAGGTGTTTTAACCCCTGCTGCACCACAAGGGGGGATGCGCTTGACGGAGGGGGAAGCTATAGTGCCAGGATAACAAGTTTGTTTTCCTGGCACTATAGTTTCCCTTTAATATCTACTCAGTGCGCCTCTTTCCCTAAATGTCTCTTTAGTGTAATTCAGAGTTTAGTGAATAAACTTCTGAGGGAATGTAGTTGCATTCATAAGGGGGCGTCAAAATGTATTCTTGCCTAGGGCAGCAAGAATCCTTGCACCGGCCCTGGTGCCAATAAACTTGTATTTAGATGCATTTTACTTTAATTACATAAGTATTTTCATAACAAATAATACATGTGCTTGGGGGGTAAGGGTTTCTTTAACTAATCTAGTGGAAGAGACTCGAGTGCTAAAATCCACGGGTTAGGGGGCGCAATTACTTGCCTTGCCCCGGGTGCTGACAACCCACGCTACGCCACTGCTTGGGGGGTAAGGGTTTCTTTAACTAATCTAGTGGAAGAGACTCGAGTGCTAAAATCCACGGGTTAGGGGGCGCAAATTATTTGCCTTGCCCCGGGTGCTGACAACCCACGCTACGCCACTGATTGTACGATATGTATTATGTTTTTGTTCTTGAGCCATTCCAAAGTTGCTCTTGCCCCGTGCTTAAGTTCATTGTCCTGTTAAAATGTGAACTGTCTCCCATGCCTCAACTTTTCAGCAGACTGAAAAGGTTCTCCTTCAGTACTGACCTGTATTATGCTTCATCTATTCCAAGGCCTTGCTGATGGATAGCAATGCAATCACCACCATAATTCACTGTAGGGATACTATTTGTTGAGGAATGGGCAGTGTTTAGTTTGTTCCACACAAGAATTCAACCAAACGCTCTTGATCTCATCTACATAGTAACATAGTAACATAAGCTGAAAGGAGACACGCATCTATCAAGTTCAGTCCCTTACACGTCTGTTTTTGCTGTTGACCCAGCAAAATCCAGTCTGAAGTGCTCTCCAATTTTGCAAACAAATTAAGAAATAATTCCTTTTTGAACCCAGAATGGCAGTCAGATCTCTCCTTGGAGCTATTACACAAAGTATTTACCGTATATACTCGAGTATAAGCCGAGTTTTTCAGCACATTTTTTGTGCTGAAACCCCCCACTCAGCTTATACTTGAGTCAATGTCTGTATTATGTCAACTTACATTGCCATAATACAGACCAGGACCGCCGGGCTTGTAATGGGTCTCACGAGACTTACTCTGTAAGCAGAATGGAGCTGACAGAGGAGCTGCACGGAGGAGAAGGGAGCTGACAGGAGCTGCAGGAAGGTAAGTAACAGCTCACTGCCAGCCCCCCCACTGAACAGCCATTGCCACTGGACCACCAGGGATTCAGTATTATTATTTTAATATTATATTATTTTAATAATAATATTATTAAAATAATATAATATTAAAATAATAATATTATTTTATTTTTATATTATTATTATTTTAATATTTTCATTATTTAAAAAAAAAATAAATTGTCCCCCCTCCCTGCTTGTTGCCTGGCCAGGGAGGGGGGACAAAAAAACATTTAAAAAAATAATGCAAATATTAAAATAATAATAATATAATAACACACAACACACAAACACACACTCTGCATTCCTTATATACACACACAAACACATACTCTGCATTCATTCTATACACACACTGTAAATAAATATTCAATTAATGTAATTTTATTGGGATCTAATTTTATTTAGAAATTTACCAGTAGCTGCTGCATTTCCCACCCTAGGCTTATACTCGAGTCAATAAGTTTTCCCAGTTTTTTGTGGTAAAATTAGTGGCCTCGGCTTATATTCGGGTCGGCTTATACTCGAGTATATAGGGTAAGTATTCATCCAGTTGTTGTTTAAACATTTCTACAGACTCTGATAAAACCAGCTCTTCAGTCAAATAATTCCACATCCTTGTTCTTACTGTAAAAAAAACCCCTTTCCTTTTCCTTACACTAAATTTCATATGTATAGTCCTGTTTAAGAATAGAGTTCCAAACAGTGGTTTGTATTCACCCTAAAAAAAAAATCGCATAATTCTATCATACCCCCTTTAAGGTTCTGTTTCTGTTTGCATTCCTCTCATCAATGTTGTAGCCCACTTTTGCACCTTTTCTAATGCTATATTATCCTTATCACAATATCCCAAAATTGCATCGCGTATGCAAGATGTTTTCTTACCACTGATTTATAAAGAGGAAATATATTTTTTGTCAATCTTTGTTTTATTATGGCATTTGATCCATGGTTTACATAATGAAAAAAGGAGTTAGAGCAGATAAACATAAAAACAGATATGTCAACATACAGCAGAGTAAACGCCTAAGCTAGGCTGCCATAATTTTTATAATAATAAATGACAAGCTGTATCAGGCTAGTTATGCGTGAGACATTTGTTATATAGTTAACATGCTAAAGACATGGTATATAATTATATGGTATCTAATTTTTTTTAAATTATATTAAAAAAAAAAAAGACATGGTATATCGGGCTAGGTATTCATTAAATAATTAATACAGATACAGGTTATTCCAATTTTGCAAGAGTGACTACCAAGGTGTAGTTGGCGTTTGTCGATTTAGCTGACATAGCTAAGAGGAACGAATGCAAGATAAAATAGATATACATGTCTGAACTTAAAATGGAACAAATGACCGGTTTGCACTACTTGTTAAATGTTCTCTATGCATGGTTATGCTATTGATGTAGTAAGGTTAGTAGTGTGTCATATAGAGGATAGGTTGGAACCACTGAGGCCAGTGAGATTGCTAGTTAAGCTCTGGGCTAGTAGTTATGGACTGTTGACAGTGGTAAGGAGCTCCACTTGGCAGGGGTGTGGGGGGTGACTTAGTGGCATGGTGGTGTCACAGTGTTATCTAAATATAATAAAAGGCAACAGGCCTAAAGAAAACATAAATACAGGTATGTTTAGCAGTCAGTATTTGCAGGTGTCGCTGAGGTTCGGCTTGTTAGAGTTCCCCTGGACATGCCTGGCTTTCAGCCAACTCCCTTGTGTGGTCTTCCCTTCAGGTAGTTAGACAGTCCTTGCCATGATTGATCAGGCACATCTGCTCTCATTTCGCCTTTCCAGTTTCCAGGTCTGTGTGGACTGGGTACTGTCACCTGCTGCAAGGGTGGGGGTCCGCGAGGTCTCCGTACCTTGTGTCTTTGGCCCAAGGCCTGTCACGTATTCATCCGCACATAAAAATGTGGTTAATGGCATTTACTGTCCTGACAAGAAAAGTTGTGCTGAGCGACATTACCGTCCTCACAGGAAAAGTTGTGCCGAACAGCAATCATGCAAATGCAAACCTGGTTATTACTTTTGGGGTCAAAGGCAGGTCATGGTCAATCAAATCCATAGGAGGGTTTAGCTGAGCAGCAATCATGCACACCTGGTAATTGCCTTTGGGATCAAAGGCCGGTTACAGCCCTGTTTAGGCCCTGTTCTCCTCTTACTCAGTGCCCTGTCGTGGTTTCATGCCTATTCTTTCCTGATCTTGATTTTCTGGTATTTGACTTTGGCTTTTTTTTTTACTTCCCTGATATCTGATATCCTTGACTTTTGGCTTTCCCTCATCTTTGTGTCTGATTCTGTGTCCCTGACCTCGGCAAGTATTTTGATTATTCTTGGAGACGTTAAGTCCGGCCATTCTAAGGTCCGGTTATACGTTATCCTTAGTCCTAGGTGTAACACAGTACTGCGTGCTGGATCAATTTGTAATCCTGACATTGCGACATTGCAATAGATCCTGCAGACTTATGTCAGCACATAGCAGCTTGTTAGAGAAAGCTAGAGGAGAATGATCACCGTATGGATCAATTTGCCCAGGCTTTTAGCACGCTACTTACTAGAATGGCTCATTTACAACCTGAGGCTTCTCCAATTATGTCACCACTGCCTAATGTACCTCCACCTATAATATATAAGGCACCTACCCCGCATTATCTCCTTCCCCTGCATTTTTCTGGTAATATCCAGGAATGTAGGGGATTTCTCAATCAGATTGAGTACCACTTTGAGGCCTCACCTGGTTCATTTCCTTCAGATAGAGCTAAGATTGGGTATCTGATGAACCAACTTAAAGCCTTAACCTGGGCTAATCCATTATGGGAAAGTAATAGGAATATCGTTCATTGTTACAAGGAATTCCTGGCAGAATTCAAACTGATGTTTGAACCATTATGCAGAGAGGAAGACACCTCCACTGCCCTAATGCATATCAAACAAGGGCAGTGGAGGCGTCCGGTCTATCTCGGATTATGCCATAGAATTCCGTACCTTGGCATCTGAGGTAGACTGGACTAACAACGTATTAATCGCTGCTTTTAAAAAAGGATTATCCTAATTTATACTTTTTGAAATTGCTGCCAAAGACCTACCTACGGGGTTAAATGACTTTATTACCTATGTGATGCAGATCGATAATAGACTCAGGACCAGGGAAATTACTAGTAACTGAACTAGAC
Organism: Pelobates cultripes; assembly: GCA_933207985.1. NCBI lineage: Eukaryota > Metazoa > Chordata > Amphibia > Anura > Pelobatidae > Pelobates > Pelobates cultripes. The sequence continues at coordinate 310,682,200 of OW240912.1, read as the reverse complement.
GTTTGACTATGTCACTAGCACCTCGATTTTCCCAACTTGTTGTCCCTGCCCTCTCAACGCTGTTTGAACCTGAACCTATGCAGTTAGGAGTTACATGACTGTCTGAGGCAGAGAAACAGTATAGGAGATGAGAGGGTCTGCTTATATTGTGGCAAGAAAGGGCATATGAGAGATGCTTGTCTTATACATCCGGAAAACTTCTGCACCTTAAGAACCTTAAGGGGACAGGTCTTAGGTGTAATGGGTACGTCCTCTAGTAATTCCCGAAGCAGATTTCTCCTTGATATTTCCGCCTTTTGCAACGAGGAGAACTTTTCATGCAAAGACCTGGTTGACTCGGGTGCGGCTTGTAACTTTATTGATTTTTATTTTGTTAAAAACCACATCATACCTGTCAAGGAGAGATCATTACCTCTAGCGGTTGATGCTATTGATGGGAGACCCCTATCTCAACCTCTTGAGACATTGCCTATTTACATTACGATAGGAGCTTTGCATAAGGAAGACATTACTTTCCAGATAATCGCTTCCCCTTCTTGTCCCATTGTATTAGGGTTCCCTTGGCTCACCAAGCATAACCCTCATATTGATTGAACTAGAATGGAAATACTGGAATGGGGTAGAGACTGTCAGGAAAGTTGCATGTTACCCATTTCTAAAAAAGTGGGCATCGTTGCTTTACCCGCTGCTACATCTCCAACTCCTGAAATTCCCATACAGTATTGGGAGGTTAGAGAGGCGTTTAGTAAAAGCCAGACTCATGCTCTTCCTCCACACAGATCTTATGATTGTTCCATTGATCTGTTGCCCAGGGCTATGCCGCCTTAAGGAGCGGTATATGCCTTATCCCCACAAGAAAGTAAAATCATGGATGAGTACATCAAGGAATTTTTAAGTAAAAGTCATATACGTAAATCATCCTCGCCTGCTGGTGCAGTGTTCTTTTTTTGTAGCTAAGAAAGATGGAGAATTACGACCTTGCATAGATTACAGGGCATTAAACAAGATTACTATCAAAATGCCTATTCCATTACCCTTATATCAGAATTGTTTGATAGACTCCTAAGTGCTAAGATCTTCACTAAGCTTGAGCTTAGGAGTTACATAGTTACATAGCTGAAAAGAGACTTGCGTCCATCAAGTTCAGCCTACCTCACATTTGTTTTTTGCTGGGAAAAAAATCCTTCTTGACCCCAGAATGGCAGTGCATACAATTTAGTGACAATTAGGGAGGATCATGAATGGAAGACTGCGTTTAACACTAGGAGTGGGCACTACGAATATCTTGTTATGCCCTTTGGGTTATGTAATGCTCCGGCCGTATTTCAAGACTTCATTAATGATGTACTCAGAGACTATATTTACTCTTTTGTGCTTATATACCCAGATGATATCCTTATTTATTCCCCCGACATCCAAACTTATCATAATCATGTCAAACAAGTTTTACAAACTTTGCTTAAAAATGGTCTTAATTGTAAACTTGAGAAATGCGTATTTGATCAACATGAGGTTCAGTTTTTGGGGTATAACATTTCTGCCTTTGGTTTCCAAATGGATCCTTGCAAACTAGAGGCCGTTCTAAAATGGCCATTACCAGCGGCGTACATACCGCGGTCGCGGCGGACCTCTGTGACTGGGTGCCTGCCGCCAGGTATTGCGGCCCCGAACAGGCCCATTGGGTGGCCCATACTGTTAAGGCCACCCGATGGAAATGAAGATCATCAGAGTGGGCCCGGTGACAGCGTGACCGGGCCCCCTGTGATGATGTCAGATGCTGGAAGGAAGTGACTGCCGCGGTCACTCCTCCCAGCAACCACCAGGAGCCACGCAGAAGGAAGCACCGGGGATTGTGAGTACACCACTGGCCATTACCCAGGGGGTTAAAAGCCATACAGAGATTTATTGGTTTCTCTAACTATTACAGGAGATTCATCAAAGGTTTCTCTTCGGTAATAGCCCCCATCACCAATATGACACACAAGGAGGCTAATTGTACTATATGGTCTAAAGAAGCTAAAGAGGCTTTTGAGCTTCTTAAACACATGTTCGCATCTGCTGACATATTAACACATCCTGACACTAGTAAATCCTTGTGGTTACTTCTCCAGAAAGTTGTCTCCTGCCGAGCATAACTATGACATTGGTAATAGAGAACTGTTAGTCATCATACTAGCGCTTAAGGAATAGCGACATCTTTTGGAGAGTTCCAAGGATCCCATTCTGATTATTACGTATCACAAGAACCTGGCATATATTGGAGATGCCAAATGACTGTCTTCTAGACAAGCTAGATGGTCATTACTTTTGTTTCGCTTTAACTTCATTATCACCTACAGACCCGGTTCTAAGAACGTTAAAGCTGATGCCTTGTCTAGACAATTTAACGTTGAATCAGATCTAGAACAAGAGACATCCACTATTATTTCTCCTGAGTGTATTATTGCATCCACTGTCCTTTCTTTGTTGTCCCCTTTGCTCCGTGATATCATGGCGGTTCAGCTCCAGCTGCAACAAACCTTGCAACAAACTTCAAGATACAATGTTTATTCCATTGCCTGACAGGAAAGAGGTTCTGAAGGTATTCCATGACAATGTGACTGCTGGGCATGCAGGTATTAATAAAACTGTATCCGCCATTTCCAGGTCATTTTGGTGGGAGTCACTCAGGAAGGATATTAAGGATTATGTAGAAGCCTGCTCTGTCTGTGCAGTTTCAAAGGTTCCTCATAAATTTCCATGTGGAGTGTTACAGCCACTTCCTATACCCAGTATCCCATGGTCTCATTTATTGATGGATTTCATTGATGAACTGCCTAGTTCCAATAGGTATACTACCATCCTCATGGTAGTTAACTGTTTTTCCAAAATGGCACACTTTACTCCACTTAAAAAATTGCCATCGTCTCAGGACCTGGTGCACATATTTATACGCATCTGACAGGGGTTCCCAATTTGTGACATGGTTCTGGAGGGCATTCAATAAACAGTTGGGCATTGAATTGTCGTTTTCCTCTGCTTACCATCCCCAAACTAATAGTACGGCTGAAATAGCTAACCAATCCCTTGAGCTGTATTTACGTTGCGCAGTGAATAGTACACAGTCTAACTGGGCCGAATTTGCAGGGAATAACACTACCCATGACTCATCTAGGCTGAATCTGTTTTTTGTCAATATGGTCGTCATCCTGCAGTTCTCCCTGATGTGTTTTCTGATACGGCTATCCCTACCTCTATTCATGATACCTGGACTAAGGTTCACTCCGCTCTTGAAACTGCAGCTGCTCGCTTTAAGCGGATAAACGGCGGAGTGCCAATCCAGTTTACCAGGTGGGTGATCGGGTTTGGTTATGCTCACGCAACATCAGGTTGAAGGTTCCGAGCATGAAATTTGCTCCGAGGTTCCTTAGTTCTTTTCTTGTGGTTAGGAGAATCAACCCTGTTTCTTATTCTCTGGCCCTTCCAGCGTCCTTACGTATACCTAATACTTTTCATGTGTCCTTGCTCAAACCGCTTGTTAGCAATTGGTACACAAGTCCGATTGTTCCCCCTCCTCCTTTGGTTATTTCTGGACAGGATTAGTACGAAGTCTCCTCCATCATTTATTCCAGGTTTTTCTCGTGGTTCCTGACAGTATGTGGTTGATTGGGGGGTATGGGCCTACTGACCGTTCTTGGGTTTTGGCTTCTGATATCCATGCTGGCCATAAAATGTGTTCTTTTCATGCAAAGTTTCCTCTCAAACCTGGTCTTACCTGCCCAGTGGGCAGTCTTCAGGTGAGGGGTAATGTCATGTATTCATCCACACATAAAAATGTGGTTAATATCATTTACCGTCCTGACAGGAAAAGTTGTGCCAAGCAGAAGTCATGCACATGGAAACCTGGTAATTGCTTGTGGGGTCAAAGGCCGGTTACAGCCAATCGGATCCACAGGAGGGGTATTTAAACCCAATTCTCCTTTTGGTCATTGCCCTGTCGTGGTTTCATCTTGATGGTAATCCGAGAGTGCATTCCTGATCTTGATTTTCTGGGTATTTGACTTTGGCTTCGTTTTGACTTCCCTGATATCTGGTATTCTTGATTTTTGGCTTTCCCTCATCGTTGTATCGGATTTTGTGTTCCTGACATTGGCAAGTATTTTGACTATTCTTGGATACGTTAAGTCCGGACATTCTAAGGTCCGATTATACGTTATCCTTAGTCCTAGGTGTGACACAGTTCTGCATGCTGGATCAACTTGTAATCCTGACACCAGTGGGCCGCGATGGCCATGGGCTGAGGCTGGCAAAAGAGATTAATGGATCTCCCCTGCAGGGCAGCACCGGACCTAAGAGGTAGTTCTGTCCCCTTATGGACTGGAGAGGCGATTGGGCAGTGAGTCAGTGCTCCGTGCATTCAAGGCAAGCAGTCTCTTTCTTCTCGTGAGTGCCAAGATTATCAGAGCATTGCCATGGTAACCACGGCAAAGCTATGAAATATCAGCGCTCACGAGATGTAGAGACATGGTCTGAAGGGTACAGACCAAATAACTGGCCAACTGGATGACCAGGGATCTGCGTGCTCCCTCTCCCCCTGCAAAGTAATAAGGGGAAGGGAGATTAAATGTTGTTTTATTTTATTTTTTTATAATTAATAATTAATTATATAAGCACCTATCCTACCCCCTATATACACACTGTAGCGGACTACGGGTGATCTAAACGGTTACCTCCGCTGTTTCCCTTCTTTTGCCATTCAGAAACCCTTACAACAAGCAGGCATCCATTTTCGCCCCAGTACCTGGACGCCACACAGTTCTGGAGGTAAAAACACTGACAATCCTTTATGATACACACAGCTTTTAAGCACAGAGCCCCACAGGATGTCTCTATTCAGTTCAACACAATCCTTTGTCCCAGGCAGGAGAAAGGGAATGGGTTACAGATAACCATCTCCCGCTCTGAAGAGATACCAACAGGGCATAGTTCCATATATTAAAATATACTGCGAACAGTAAAACACATTACGTACAGTTGCAAGAAAAAGTATGTGAACCCTTTGTAATGATATGGATTTCTGCACAAATTGGTCATAAAATGTGATCTGATCATCATCTAAGTCACAACAATAGACAATCACAGTCTGCTTAAACTAATAACACACAAAGAATGAAATGTTTATGAGCACTTCCTTCTGTGCTGACCCATCAGGAGAATGGTGCGAACCCAGTTTGAATGGGAGCTCTTTCTCCTATCGGTCGGCACGGACTTTCAGGTGGCCAGCGGGACCTCTGTGGCTGCGAAGCCAACTCACAGCCCCAGGATCCCACTTGGGCCAGTGCCTCTCTCCGATTGCTACCTCCACTTAGGCAGCTCCGGGCAGAGTGCTCTCTGGGCAGCTACGAGCCTGGGTAATCCATTGACTATAGATCCATTAGGGGCAGGTAGGGTGAGCCCCAACACTGGGACCTGAACAGTGCGGGCACGCCAGTTCGGTATACGAATGCTTCCCCTGGTTGGCGTTCGGCTATACGAACCCAGGGGAGCATTCGTTAATGACACATTACACCCCCTGCACTCACACACACTCTATTCCCCATATGCATTCACACATACTATTCTATATCTGATATAAATACATATACTATACCCTTATACACATTCTACATCCCCTACACACACACACACTACACCACCTATGCACACACTATACCCCAATACACACATGCATGCTAAACCCCCTATGCACACATTACCGCAATTGTACTCACATGTGCACTAAAACCCCTATATGCATACGCACACTAAAACCCCTAGATATACCCACACACACAGTACAGCCCATACATGCACACATAATATCCCGTAGGTCTACACACTCTACAGGTCCTCTAAGCACACATATACTTTACAGGCCAGAAACGCACACACTATAGTCCCTAGCCCAGGGCCGACCGGTCCACAGGTCCTGGTGGGACGATGGCTCCAGGCGGCAATCTGCTGCCCCTGTCAGTATCGAATAGAATAATAACATTTGCTCCACCAGGGCAGGAAGTGAGGCCATCCCTAATTCTCATAATTAGGGGACTCGTGAGGAGGGTGGGGAGGTTCAGCACTGAAGTTCTGGAGTATTACCTGCAGTGCGAGATGGAACTTCAGTGCTCACTTGACTTTCCAGAGTTGCGACAGAGCTATTCCTAGGACAGGCAGAGCGTCAGAAACCCACTCCGTGTCTGACATGCTGCATGCTGACCACTGACAGGGCAGCACAGAAGGAAGGACATGGAGCTCTCTAATGCAGGAGCCAGCAGACAGGAGTCAGGCAGCAGTGGTGGGTTTGTGAGTAGCAGGGTAAGGGTAAGTTGGCTGCAGTTCACACACTGTGTGTTGCACATAGTAAGCCTTTCCCAGCACACTCATAGACACACTGCACTCAAACACACAATTCACACACAGCACACACAGACACACACTTCATCCTCAGCACACACACAGACACATATGGCATCCCCAGCACAAACAGACACACATATCACCGCCAGCACACAGACAGACTACATCTACAGCACACTCATAGACACACACTGCACCTCAGCACACAGACAGACACTTCAGTCCCAGCATCCACAGACACACACGTCATCCCTAGCACACACAGACACACTTTTCAGCCCCAGCACACAGACAAACACACTACATCCCCAGCACACTCATAGACATACACTTCACCTCAGCAAACAGACAGATACTTCACCCCCAGCACCCACAGACACATTTCATCCCCAGCACACACACAAATACACTGAATCTCCAACACACACAGGCACACATATCACCCCAAGCACACACAGGCACACACTTCATCTCCAGCACACATATACCCACTTTATCTCCAGCACACACACAGACACACATCTCTCCAGCACACACACAGGCAAACACTTCATCCCCAGCACACACAGACACACACTGTATCCAAGCACACACAAGCACACATCAACCCCAGCACACATGCTTCATTAGCAGCACACACAGACACACACAGCATCCCCAGTAACCACACAGGCACACTAGATCTCCAGCACACACAGACACATACTTCATCACCAACACACACACACACATCATCATCCCCAATGCAGATACACAGACACACATTGCATCCCCAGTACCCACACAGGCACAATGGATCCCCAACACACACAGACACACACTTCATCCCCAACACACACAGCCACACTGCATACCCAATACACTCATAAACAAACTGCACTCACACATACACACACACTGCATCTCCAGCACAAATATACAAACTACATCATCAGCACACTTGCACTGTATTCAAAAGCACTTACACAACACTGCATTGCCTAGATATACTACATCACCAGCACACACACACACACACACAATACATTTCCTGCACACATAATACATTCCCTACACACACTACATCTCATCTCATTCTACATCTCCAACACACACTGCCCCATCAGCATACAAAATATATTCCTTACATCCGCTGCATCCCCATCAAAAACACAGTACTTCCCCTATAGACACAGTACCTCCCATACATAGACAACATCCTCTATACACACAGTGATGGGATCTGCTCAGCACAAACACTTACACTACAGAAACACAGATCTATCATCAGTAAACCTACATATTCCAAATGGCAGAAACATAAATGCTGTCCATCCAAAACTCTACATAAGATGTCCATTATTATTCAAAACTAGTCCAAACTTCCATTCCCCTCATATTTACACACATCCATCCCACATGTCAAATTAACTTACTCCCTTTTTGGTTTGTTATTTTTATAATTGACATGTGTTGCTAATATTTTAATACCATTGCAGAAACATATATGTTGTGATGTCTAATTTAGTGTGCATTGCTCTAAATAGGTTACTGGAATGTATTTAAATATTCATGATCCTTATAAGTTACATTTTTGTTTTAATTATCATGATTTAACTTCATGGATTTGGGTGTGTTTTGGTGGCATGGTTTTGGTTTGAGTGTGTATGTGTGTGTGTGTGTGGGGGGGGAATGTTATCCTTTGACCCAGGCAGCACAAAGTCTTGGGCCGGCCCTGCCCTAGCCACACATAGTACACCACAAACAGACCCCTTTCCACACACAATACAAAACAAATAATCTGTTCTACACACATGCAATCTCTCAATCAACCTCCAAACACATACAACACCACAGAGAGCACATATGCACAACATTTTTTAACAGCCCTGTTCCACTTTTGTTCTTTGGTGTCCCAAAATTAAGGACAACGGAGACGAGTCACTAGCAAACACAGCGCATGCTTACGTTGCACAACTCCCCCCAACCCCCTAAAAAAAGGAGGGCGTGCTTGTCATTGGTGGTAACATAGCCCCTTATAGTGGGCTGCTCTGCCTTTAATTTCCCAGGCTGAATATTTGTCCCAATCCAGCCCTGATGATCATTTATCAACAATTTCATTTTTAAATCTAAATTAAAAATGATGGTTGACATACAGACATACTCCACCACCTTTCCTGTTTTTTTCTACCCTACATACTGAACCTATCTAACCACAAAATATTTCCCATAGCTTACTAATTCAATCGTGAGCTTTTTAGTAGTTGTAATCATGCTTTTTATGGCTGGTTTCATGAATTACATCTTTTTTTGCAGTCACATACAGGCCAGTTTGATGCTCAGCTTCTGAAATTATTGACTGTGCACAGACATTGGTCTGTCATCTGTTCCCCAACCAATCAGCATGCACTTGGATATATTCACCATTTTCCTCTGTTTGACATATGTTTGTGCTACAGAATATCTTATCAGATATCAACACAGAGTTTTTAATTAGCTATACCACAGTCTCATTTTGAATTCCTTATGATTCCAGTGGAAAATGAGCATCAAGTGCACTTTGATGTCTTTAGTTTCTTAATTCTGCTGAGTACAAGCTAGACTATTCCCTTGCTTCCTTGTTCCATTGATGAAGTGATACTACCACTATGTCTCTATTTTCATTGTATGGAGTTGATAGTATTCTGATAACTTTTCAAGCTTGGGAGCTTTGGCTCTTGTTCTCAGCCTTAAACATTAAAAGGACACTATAGTCACCAGAACAACTACAGCCTATTGTATTTGTTATGCTGAGTAGAATCATTGTCTTCAGGCTTTTTGCAGTAAACACTGTATTTTCAGAGAAAAGGCAGTGTTTACTGTGGTGAAAGTGACCTCGCCACTGGTATTTGGAGGGGCCTGTTTGCCAGCCTCCTATCCTGTGACTATGGCCCTGTGGTGAAATGGGGGTTAAAGATACTGTTTCTGCCTCTTGAACTTCTAACTGGAACACATTCAAACTTTCAAAGTGGCACTTCGGCTACAGTCAAAGTGTCGAAGTGGCCGCAATTTGACATTCAAACACGTGGCAGCAGCCATCTTATTTGGTCAAACGTGTTCAGCAGTGTTTTGTCATCGAGTTCATGGAACTCAAATCGGACATGCGATGACACGAACACCGCTGAACAGTTATCTTCCAGGGAACTTCGACTATTCGAACATCGTTCGGTGAGTCGAAGCCCACGAACAAGGGACACGCATTGACTATGCTCATTCACCTTACGTTCGGTAATTCGAACTGTACTTCGACGGTTTGAAATAGACCGGCCGCACAGCCTAATTCTCTGGAACTGTTTTGGCATGAAACCATGCGTGCGGTCAGTCAAAAAGAGACGTCCAGGAATTTCCTAAACCCCTGCTCTGATCTGGGTGATTTTTGGATATGTTGTTCACCCAGATCAGGGTTATCAGGGGTGTGCCTTTTATGGGGATATGTTGTGTTTTGGGGTACTTATTAGACTTTGTAAAAATATTAGTTTTTTTCTGCCTGGAGATAATTAAGTTAATGCATTACCTGCCTTAATTATCTCCCAGGTAGAGGGGGGTTGTATGTATGTTATGGGAGTGTCCTACAGTTAATTACTGCTCTTATTGGTTTATTCCCTTTGTGTCCCTGTGCCCAACAAGGTCCACCTGGGTGTCACCCTTGTTGGGAAACGTGCATAAAAGGCCAGTGTGCCTCCATTAAAAGAGAGTTCCTCTTTTACCCTCAACATAGAGTCTCATCTCATGTGTGGGGGGAAAAGGCTGTATCTACCCTGGGGATTGCTATATCACTATACTCCCCTGAGATTATAATCACTAGCTCTTTTAAGAGCTGTTCCTGCTACGCTCTCTGGAGCCCTCTGCCTGGAGACACTGAACTTTCATTATAGACATGCATTGATTCAAAGAGGAGATGCCGATTGCCCAGGGCTGTGTTTGGCTTGTGCTGGCTCTGCCCCTGATCTGCCTACTTGACACTCTCAGCCAATCCAATGCTTTCTTATGGGAAAGCATCGTGATTGGCTCAATTAACCACTTCTGATGTCAGCCAAGCAGACAGATCAGAGCCAGCAGCAGCAGTCTGGAATTAAGGTAAGAGTTTATTATATTAAGGGTGGTTAGAGGAAATCATGGGGGGCACAATGATGGCTTTAACAATATACAGGTTTGTTTTCCTGAACCTATAGTATTACTTTAAGGGACTCTTTGCTAACCTATTTCTTTAGACCAAGAAAATAATCTATTAAAAATACATTTTCACCCCTTCTGGGTGGTATGTTTTAATCATCATTCTCGAGTCCAGGGAGTCTGAGGATTCTGAGCAGTATCTTTGCTGTACCTAGAACGGCACTCTTCTGAACAGCGATCTCAGTTGTCCTACTTGGAATCTTTTGAAGTCACTCGTCCAGCTTGGGACCAAGCACCAAGTGCTCCTATCACAATTGCCTTCACTTGCCACATCTTTTCTAGCTATTTTTTCATTCCTTGGTATTTGTCCATTTTCTCATGTTCCTTCTTCCTGATGTAATAGTCACCCACATCCACAACAACTGTAGTATTCCATTCTTTGTCTACCACTACAATGTCAGGTTGGCTGGCCAGTACTTGCTTGTCTTTCTGAATATGGAAGTCCCACAAGATCTTAGTCCTGTCATTCTCTACAATACTTTGTGGTATTTTTGTTCTGAATGTACGCAGGTTTGGCCATATTCTGAGCAGGTGTATTGGTGCACAATCCCAGCAACTCGGTTGTGTCTCTCAGTGTTCCTGCTAACATTTTGCAACTGGCCACTATGTGCTGAATTGTCTCAAAGGCCTCTTTGTACAGTCTGTGCCTGGGGTCTTGCCTGGTGTGGTAGACCCCATGCTTATATTGATCTGGTGCTGCGTTCCTGTTCCTGTGCTGCTAGGATTAATGCCTCAGTACTGTCTTTCAGACCTTCCTTTTCCAACCATATCTGCCAGTAGTACACCCTATGGATAGGTTTGTCTTGCCATGGATCCTTCTCCTTTTCTTCATCCTCTATATGTTTAAGTCTCAGACATTCCCTTAGCAGTTCATTATTTTGAGTCATCGTTGTGATGTACTTAAGGATGCTCCATGTTTCATTCAGTACTATGACACTCATCAAACTCTGACCTCCTTCCTTCCGGCTGGTGTACATTCATAGTGACTAGTTTCTGGGTCTTGACATCCATAGTAAACAGTTCTTCTCTTGGCCAGGTTATTATTTTAGCTGGGTACCTGATGACTGGTAAGGCTCATATCTTCTTCTTGCCATTGAGCTGGGCCATCAGTACCTGTCTGATTCTCTGGAGGTACTTGAATATTGCTATCCTCCTTGCCTCTTCCTCATGGTTGCCATGTGTTTGTAGTACCCCCAGGTAATTGTAGCTGTTCTCTACATTTCCTATTTGGCCTACTGGTACTTGAACTCTTTCTGTCTTGATCATCTTCCTTCTTTTAGCTATTACCTACACTTATTTAGTCTGAACGACATTCCAAAGTCCTTGCTGTATATCCTAGTTAGATGGATCAGTGAGTCAAAACAAAACTCATTCTTGGGATACAGCTTGATGTCATCCATGTAGAGTAGGTGGCTGATGGTAGCTCTACTCTTGAACCTATATCTGTATTCACTCTTCTTGGCCTAGGCGGCTGAGGCCTATGCAAAACAGCATTGGGGATAGTACATCACCTTGGTATATGCCACATTTGATGATTACTTGTACTATTGTCCTAGAATTGGCTTTTAGAGTTGTTTTCCGCTTGAAGTTCTTGATGAAGACTCTTATTGTCTTGTTGATCTTGTATAGAGCCAAGTATTTCAGTATCCATGTTTTGCATAGTGTCACAGGTTTCTTGATATTAACCCAGGCACTGCACAACATTGCTCATGTATTGACTCATATGCCCATCAATCCTGACAGGCATCATATACAGTTGTATGTATATATACAGTTGTAATCAAAATTATTCAAGCTCAATTGAAAATCAGGTTTATTTTAATGTACAGACTTTCAGCTGTTTGCAATTAACAAATCAAACAAAAGCAATTGAAATAGCTCAACACAAAGAATGATTCAACTGATTTTGCCCAAATTCAACTGAGAATGCAACTTATAATGACTTTCTGATGAAAGTTTGTTATGGCAAACTAAAACGTTGATTTTTATTTTGAAAAGCACTAATAAAAGTTAAATTTTAATTATTTGATTTGAGTACTGGGAGTAGTAGCTATATCGTTGAATTAGTACATTACTGCTGACAAGCACTGGGCAAGTATCCGATGTGTATATGGAGTGCAAGATTTTTTGACACATACATACACACACACATACAGTGGGACCTCGGTTTATGAATTTAATGCGTTCTCCGGGACATTTCTTATTGCGAAACATTTGTAAACCGAAACGCGTTTTCCCCTTAGGAATGCATTGAAAACCAATGAATCCGTTCTGGAGTCAAAAAGTCAAAATGAGCTGGCATGGAAACCAACCCACAATGCAGAACACACAATAAAAGGTATGCAAACGACGAAGCTCAGCTACCTTTCCACAGCTTGAGAAATGCACCAAAAAGTTTCAAAACAACTGCAAACAATTTCCAGAATGGCTCCAAAACGCGATGCAAGAGCCGCTCCAACACCTCTACACTCAACGCCACGTGCTACCCACAGGCTCCAGCATGCAGGGGGCGGTGCTATAAACCTCCCCGGTGCAATGCATCCTGGGGAAACTTGCTTTGTATTGCGAAAAACAAATGTAAGCCGAGGCATTATTTTCAATGGATTTTAATTTGTAAACTGAAAATTATGTTAACCGAGGCGTTTGTAAACCGAGGTCCCACTGTATATATATATATTTATTTATTTTTTTCTGATAAAAAGTACTATAATCCCATACATTTTACCAACTTGCTTTTTGCTTTTCTAACTTATTGATTTAATTGTTAAAAAAAAGAAGGAAGCCTTGAAATAGTTGGTATCTTGAAATAAATGAAAACTCTATGAAAACAGGGCTGCCTTCAGCCTGGAACACTTGACCGGTGTATAGTCGCCATATGGGCAGTCGGACTCCAGGACAACCCTCCCACATACCCAACCCAATAACTCACTGACACAAAGGTATATGGGAAAATTTGTCCACAGCTTTATTTAACCAATCTTGAATAATAATAATTTATTAAGCAATAATAATTTTAACAATAAACATGGGTCATTGCCCCCATACTCCGCCCTCGTAACCGAATCCTTCTGTTAATATAACAGGCAATGACCCCCATATAAATAACATATATACATATACATATAACATATAACATACGTATCAACATATTCCAACATACCAACTTAAAGTGCCAAACATAAATTAACCATGGCAGGGGTATACCCGGATACCCCTGCCCCACCAGATTCTGAGCCACCGACAGGACTCGGAACCTACCAACCACCAATGACCACAGTTTTACGTCTCCATGACGTTCATCCTAGGGAGCCTATTTCTTCTCCTTCAGCTCCCTATCCCGCCGCTGTGAAAAAACGGGATAACCCAAGTCCGAACCAAATTCAGGGAGGGTGGGCGGGACAAACTCAGCAAGGTAGTAATTAAAAGTGAAGGCTTTAAAATGGCTGCCTATTTAAATAGCCAAGCCTACTTACCCATAACTCCCTACTTCCTTCCCTCCTCCTATGCCCGCCTCCTAACCCCTGTCAAGGCCTTTTTTCGCTTAGCTGCGCTTTGGCTACATGGGGCTACATGACCGGTGTATAGTCGCCATATGGGCAGTCGGACTCCAGGACAACCCTCCCACATACCCAACCCAATAACTCACTGACACAAAGGTATATGGGAAAATTTGTCCACAGCTTTATTTAAACAATCTTGAATAATAATAATTTATTAAGCATATAATAATTAATAATTTAACAATAAACATGGGTCATTGCCCCCATACTCCGCCCTCGTAACCGAATCCTTCTGTTAATATAACAGGCAATGACCCCCATATAAATAACACATATATATAACATATAACATACGTATCAACATATTCCAACATACCAACTTAAAGTGCCAAACATAAATTAACCATGGCATACCCGGATACCCCTGCCCCACCAGATTCTGAGCCACCGACAGGCCTCGGAACCTACCAACCACCAATGACCACAGTTTTACGTCTCCATGACGTTCATCCTAGGGAGCCTATTTCTTCTCCTTCAGCTCCCTATCCCGCCACAAGCTCAGACCTTGACTCCTTAAGCTGTCTGAGCTCCGCCACCCCGAAGAAAAAGAGCCTTAGTTATGCCCTCCTGCCAGCCCAGGGTCAACAGATCCCAACCAACTGCCGAGAGATGAACTCCATCCGAGCGGTAGTACCCCAGCAAACCACCTTCCAACTCGCTGTGTCGAACTACCACACCCCCTAGCTTCCGCACGAAGCTTGCCATCAAGCTATTCACTTTCTTCCTACATCTGTCAATAGCCTCCGGGTCCCTAGCATGCCGCCACCGCTTCCTAGGGATAATCTCCGACCAGACCAACATCACCCCCGGAAGCAGGTCCCTTAAACCGTTAAGGTCCTGCTTCATCCACTTCACTAGCCGCCGCTGCGGAGTGAGGCCTAAGTCGTTGCCCCCCGCATGGAGCACCAGCAGGTCCGGCCGTTGCCCGCCTGCTACCATCCGGAACACCCTTTCGCAGACCTCCCCCCAACAAAAACCCCTGTACCCGAACCACTGTACTGCCAACTGGTCCCGATGAAAGCCCAGCTGGTGGCCCTGAGCTCGAGCTGCAGCCCTCTTTTCGGCCCAGAAGACAAATGAATGGCCCACGATCCATGCGACACGGCCTGGGGGAGAGAAGGAAAACAGATCATAACAGCCCCTTATGCACCCAGCCCCCGGGGATCCCCCCAAAGGCCCTTCCCCATCTTACTCCAATAAACCCAAACGCACATATGAACGGAACCGTACCGACTCCCATCTCCCAATCCGTTTCACTATGTCATCCCCCAAACCCAACCGAGCTGCCTCCGTAGCCGCCCCAATACGAAAGGAGTGTGTACCAAAAGTATCCACCCTCAGTCCTAGCTTTCCCAGTCCAGACCGAAAAACCTTGGTGAACTGGAACCGGGAGAGGGAAGACCCGTCCGCGTGTACCAGCAGCGATCCTCCAGCCCCCGGCCTCCGTGCCATGTACCCCGCCACCGCGGCCACTGGGCACAAAGCGGAGCCCGGCAGGGCCCGCAGCGTCACATCTCGGCCCTTGCCTAACATGTCCGTCTTGGATCTTGCCAGGTGTACAACCACCTTCCCTTCCAGCACTCGGACCCCCGACACCTGTACCCCTCCTGCCGCGGTCCTCGTGGCACTGACCAACTCCCCTACCCGAAAGGCTCCAAAGAAGGCCAACAGAAACGCGGCCTGAAACAACGATGCTTCGAACCTGTCGAAACATATAGTAGGCAATAAACCGACCAGGTCACTCAACACTCGCACCGATACTGGGCGCCGAGTGTCAGGCCGTCTGCAGCCCCGCCGGTACCCCTTCAGTGCCTGCCTTATGACAAAGGTCTTAGTAAGGTCCTCTTCCCCATGTAGCTTGAACCAGAAAGCCATCGCCGCCATGGACCTGTCAACCACCGCCGGGGATGCCCCCTTCGCCAGAAATTGACAGGTGTACCAGAGGAACGCATCCTTGAGTGATTCCCCCGCCGGCAGGCGGTCCAACCCTTCCCATGACCTTTCCCAGGAGTCCCAGACCTTACTGTAAGCGGCCCATGTGGCCGGCGCCAGCGAAGCCTTCACCAGTCCCCGAAGCAGGTCGCCCCGAGCCGCCAAATCTCGTCTGGGCAAGCCTGCCCCACTTCTTGGGCTTCCGGCGCCACCGTCCGGAATCGTGACCACTGAAAACGAGACAGGGCGTCAGCTACATCATTCATGAACCCAGGCACATGGCGTGCACGAAAAACAACATTTAGCGACATGCACAACAGAACAAAATGACGTAGCAACCTAACCACGGGTTTCGATGCCGCTGATTGGTTATTCACAGCGTGCACCACGGCCATATTGTCCGAGAAAAAGACCACCTTCCGGTCCCGCAGCCTATCCCCCCACAGGGCCAACGCTACGACCAGCGGGAACAGCTCCAAGAAAGCCAAGTTCCGCATGAGGGGGCTCAGTCGCCACTCCCTCGGCCATCGCTCCGCACACCAACGTCCCCCAAAATAAGCCCCAAAGCCCACGCTACCAGACGCGTCTGTGAACAGCTCCAGTTCCGCAGCCGACACGCCCTCCTGTCTAAAAATCACCGTCCCATTGAACTCCCGCAAAAAGGTCTCCCATACAGCCAAGTCGGCCCTCATGGCCGACGACACCCGAATGAAGTGACGCGGGGATCGCACCCCTGCCGTCGCTGCCGACAGGCTCCGGCTGAACACCCTACCCATTGGGATCACCCGGCATGCAAAATTCAGCATCCCGATCAACGACTGCAGCTGCCGCAACGTAACCTTACGGGCTTGAGCCGCCGTCGTCACCTCCTCCTTCAGCCGCCGCAACTTCTCCAGCGGCAGC
The DNA here is from genome assembly GCA_933207985.1 of Pelobates cultripes. Lineage (NCBI taxonomy): Eukaryota > Metazoa > Chordata > Amphibia > Anura > Pelobatidae > Pelobates > Pelobates cultripes. The sequence goes on along the minus strand of OW240912.1, from coordinate 310,665,242 downwards.
CGACACTCCCCTTGCAACGTATCTATCTCCAACCCCAGAAAACTAAGGCACTGAGCCGGCCCTTCTGTCTTGTCCGCCGCCAGCGGGACCCCGAAATGGCCAGCCACCCACTCGACCGTTCTCAGCAAGTGTAGGCAGGCGGGGAGCCCGCCGGTCCTACGCAGAGAAAATCGTCCAGGTAGTGTACCACAGCCCCACTCCCCGCCTCAACTTTGACCACCCATTCAAGAAAAGTACTAAACTTCTCAAAGTAGGCGCAGGAGATAGCACAACCCATTGGAAGGCACAAATCCACAAAGTACCCCCCGTCGAAGAAACACCCCAGCAAGTGATGACACGCTGGGTGGACCGGAAGCAGCCGAAACGCTGCTTCAATATCCACCTTAGCCAACAGTGCTCCGCGCCCGGCCTTCCTTACCAGCTCGACCGCCCTGTCGAATGATGCGTATGAGACCGAGCACAAGTCCTTGTCAATATCATCATTCACCGACTCTCCTTCCGGGTAGGAGAGGTGGTGAATGAGCCTGAATTTGCCCGGTTCCTTCTTGGGAACCACCTCGAGCGGGGAAACCCGCAGACCCTCCAATGGAGGAGCCGGGAACGGCCCTGCCATCCTCCCCAATTTGACTTCCTTGCCCAGTTTTTCCCGCACCACACCCGGGAACTCAGCCACCGATTTAAGGTTGCGCCGAACCCCAGTCCCCCCCCGGTTCCGGAAAGGGATAAAGAACCCCTGACCAAACCCCGCCCGGAGCGCCACGGCATCTGCCTTATTACCGTAGCGGCTTAGCCACGGCTCCATCGCGTCTAGCCTCACCGGGGTTAGGCCCCGGGGCAAGCGAAACTCCCCCTCCCCCCCCAGCCGAGGTAGGGACCCCGGTGTGCCCCGACTTCCCTTTTTTGAAGCACCGGTTGAGCCCATGCGCGCCTCCGCAGCCCGAACACTCGTGCTTAAAGCGACAGGCGTTTCCCCATTTGCACTGGCCCTCGTTAAAGAGCCAGCAGAAGCCCTTTTGCATGGCGGCCGACGAGGCGGACTGCCCCTTTGCGCCGGCCGTGGGCTGAAATGGCTGCGCTTTTTGCGCCATCATCAGCTTCATCCAGAGAGGCAGGTCCATTTGATCCCACCGCATACCCGGATTAGCCGCCAAACGCTGCCGGAATTGCTCGTCGTACCGCCACCATGCCAGTCCGCCATAGGTGCGATACGCCTCCCAAATGCCATCCAAATAACAAAACAGAGAGGAGCACAGGCCCGGCGATTTCTCGCCCAGAACACTGGCCAACACGCAAAAGGCCCTCAGCCAGTTACCGAAAGACTTGGGAATCTTACGATACCGCTTCTTCTTCTCTTCCTCCTCCTTCTTCTCATCTTTTTTATCGTCCTCTTTGAGATCAATAAAATCCTCCAAAGGGAGAAGAGAAAAGATCTCGCAGAAGTCACCCTTCCAGATTTTTTCCTTCACCTCCTGTTTGAGGTGGACCCCCAGCGGACCCGCAAACGACACATATGCGTGTTGCCTGGCCGCATCAGGAACCACCCCCCCGTCAACTCAGCCCGCTCGCTCGTCGCCTCCGCCCCAGTAACCGTCACTGCAGTGTCCCCACCCGAACTCTGTTCCGCGGAGGGAACCTCGCTCGGGCCCGCCACCCCGGCCCCCTGAGCCCAAACCTGCCCCACACCGCCCTTTGTGGCACCCCCCGCTCCCAGTGAGTGGAGAAGTGCTTGAAGTGTATGAACCAATGCACTGGAGTGCAGAGAAGCAGAGGACTCACCGGCCAAGCCCCTCGACCCCGAAGCTCCTGGGGCTGCGTTGTGTACTGTCCCCTGACCAGGATGAGCGACATCCGTTAACGATCCTCCAACCGGGGAGCCAACCCGGTGCCCGGCCACATCAGATGCGGAGCGGCTCCGAGATCTGTAACGAGGAGAAGAAGTCCTGGGCAGAGCATACTGGTCATGAGCAGCCCCCCCGTCCCGACCTTGAGAGCGCCCGCTGGACACCAGAGCCTCCCGTCGCGCAACCACTCCTTTTCGCCCACCCAAGGCCCGATCGGCCCTGCCTCTGGGACTACGACTCCTCCCGTTTCTACCAGAGGCCCGCCCCCGTGTAACCAGCCTGGGGGCCATGACACTCTCCCCCCCTGAGCTACTAGATGAGGACCTAACACGCCGAGCCCTTCCCTTAAACCCCCCGGACCCCCGGGCCCTAACCGGTGACGGGCTGCTATCACCTGACCCCAAACCTGAACCCCCCCCAGAACTACGCCCACCTATCTGCTCACCAGCGCAGGGAAATCCCCACCCCCCACCCCGGCGGGCCCCCCGACTAGAAGCACCCCCTCCCCTCGGTACCTCCAGCCGGTCCCCAGACCCCGCACCCCTAACCTGTCCTGAACGCCCTGCGCACCTCGACCTCCTGCCCCGCCCTGATGGCAAACTTCCCCCTGCCGAACCCCCTGGCCCTTCCACCCTCCCGGCTACTGGCCCTCGCTCCAAGCTCACTACCCTGGAACTACCCTGCGCACCCTCCCCCCTAGACCTCCCTGCCCCCGCTCTAGAAGGCACCTGACCCCTCTCCACGTCCCCCCCAGGTCTCTGAACCCTGTGCCCAGTCCTCCTGCGCTGATTCGCGCCAAGGGGGTCCCGGCCGGAACCCCCTGCACTTGCCTGTTCCAGGGGCGGTCCGCGAGCTCCTTCCGCACCGGCCCCGCCAGTCCCCGCCATGGGTGTAGTAGATGCCCTCCCGGGCTGCAATCCCGCGTCCTCACCGGTTCCAGGGGGCCGCCCGATGTCTCCTGCGGCCCCCGCTCCAGGCGCAGCCCTCCCCGCACTGGGAGCTGCACCGTCCGACTCCCGGGTAGCCTCCCGCCGGCTACCGCTTCTCCGACGTCCCGGTAACGCGCCGGGAGGCGGAGCCTCAACCATGCGGCTACCGGGTCCGTTTCGGCCTGGTCCCGCCGCCGCCCGGCCGCTGGAACCGTCTCCACCGGACTCCGCGCCTGGGCTCAGCCGTCTCGGCGGCCTCCGAGCCCGCACAGGCCGACCTCCGCCGCCCTCATGATCCGCAGCACCCGCCAGGGCTGGTCCAAGTTGCGCCCGCAGCCAGTCCACGCCACGTCCTTGAGCCGCCAACCGGATCCGCTCCAACAGCTCCTCCATGTTATCCTTCGACCCTGCAGAAGGAGAGAAAAACAAAGACCCCACCAAACCAAATCTGTGGACACAGGAGTGCACACAAACTCAGCAAGGTAGTAATTAAAAGTGAAGGCTTTAAAATGGCTGCCTATTTAAATAGCCAAGCCTACTTACCCATAACTCCCTACTTCCTTCCCTCCTCCTATGCCCGCCTCCTAACCCCTGTCAAGGCCTTTTTTCGCTTAGCTGCGCTTTGGCTACATGGGGCTACAGTACGTGCCCGCATCTGGGTAGGTAAGATGGGCTTTTGCATATGGGTAGGTAAGATGGGCTTTACATGGAATTAACCTGGAGGCTTTCTCATAGAAATGTAGTTCATTGTGTTTATGTTTTATGTCATTAAATGAGGTGCCTGAAACGACAAATCAACATGTCAGCACTAAAAAAAAATTGATTTTATAATGTGTTTCCATTAAATGACCTAGTTTGTCTTTAGTTTTCTGTTTTAATAACCCATTTAGCTACTTTGTTAATTCATTAAAGATATTTTCACATTTTGATGTCTGAATGAGTTGTGACATAAATGGTAAAAAGGAACAGGATATCAATAGTACAGATATAAGAAGGAATAGGTGAATGTGACTCTAATGTGCTGTCATAAGTCATTTGTCATTTATTCATTCAAAAGGTCATGAGAGGATGTGATTAATACATTTTGAGGCAAATTAAATGGAGTAATTGTAGAGCTTTTCTAAAAGTGGATCAATTGTGATGGAAATCAATGAAATATTCCTACTGTCCTCAACTTTTATCTTGTCCCAATAATTGTTCTTTATATGAAAAAAGGGAATGTGGTACTGTACTGGCTTGTGCATTGTAGTTTCTAAACATTAGGGCTATGAATGCTATCTAGAAAACTGTATTTTCATGACATCATAGTTATCATTAGTTAAGGAAAACTATAATTTAGGATTGTTACATGTACAGTAACCAATTCAGCTGAAGCTATTTGAGTATTATTATCTCTCTTCAATGTTAGAGAGTTGGTAACCATGCCCCCAGAGCGTGAGGTGGTGTTGACTATGATGCAAATCCACATCAGTAATGTTGTAAAAACAGCATGCGAGCATTGCATCATCAAAGGGAGTGACAATGCAGAAGCCGGCATCAGGGACTCTGGGAGACTACAGGAACACACAAGGTGGCAGCCCACCGAATCGGGACACCACGTTATTGGGGAACTGCATTAGTAAGTGATGGCACCATTATATTTGTCATAAAAAAAAAAATTGGTTTAACAAATCTTTGTTGTGCTTTGCTTCTATTCATACACTGACATATATATTGTATTTAAGCTACTATTCAATAATTTTATTTTAAGTGGAATTATTTTTCCCAAAACAACTAATCAACCCTGACAGGCAGAACCAAATCAGACAACAGCACAGAAGAAATAAAACATGGTAGTATATGACCAGTCCTTAGAATAGAGAATAAATGTGATTTACAAAGACTTGCAAGACAGCTGGGAAATTGCACAATTCTAATGACATGATATAGTTTTGTTGCTCATTCCTGGTGTTAAAAGGTGTCTACCCAGGGGTCAAGTCCTGGGGAAAAAAGTGTGGGAACAAACCCAAGATTCCTTCCCCCACCCCCCCCCAAAAAAAAATCATTTACACTCCTATGCATATAGTGCAGTGCAGGGTGTGTATAATGATGTAGTGTGTTTGTAGTGAATGCAGAGTGTGTATAATGAATGCAGTGTGTTTGTAGTGAGTGCAGTGTGAATAATAAATGTACTGTGTTTGTAGTGAATGCAGAGTGTGTATAATAAATGTATTGTGTTTGTAGTGAATGCAGAGTGTGTATAATGAATGTAGTGTGTTTGTAGTAAGTGCAGATTGTGTATAATAAATGCAGTGTGTTTGTAGTGAGTGCAGTGTGTATAATGAATGTAGTGTGTTTGTAGTGAGTGCAGTGTGTATAATAAATGTAATGTGTAGCGAGTGCAGAGTGTGTATAATAAATGTAGTGTGTTTGTAGTGAGTGCAGAGTGTGTATAGTGAATGTAGTGAGTGCAGTGTGTGTAGTGAATGTAGTGTGTTTGTAATGAGTACAGATTGTGTATAGTGAATGTAGTGAGTGCAGAGTGTGTATAGTGAATGTAGTGAGTGCAGAGTGTGTATAGTGAATGTACTGTGTTTGTAGTGAGTGCAGAGTGCGCATAATGCATGCAGTGTGTGTAGTGAGTGCAGAGTGCAGGGCAGAGTGAGTGCAGAGTGTCATGGGCCTGGCGGTCCTGGGGGCCCGGACTGCTCATTTGTGCACATACAGATAGTGATTATAGCTATCTATATGTTCACCTGCGGGGACAGACTCGGGTGCGGGCCCAGGGGGCCCACACTTTAAACTGTGTCAGGGGCCCCAAGATTTCTGATGGCAGCCTTGGCAGAGTGTGTACAATTAATGCAGTGTGTGCATAATGAATGCAGAGTGTGTATAGTGAATGTAGTGAGTGCAAAGTGTGTATAGTGAATGTAGTGTGTTTGTAGTGAGTGCAGAGTGTGTATAATGAATGCAGTGTGTGTAGTGAGTGCAGAGTGTGTATAATGAATGTAATGTGTTTGTAGTAAGTGCAGATTGTGTGTAATGAATGCACTGTGTGTGTGCTGGAAGATGCGTGTGTGCTGGAAGATGTGTGTGTGTGCTGGAAAATGTGTGTGTGCTGGATGATGTGTGTGTGTGCATGTGCTGGATGTTGTGTGCGTGTGCTGGATGTTGTGTGTGTGTGCTGGATGATGTGTTCGTGTGCTGGATGATAGGAGTGGAAGCATTTTTTTTTAAATTTATGTGTTTATATGTATATTTTTTTATTCCCCCTTCTCTGCTTCTTACCTTGCCAGGGAGGGGGGAGATCGCCTGGTGGTCCGGTGGTATGGTGGAGAGAGCCAGCCGGTGCACACGGGGGCCCAGCACACTCTGTGTTCCCTCTCCCGGCCCTTTGTATATCTCATTCTTCCTACCACAACCTTTGTGTTTCTCTTAGTTCCTCATCAGCCCCTTTGTGTGTCTCTTTTCTCCTCACAGCCCTTTTGTGTCTCTTTCTTCCCCCAGCCCCTCTGTGTGTCTCTTTCTTTCCCCCAGCCACTTTCTGTGTCTCTTTCTCCCACCACGAGCCCCTTTGCCTGGCTTTTTCCTCCCAAACACAACAGACATAGATATACAGGTACAAATACATACATGCATAAAGGCACAACCATACAGGCACATAGTCATAAAAGGTACACAAACAAACACAGTCATACAAGCAACCAGTCATGCACAGACAGTCATACAGAGACACACAGACGGTCATACAGAGACACGCAGACGGTCATACAGAGACACGCAGACAGTCATACAGTGACATAAAGATAAAGTCATACAGAACAAGGCATACAGACACAGTTAGACAGAGACATACGGACACAGTCATACAGAGATTTACACACAGTTATACAGAGACAAACAGACGAAAGTCATACAGAGACATACATAAACAGACATATACTGCTAGTGATGAGAGGAGGAAAGGGATGGCTGCTAGTTATAGGGGAGATAAGGGATGGCTGCTAGTGATGGGAGGGAGAGAGGGGGATGGCTGCATGTGATGGGAGGGAGAGAGGATGATAGCTGCTAGTAACAGAGAGAGGAGGATTGCTGTTAGTGATAGGGGTGAGAGTAATGGTGGGTAGTGATGGGGAGAATGTGTGGCTGCTAGTGATGGGGGAGAAGGAGATGGCTGCTAGTGATAGGGGTGAGTGAAGCATGGCTGCTAGTGATGGGGAGAGGCGGATGGCTGCTAATGATAGGGGAGAGGATGATGGCTGCTAGTGATGGGGGAAAGGGGATAGCTGCTAGTGATGGGGCGAAGGTGAGGAGATTGGATGGCTGCTAATGATGGGGTGATTGGATGGCTGCTAGTGATGGGGAGATTGGATGGCTGCTAGTGATGGGGAGATTGGATGGCTGCTAGGTATGGGGAGATTGGATGGCTGCTAGTGATGGGGGGATTGGATGGCTGCTAGTGATGGGGAGATTGGATGGCTGCTAGTTATGGGGAGATTGGATGGCTGCTAGGGGTGAAGGTGAGGAGATTGGATGGCTGCTAATGATGGGGAGATTGGATGGCTGCTAGTGATGGGGAGATTGGATGGCTGCTAGTTATGGGGAGATTGGATGGCTGCTAGTGATGGGGAGATTGGATGGCTGCTAGTTATGGGGAGATTGGATGGCTGCTAGTGATGGGGAGATTGGATGGCTGCTAGTTATGGGGAGATTGGATGGCTGCTAGTGATGGGGAGATTGGATGGCTGCTAGTTATGGGGAGATTGGATGGCTGCTAGTGATGGGGAGATTGGATGGCTGCTAGTTATGGGGAGATTGGATGGCTGCTAGTGATGGGGAGATTGGATGGCTGCTAGTGATGGGGAGATTGGATGGCTGCTAGGTATGGGGAGATTGGATGGCTGCTAGGTATGGGGAGATTGGATGGCTGCTAGTGATGGGGGGATTGGATGGCTGCTAGTGATGGGGAGATTGGATGGCTGCTAGTTAGGGGGAGATTGGATGGCTGCTAGTGATGGGGGGATTGGATGGCTGCTAGTGATGGGGAGATTGGATGGCTGCTAGTTAGGGGGAGATTGGATGGCTGCTAGTGATGGGAAGATTGGATGGCTGCTAGTGATTGGGGGAGAGGAAGCATCAGAAGAATAGAAGTGAGGTGGCACTGTTGAACCAATAAAACACAGAGCTCCACATGAACTGTAAGATTTAGCTCTGTGGAGCTCTGTGCTAGATACATAATTATATCATGGAAAAAAAATAAAACACGGCTGCTTACCATTGGTGGTGTAAGTAGCTGAAAAGAGATGTTCTTAGCTCTCCCTGCTCGGTAATCCTCTAGCAGGGTCTGACAGGAAGTGATGTAAAATGCCCCGCCCACTGCAGGTTTCACTCCTCAGTAAACTACCGCGGGGGAGAGTAGTGTGAGCAGGCACATCTCCTGCGTCATGACAGCCATTATACCACCAACAGCAGACAGTGTATTGTGGGCGGCAGTATGCTGGGGATGGGAGAAATGAGGCAGCACAGCGACGTTGCGCCCCCTGTGAACACCTGTCCTGCAGGATCACTAGCGGGAACGGAGTTCCTGCTTTGGAAAAAGTGCAGGAACGCCGTTCCCATGCGTTCCTGCAGGACTCGAGCCCTGTGTCTACCCATAGGTCTTGTTTAACCCCTTAAGGACGGAGCCAAATGTACACGTTGTGAACAAAACAAAATGTAGACAAAACCTGGCATTTGCGCTACATGTCTGTCCAACCGTAATTCACCTCTTTCATAGTAAATGCACCCACCCTTATTATATATCATTTTATTCAGGGGAAACAGGGCTTTCATTTTAAAAAAATGGGCGAAAATACGATTTATTTTAATTTTTTTAGTTCTACATGACATTTTAACGGTCAGTGTCATAATACTGTTTGCTTTTACTGCAATAAAACACACATATTTGTATTCAGTAAAGTCTCACGTGTAAGACAGTACCCCCTATGTACAGGTTTTATGGCGTTTTGGGAAGTTACAGGGTCAAATATTGCACATTACATTTGAATTTGAAATTCGCCAGATTGGTTACGTTGCCTTTGGGACTTTATAGTAGCCCAGGAATTAAATTTACACCCATAATGGCATACCATTTGCAATAGTAGACAACCAAAGGTATTGCAAATGGGGTATGTCCAGTCTTTTTTAGTAGCCATTTGGTCACAAACACTGGCCAAAGTTAGCGTTAGTATTTGTTTGTGTGTGAAAAATGCAAAAAACGCCAATTTTGGCCAGTGTTTGTGACTAAGTGGCTACTAAAAAAGACTGGACATACCCCGTTTGAAATACCTTGGGTTGTCTACTATTGCAAATGGTATGCCATCATAGGGGTAATTTTCATTCTTGGGCTACCATAGGGTCTCAAAGGCAACGTAACCAATCTGGTGAATTTTAATGTGAAAAAAATGAAACGCAAGCCTTATATTTGACACTGTAACTTTTGAAAACACCATAAAAACCTGTACATGAGGGGTACTGTTGTACTCGGGAGACTTCGCTGAACACAAATATTTGTGTTTGAAAACAGTAAAAAGTATCACAGCAATAATATTGAACGTGTAATGCTGTTTGTGCGTGAAAAATGCAAAAAACGTCACTTTTACTGGCGATATCATCGTTGTAATACATTTTACTGTTTTGAAACACTAATATTTGTGTTCAGCGAAGTCTCCCGAGTAGAACAGTACCCCCCATGTACAGGTTTTATGGTGTCTTGGAAAGTTATAGGGTTAAATATAGTGCTAACAAATTAAATTCCCTTGACTTTCGGCATGGGTTGTCAGGCAGGTCCCGCTAATTGTAATTAATTAAGATACCTAATTATGTAAAAATATTACATAAATATATATGTAGAATTAATATATGTATATATATACATATGTGTATATATATGTATATATCTATATAATTTTTTTAAAATATTTTTATTTATATATACGTATATATTTATGTATATAGATATATATATTTCGTTCTACGTGTATTTTGATATATATATATATATATATATATTAATTTCACAATACAGTTAGAACGAAATAACACACATCTATATATTTTTTAATTATTTTTTTTTAATTATTTTTTTAATTTTATTTTTTAACGTATTTACATTTTTATTTTTTTTAGATTATATATAAATATATATATAACAATAATTATATATATATATTTAATCAGTATCAGTCTACATGTAATTTGATATTAATATATATATATATATATAATTATATATATATATTAATAGTAAAATACACCTAGACGGTGTACGTGTGTGTATGTATATGTGTATATATATACTTAGATCATATATATATATTATATATATATGATCTAAGTATATATTATTTATTTTTTTTACACTATTTATTTATTTAACTTTTATTTTCAGCCAGCAGGGGGACCACCTGTCATTACAGGCATACCCCCTGCTGGCAATGCAGGAGGCAGCTACCCCCGGCCATGTGATTGTGGGGTCCTCGCAAGGAACCCACTCTCACATGGCCGGGGGGCTTCGAGGAGGACGGACGTGCCGCGGGGGGCTCCCTGGGAATCCCCCCCACCGCGACCGCCGGCGTGGGATCGCCGGCGACCGGGTAAGTACCGAAAGACCGGAGGGCGTACTATTACGCCCGGCGGCGTTTAGAGCTGCCTATAATAGGGCGTAATAGTACGCCCTCCGGTCTGAAGGGGTTAAAGGAGCACTATGGGGTCAGGAACACAAACATGTATTCCTGACCCTATAGGGTTAAAACCACCATCTAGCCCCCCTGGCCCCTTTGCCTCCCTAAATATAGTATACTCTTACTTGTATTCAAGTCTGGAGCTGTTTACTCTGTCCCTGTTTCCTTTTGACCTGTCCACTGCCTGCTGACATCATCAGAAGTGGTAGCCTGATCCAATCACAATGCTTCCCCATAGGATTGGCTGAGACTGACAAAGAGGCAGATTAGGGGGAGAGCCAGCATGATTCAAACACAGCCCTGGCCAATCAGCATCTCCTCATAGAGATGAATTAAATCCATGCACATCTATGAGGAAAGTTCAGTGTCTGCATGCAGAGGGAGGAGACACTGAATGTTTGGAAGTATTTTAGGCAGCCATGACCCAGAAAGGATCTCTAACAGCCATCTGAAGAGTGGCCAGTGAAGTTGTCACTAGGCTATAATGTAAACACTGCATTTTCTCTGAAAAGGCCGTGTTTACAGCAAAAAGCCTGAAGGTAATGATTCTACTCACCAGAACAAATTCAAAAAGCTGTAGTTGTTCTGGTGACTATAGTGTCCCTTTAATTAATACTTTACTCTTTGACTTGAGTAAATAATTCAGCAAAGGTATAGGGTAAGCATTTCTCACGGTAAACCTTTATTTGATGACAGGAGACAAGCCATCATTTTGGCAATAAAAAATGGACCTACTGCAGATAAGGATCTTCACAGAAACCTCCTTTAGATGATTTCATGCATAGTGATGTTTTTCTTGGTGTGGACAAACAATAAACTTTTCCTATTGATTGTATAATACCAGGAAATAAATCAATAGCACAATTACGTGGCCTCTGTGGTAATATTTCAGCCTCTCTCTTATCAAATATGTCCTTTGGGTCCTCATATGGATGAAGTACAGAGGAGAACAGAGGAACAGCTGTATAGGTGATCATAGAAAAAGTAGAAAAAATGAACTGCTTTATAATAAGCAACTGTGAGATAAAGCATGTATACTTAAATCAGTATTATTTTGTATTTATGCAGACCAACACTAATGGGAGTGGGATCTAATTTTTATAAATCCTCATTGCTTTATATTAAATCCCTTCAGTTGTATAAATAGTTACACTATTATTT
>OW240912.1:310602504-310653511 GCA_933207985.1 Pelobates cultripes | reverse complement strand
TTCATGTCTTTCTATTCTATTCTCAAGTCTTTTATAACATAATGTGAGAAAATAAACGTAGCATAAGCTTTTGATAATTGCTCATTTCAATTTTATAGCATTGTGTCTTTATCAATGGTGCTAATAGAGCTGAAATTCATTTTGTTATATCCTGCAGCATGTTTTTTGAATTTTATGTGGAAATTAATTCCAAAATCAAAATGGTTAGGCAATTTTCATGTAAATCTTAATATCTTAATTTAGACTAAAAATAAAACTAAATCTAGCTTTAAAAGGTTACTGAAAGCACCATGACCACTTCAGTGATTTGAAGTGGTTATTTTTCCTGTAGTCTGTATTTGCAGCATTTTGCTATGAAACACTGCGAATACATAGATTAAACTCTCTGCTGCCAGAGGTATTGCTCTACTGCCGACAGTGTTATAGGGATTTCATAAACCAGCCCAGAACAAGAGTTCTAGGAGGCCAGGGCCATCTTTAACGTGGGGCAAATTGGGCCGCTGCCCTGGGCCCATTTACTTCTGGGGGGTCCCCAAAGCAGCTGCCCCATGGGCCTCGCTGGACCCACCACACACTAAGGGCATGCCTTTGGGGTCACCATGTGGGGATATACCCTTTCTTTTCAGCATCTGGGGTGGACATGGCAGTCTTGAATCACTTCCTCCCAGATAGACTGGAGGGGGAGTAGGAAGCAGAGAGGAGAGTGCCAGGCCAGGAGTGCCAGAGCCTTACTCCCAGCACACTGCACCCCAGGGATGCTACCCTCCTGCAAAAGGTAGAAAACTGGAGAATGGCATTATTAAACTGGAGGGAGGCTAAGTGTAAATTTTGCATGGATGTGAGAGTCTGTGTGTGTGGTCCTGTATGTGTGTCAGTATGTCTGTCAGTGTGTTTCAATATGTCTGTCAGTGTGTGTGTGTAGTGTCTCTTTGTGTCAGTATGTCTGTCAGTGTGTTTGTTTGTGTGTGTTTATATCTCTGTCAGTATATATGTCTGTGTGTGTCAGTATGGCTGTCAGTGTGTGTGTCACTGTGTCTATCAGTATGTCTGTCAGTGTGTTTGTGTGTGGGTCAGTATGTTTGTGTGTGTGTGTGTCTGTATGTCTGTCAGTATATGTGCCTGTGTGCATGTCAGTGTGTTTGTGTGTGTGTGTGTGTGTGTGTGTGTGACTATGTCTGTCTGGATATGTGTCTGTGTCAGTATGCCTGTCAGTATATGTATGTGTGTTAGTGTTTGTATCTGTATATCTGTATGTTGTCACTATGTGTATCTGTATGTTGTCAGTTTGTGTATCTGTTTCTTTGTGTCATTGTGTGTATCTGTATGTAGTCATTGTGTGTGTCTCTATATCTGCATGTGTGTCAGTGTGTGTATCTGTCTGTCTGAGTATCTGCATATGTGTAAGTGTCTGTATCTGTGTGTCTGTGTATCTGCATGTGTGTCAGGTTGTGTATATGTGTGTCTGTATGTGTCTTAGTGTCTGTATCTGTATGTCTGTATCTGTGTCAGTTTGCGTATCTGCATGACTGTATCTCTATGTGTGTCAGTGTGTGTATATGTGTCTGTTTATCTGCATGTCTGTGAGTGTGTGTGTCACTGTGTATATCTATGTAGCTGCATGTTTTTCTGAGTAGGGTGTGTGTATGTGTATCACAGTATTCAAACGCTAACACAAATACCCCCTTGCATTCAAACTTCAACACTATATACAAGCATACTCCTTCATTGAAATATCAACACTACATACAAAACACACCTCTGTGTTAAACACCAAAATTATATATAAACACACTTTTGGATTGAAAAACCAACACTACATAAAAATGCATGGTTGCATTCAAAAGCTAACACCACATACAGGGAGTGCAGAATTATTAGGCAAGTTGTATTTTTGAGGATTAATTTTATTATTGAACAACAACCATGTTCTCAATGAACCGAAAAAACTCATTAATATCAAAGCTGAATATTTTTGGAAGTAGTTTTTAGTTTGTTTTTAGTTTTAGCTATGTTAGGGGGATATCTGTGTGTGCAGGTGACTATTACTGTGCATAATTATTAGGCAACTTAACAAAAAACAAATATATACCCATTTCAATTATTTATTATTACCAGTGAAACCAATATAACATCTCAACATTCACAAATATACATTTCTGACATTCAAAAACAAAACAAAAACAAATCAGTGACCAATATAGCCACCTTTCTTTGCAAGGACACTCAAAAGCCTGCCATCCATGGATTCTGTCAGTGTTTTGATCTGTTCACCATCAACATTGCGTGCAGCAGCAACCACAGCCTCCCAGACACTGTTCAGAGGTGTACTGTTTTCCCTCCTTGTAAATCTCACATTTGATGATGGACCACAGGTTCTCAATGGGGTTCAGATCAGGTGAACAAGGAGGCCATGTCATTAGATTTTCTTCTTTTATACCCTTTCTTGCCAGCCACGCTGTGGAGTACTTGGACGCGTGTGATGGAGCATTGTCCTGCATGAAAATCATGTTTCTCTTGAAGGATGCAGACTTCTTCCTGTACCACTGCTTGAAGAAGGTGTCTTCCAGGAACTGGCAGTAGGACTGGGAGTTGAGCTTGACTCCATCCTCAACCCGAAAAGGCCCCACAAGCTCATCCTTGATGATACCAGCCCAAACCAGTACTCCACCTCCACCTTGCTGGCGTCTGAGTCGGACTGGAGCTCTCTGCCCTTTACCAATCCAGCCACGGGCCCATCCATCTGGCCCATCAAGACTCACTCTCATTTCATCAGTCCATAAAACCTTAGAAAAATCAGTCTTGAGATATTTCTTGGCCCAGTCTTGACATTTCAGCTTGTGTGTCTTGTTCAGTGGTGGTCGTCTTTCAGCCTTTCTTACCTTGGCCATGTCTCTGAGTATTGCACACCTTGTGCTTTTGGGCACTCCAGTGATGTTGCAGCTCTGAAATATGGCCAAACTGGTGGCAAGTGGCATCGTGGCAGCTGCACGCTTGACTTTTCTCAGTTCATGGGCAGTTATTTTGCGCCTTGGTTTTTCCACACGCTTCTTGCGACCCTGTTGACTATTTTGAATGAAACGCTTGATTGTTCGATGATCACGCTTCAGAAGCTTTGCAATTTTAAGAGTGCTGCATCCCTCTGCAAGATATCTCACTATTTTGACTTTTCTGAGCCTGTCAAGTCCTTCTTTTGACCCATTTTGCCAAAGGAAAGGAAGTTGCCTAATAATTATGCACACCTGATATAGGGTGTTGATGTCATTAGACCACACCCCTTCTCATTACAGAGATGCACATCACCTAATATGCTTAATTGGTAGTAGGCTTTCAAGCCTATACAGCTTGGAGTAAGACAACATGCATAAAGAGGATGATGTGGTCAAAATACTAATTTGCCTAATAATTCTGCACTCCCTGTACAAGCAGACCACTGTATTCACAAAAACATACTCCACGCAAAAACATGCTTACATTCAAACCCACACATTGCTCAGTGCTAAGTACAACCCTGCAACCCTGGGAAAATAGTAGAGCCTCAGCTGTAAAAGCATTGTTTGAGCAGCACCACAGATGGGGATATACCTTTTGGCCACCATTGCCATGGGGGGGGGTCCAAAAATATTCATGCATCAGGGCCCTTTCTTCTTTAGCTACGCCACTGTGTTGGGATGGAGAGAATGATTGTATGCAAGGGAGTGGTGGTGGTGGTGGGGGGGGGTTCTTGCCCAGGGTCCAATCAGTATTACAGATGGTCCATCAAGTGGCTAATTATGAATTCAGTGCAAATTTAGAGACTGTCATCAGCACACACAGCATGCTGGTGACAGATAGCCAATAGTGGCATGAAACATCCCCCCATGCCCCTCTTGTCCCCTCCTCACCCTGTCCTTTGGTGAAGGGGGGATGTCAATGGAGTAAGATGGGGCTGCAGGGAGAACTCAGCCACGGCGCTGGAAGCTAGGTAAATGTTAGCAGTTTTTTATTTTACTTTTGGGGCAGCAGTCAGTATAGGATGAGTTTATCTGACCAAAAACAGTGTATTTTCTTTAATTGAAGTATTGATTGCTTGCAAGTTGAAAATCATATTGCTGTAATTTACTTAATCAGGCTGGCTAACAAAGCAATATAAATATATATATATACTTTGAAATTAACTTTAAATTATGATAAAAAACTTGTACATAAAATGTACATAAAATGAAGATAGATACAAGACAAATAATATACTGAGGATTAGCATCAAAATGCCTTTTCCACACAGAATGGTATTGCATGAAGATATTTTAGTAGATTTAAGCTACACCTACTTAAATAATTACACCAATTGCTGAAGGGTAAATAACAAAGGATTTCTTCATAATTACTATGAAGCATGCTGATACCTGAGGGCAAGGTTGTGTGCATCAAATGTAGCGACAGGATAAAGTGAAAAAGTAGACCCAGCTGGATGCCCTTCTAAATACTATACATCTCTATAATTTTCTACTTGTGGGAAACATACTTTAAGAAAGATATTTGAGAAAACAACTTTAAAGGACTCATACACTACAAAAACACAGGCGAAAGGGAGAAAAATATATACTCTTTCTGTCCTAAAACCATTCATTTACTTTCTAGATTCAAGTTTGAAACACGGCATTTGAAGTAAATAATGCACACATAAAATACAGATATTTAAACTGTGACACAATAATACTAATTCTAGCTTACGTGTATTCATATTTTAATGAATAAGGGAT
Source organism: Pelobates cultripes (assembly GCA_933207985.1). Classification (NCBI taxonomy): domain Eukaryota; kingdom Metazoa; phylum Chordata; class Amphibia; order Anura; family Pelobatidae; genus Pelobates; species Pelobates cultripes. The sequence continues at coordinate 310,648,772 of OW240912.1, read as the reverse complement.
TTCTTCTCTAGGTAGTGGACTGTGGTGAATTGATTGTCAAACTTTAAAAATCATAGAGGATCAAAAGATCATGTCTTCTGATTAACAAGGAAACTTGGGTTCAGTTAACTCTTAGATCCTACAAACTACAAGAGGTTATTATAATCTCAACACAACATTCTGTCATGTGTGAGGTTTTGCCTGTATTGACAGCTGTCTCACCCATCATGGTGCAAAAAAGGTGCAAAATTGATGCAGTTTTAATTTTTAGTAAAGAGACCCTGTAGACATAGGCGTCCGCAGGAATTTTTCCGGGGGGGGGGGGAGGTGGGCATAATTTGAATGACATCCATGCTTGGCCCCTTTTTGACAGTGTCATGAAGGGGAGGAGCATAGTCATCACCACATAAAGCTAGGGTGAATAGAGGTTTCACAACTATGGTGTCAGGAATACATGTTTGTTTTCCTGACACTATAGTGTTCCTTTAATCAAATGAAAGGAACATTCTGGTCATCATAACAACTTCATCTAAATGAAACTGCTATGATGCAAGGAGGCCCCTGGGCGCGCTCCTTCCTTTAAGGGGTGTAACCGCTCTTAAATGGTTTAACCCCAAAGGCTTCCTCCAGCTCCAGATCTCCAGGTCGCTCATTAGTATTTGGCTTCTGAAATGGGTGCCGCTAATTGGCTAGAGTGGTCAGCTGATGCTCTAAGCCAATCGGTAGTTCCCGATTCATAAAAATGTTTTACTTTTTTATGAATGGAGAGTTACTGATTGGCTTAGAGAGCTAGCTGACCGCTCTAGTCAATCAGCGGCACCCCTACCCAGCGGCCCTCTGTGTTTCCTGACACTCACTTGCTGCCCCTTTCTGCTCCTTCTCCTACCTTACCTTTCTTCTCCTTCTGATTCTTTCTGCGCCTTTACCTTTGTGCTCCTTCTGTCCCTTCCTGCTCCTGCTGCCCCTTTCTGCTCCTTCTCCTACTTTACCTTTGTGCTCCTTCTGATTCTTTCTGCTTCTTTACCTTTGTGCTCCTTCTGTCCCTTCCTGCTCCTGCTGCCCCTTTCTGCTCCTTGCAGATGCTTTCTGCTCCTTCTCCTACGTTACCTTCCTGCTCCTTCTGCCCCTTCCAGCTCATTGCTGTCCATTTCTGCTCCTTCTCCTACTTTACCTTTGTGCTCCTTCTGATTCTTTCTGCTCTTTTACATTTGTGCTCCTTCTGTCCCTTTCTGCTCCTTTCTGACTCTTTTTGCTCCTTGCAGACCCTTCCTACTCCTTGCAGACCCTCCCTAACCCTTCCTGCTTCTTGCTGCCCCTTCCTACTCCTTGCTGACACCTCCAGCCCCTTGTAGACCCTTCCTACTCCTTGCTGACCCCTCCTGCCCCTTGCTGACACTTCCTGCTCCTTGCTGACCCCTGCTGCTCCTTTCTGCCCCATCCTGCCCTTTTCATTACCCTCCTGCTCTTTGCAAACATTGCCTACCCCTTTCTGCTTCTTGCTGCTCCTTCCTCTTGCTTGCTGACCCCTCCTGCCCCTTGCAGAACCTTTCTGCTCATTTCTGCTTCTTCTACTTTACCTTCCTGTAGGCTGTCTCCCCCCTATCATTCACTTACCTGATCTGTAGGCTGCCCTCCCATGCCTCAATTAACTGATATGTAGGCTGCCCCACCATATCTCATATACCTGATCTGTAGGCTGCCCCCCGTCCTTCACTTACCTGATCTGCAGGCTGCCCCCCCATGCCTCACTTACCTGATCTGTAGGCTGCCCCCCATGCATCACTTACCTGATCTGTAGGCTGCCCCCCCCATGCATCACTTACCTGATCTGTAGGCTGCCCCCATGCCTCACTTACCTGATCTGTAGGCTGCCCCCGTGCCTCACTTCCCTGATCTGTAGACTGCCCCCCCCCATGCATTCCTTACCTGATCTGTAGGCTGCCTCTGCAGTCTGGGAGTTGCTGGCTGCACTCTGTGCTGCTCCCCTGTGGATGCAGTCAGGAGAGAAAAGCAGGGATAAACTGTAGCTTTTCCATTCACAGCGACACCTACTGGCCGGGGCCGATATTGCAGCGTATTCTCACACAAATTAAAAATAGCCGCACAAACTGAAAACTCCAGTAAGTGCCCCCCTGCCCCCCTCATCCCCCCTGCAGAAACCCATGCCTGTAGACCAACTCAGCTATATTTACAATGTGCCATCTTAAACTTTAAAAATTCCATTTCCAATGTACTAAATTTCACAGTTTAGTATTTTTATAATCTTGTACTTTTTTGGACGAGCCTAACTTATTTTGTTAATTAGTTTAAATATATGGTACAATGTTGTAATTATCTACCTTGTGCTTCCTCTTTTCAAAATCTAATTGTATTAGTGTAACTCAATACATTATGCGTAACACATTTCTTAAAAACATGTCAAACATAATGTTCAGGATCCTGAGAGACGGATACATACATAAGTTATTACTTGTAGATGTGACATAACTTTGCTGATCCTGGGAATATTACTTGACACTAAAGCACAGGATGTTATTACTTAAATTGGTGAGGGTGTGAACGTATTCCTAAGATCTTTTTAGTAAGGTTCAAGGAAGGCACTAATCATATTATTTCACTTTTTTCTAATACAAAAAGAACACACCAATACATTTTACATTTTACCAGAAACAGTCTTTGAATCAAGCAGAACAAAATAGTCAACAACAAAAATACATCTGCAATTAACATTTCCTTCTGTTAGCTATAATCAAGAGTAAGCCAAGGTCATTGACACTAGGAAGCAGGACTTTTCAGTGCCATATACGGATTTAGCTAAATTGAACTTCCCTTTCCACATCTTAGTTATAATAAAGAGCATCATCAGAAACAAAGGCCTTAAATTAATGTTGTTGGATTAGTTTTCCAAATGATTTCATATTTTTAAATAAACCTTTAAAATCATGGTCTCAAAATATTAATATATCAAAAATATATCATATAAAAATATACCAATATATCAAAAACGATAACAAAAAAAACATTTAAATATTTTTCATAATATTAAATTATTAAAAGTTTATTTAAAAATATTAAATAATTTAGTAAAGTTATCCAACAATATTACATTTAGGCCATAGTCCTCATAAATATATTGACATACATCCTTGCTGTACTAAGAGGGTGCAGGACTAGTTAGGGAGATCTGTTGATCTTTTCAGTGGCCCTTTTGAGTGGCAATCCAAGAGAATACTTAATTTACATGACAGTAATGCTGGCGATGTTAGTTGGTACCTTCTTTGAGGCTCTAAATATGAAGTTCTGTGAAGCTAAATCTTATGCCATTGCCAAATCAGTCATTCAAACATGAGTATGATGCAGCAAGTACGATGTACAATGCTATGGCCTTCAAAGTGCCTGTCTAAAGGTGCATCTAAAATTTTTCTGCTGTCTGCAGGGACACATAGGGGTTTATTTATTAAAGTCCAAATTATCATAGTCCATATTTGCAAAAACTATCTGTATTATTTAGATCATGCATATAACCTGTTTGGGGCTTTGTTCTATGTATTTGGGCTTATGAAGACTATGGCCATTGCTGCCACCCATGAGTAGTGTGAGTTTGAATGCGGTGCTTACTTTTATGTTAGTTAATAGTAACTTCTTTTCAAAATTTACACTGCCTCTCTTGGTGTGCTATTATTATCATATGGCTTTAAATATTACCTGTAAGTTGATGATATCCATCTCCCTCTCCTCACCTGATCATTTTCCCAGTCTGTTGCACTGTGTCAATGACTGCCCATCCTCTACCTCTGACTGAATAATGTCACGATTCCTAAAACTCAACTTCTCCAAGACCGAACTGTTTGTCTTTCCTTCCTACAAGACTATATCTATTTGAGGGTAGAAAGATAAAGGGATTGGGATTAAGAAAAATTTATTTTTAAAAAACAGGAAGACATCTAGAGACCGAAGAGAGGCAGTTTGTGACAAGTTCCAGTAGAGAAAGAGAGCGGTCAGGAGACCAGCAAGTCTCAAACCTCCCCCTCTCTCAGTGTTTGCACTGGCTTTCTGTTTTGATTAGATTTGGTTAAATGTTCTCATCCTTATCTACAAGGCTATAGGAGCATTAAGTAGGAGCATCATGTCCCCCTCTGTATATCTCCACCATTATTAGAAAATAGGTTCCAGTCCAGCTGCTTTGTCCAGGTGAGGATCTGTTACTTTCTTGTTCTAGTACGGTATCCCAAGCTCTCACCTGCAGGACTTTTCCAGAGCTGCCTCCTCCTTATGAAATGTCCTCCCGTGCCACATTTTACTCAAATTTGTTTGCAGTTCCAAAATTCCTTAAAAACCACACTTCTTTAGAAAAACCTATCAACTCCCCCTATAACTCCTCATTCCTTGCAAGCTTCACTGCTATCTCCAATATACTGTGCAACCTCCCAATCACACACATGGCCAAAATGTAATGGCACATGGAAGATGCCATGAAAATACTAACTCTCTGAATGTATACTGGGCCTTTTTAATTACAAGGAGATAACTGGCATTCAAGAGCATAAGTGGCATTGAGTACTAAAATAACATTGTAGCACTAACCTCCCATGTAATTAATAATTGCTTGTTGTTTTAAGTAAACCAGTGTTGTACCCTATTTCTTCTAAGTATTATGTCTGCATATCTAATTCAGTCATGCAGGGCCAGATTAACATAGGGGCTGATGGAGCTGCAGCTCCAGGCCCAGGCCCATGGAATAGGCCCATTTAATAACTACTCTTAGGTTTGCCACCTGACTGGTATTTTAAGGCACAGCCAGTATTTGAGGCTACCTTGCCGTGACGCTATTGCAGTAATACCGGCAATACAAATGCAAATATTTTTCTTAGTATAAACGGAGATTACTCTGCAATACCAGCACCAGCCAGTAAGGGTTGCTGTGTATGGAGAGAGGCAGGGATAGGAAGTTACAGCATATCCCTGCCTCTCTCTACTCATTGATCCGCAGGTGAGCAGCTACACAGCACAGAGAGTCCAGACAGCAGCTCCCAGCTTGCAGAGACAGACTACAGCTCAGGTAAGTGAAGGATGGAGAGAAAGGCAGCAGGGAGACATGGGGACACAAACACTAGGGGACACAGACACTAGGAGACACTTGGGGACACTGGGAGACACTGGGAAACATTGGGACGCTGTGAGACATAGGGAGACACATTGGGACACGGAGACCCTAGGGACACAGTGTCTCCATGTCTCCCAGTGTCCCCATGTCTCCCAGCCAGTGTCCCTAGTGTCTCCGTGTCTCTGTGTCCCCATAGCTCCCAGTGTCCCCTAGTCTCCCAGCGTCTCTGTCCCTATGTCTCTCAGTGTCCCCATGTCTCCCAGTGTCTTCATGTCTCCAAATGTCTGTGTCACTATGTCTCCCAGTGTCCACATGTCTCCCAGCCAGTGTCCCTTGTGTCTCAGTGTCCCCATGTCTCCCAGTGTCTGTGTCCCCAAATGTCTCAGTGTCCCCATGTCTATGTCCACAAGTGCCCCATGTCTCCCAGTGTCCCCATGACTTCCAGCCAGTGTCCCTAGTGTCTCAGTGTCCCCATGTCTCCCAGTGTCCCCTAGTCTCCCAGTGTCTGTGTCCCATGTCTCTCAGTGTCCCTAGTGTCTTAGTTTCCTCAAATGTCTGTGTCCCCATGTCTCCCAGTGTCTAGGTCCCCGTGTCTCTGTATCCCTAGTGTCTGTGACCCTATTTCTCCCAGTGTCCCCAAATGTCTCAGTGTCCCCATGTCTCCCAGTGTCCCCATGTCTGTATCCACAAGTGCCCCCATGTCTCCCAGTGTCCCCAAGTGTCTCAGTGCCACCAAGTCTCCAAGTGTCTCAAAGTGCCTCAGTGTCCCCAAGTCTCTCAGTGTCCCCATGTCTCACTGTGTCCCCATGTCTCTCAGGGTCCCCATGTCTCTCAGGGTCCCCTAGTATCCTAGTGACACAGGACACACTGAGACATGGGGACACAGGGAGAAATGGGGATACAGACACTGGGAGACTAGGGGACTGAGTGACATGGGGACACTGACACTGTGATACATAGGAACACTGATACCACGCTGGCCTTCCAATTCTTTGGACAGACATGCCCCCTTTTGACAGTTCTAGTCAAGTGATTCGGGTCAGTGGCCCACCTTTTTACCCTGCCCATTGACTTCCTGCTTCACTGGACACTGCTGTTATGGGGTATGGATTTACTTGAAAGATGAAAGCAAAAATTAGAGGGAGATTAGCATAGAGTATGTGTTTTCGTATAGCTGCATCCTTTGAGTTTCCCTCCAGCGCCAACTCAGTCAGATACATGACGCTTAAGAGGTATGACTGTTTTAGTGTTTTTGGTCGATAAGATTCTGTAATTAGGCCCATCATAATTGTCAGCACCAGGTCCACTGGGCTCTTAATCTGGCCTTGCAGTCATGTTGTTGTTACTTTTATCACTCATTTTGGGAATCATTCTGGTATGGTAGTATTATGACATGATTATGTTTTTCTTTTACTGATATAGTAGCGTACTTACCCGCAGAGAACTGTAGGCGGACCTCCTAGGTAACACGTGGCAGAAGGGGTGTACAGAGCACCTACTGTTGCCAGAGCAGGCACCTTGCTGCTGGAGCTGGTTGCCGCTCAGCTTGCACTACAGATTCAGATCTTAGGCAGACATCATGGACAGTAGGCGAGCCGATGTGATCAGTCTGTATTCTAACTGCACAACTCCGTCGATGCTGTTTGTATATATGAATATAAGTTTGTATATGAATGTGAATGAGTGAGTGTGTGTGTGTGTGGGTGGGGGGGAATATGAATATGTTTATGTGCAAATTAATGTGAGTATGTGTGTAAATTTGCATTTTTGTGTATATGAATTTGAGTATGTGTACGTGTGTGTATATAAAAAGAGAGCATGTGTCTGTATGAATGTTAAGTGTGTGTGTGTGCGTGTTAGTATGATCATGTGTGTGAGTATGTATGTTTATAGAAATTTGAGAGGATTTATTTGTAATTTTCCTTACAAAAGGGTTGTAGAGGCATTGGAGAGAGACAACAAAAACAAAAGAACAGTTGGGGGTGGAGGATGCCAGCTTACATTTAATTTCTGCCCTGGATGTCAGATAACCTATAGATGCCTCTACACTGAAAAGCTTTCCTTGATAGCTATACTTGACTTGCACGCTTACATATGGATTCTAGTCTCCAGATATATGTATACCTAAGTGTACTACTTTATGGTTTAAATGGTAATCACATTAAAATATGATTAAGGCTCCTACAATTATGTTTATACAAGTCTGATTATCCTCTATTATGATAGATATCTTCCCTAAGGCTTTTTGGTATGCTGTCTCCCTGTCTCCTGTTTCTAATTATGCTTGTTATTTGTAATGTTAAGTGATAACCGCATAATTTGCAACAGTATTTGATGCTGTGATTTTAGTATTCATTTAAAGCTAGAATTATGTGTAATATGTTCTAGAATAAATAATTGTAATCTGGTCAGATGATGTCTGAACTAACTAGACATAAAAGAACACACCGAGTTGCACAAGATCTCTTTAATTAATGCAGAGTTAATAAGACATGTGAGGGTTATAAGATCAAGAAATGTGTTCTCTAGCATAACGTTTATAATAATTTTCCTTGTTTACTATGAGTTTATTTTCTGGACAGGGTCAGTTAGTAGGGTGGAAGCAAAGGAGGGCTAGCAACTTGTGGCCTGGGGCAAAAACGATATAGTGGGCCATAGTGCAATTTTTCCAACCCACCCATTAAAAATAGATGTGTTCATAGACAAGCACTATAACTGAATAAAAAGAATGAAAGTGCTATGCACTTGGGCATTTAGATGTGAAAAGTAGTTAAAGAACAACCTGGGAGCAATTGACACTTGGTCATCACCAGCCCACTTGACATTTGGTCATCACTAATCAATAAGGGAGATCTCCCCAACCAGGCAAGCTTTTAGTAAAAGGACTTTCCAGCAAGGGGATGCTATTAATACATTAAATTCATAAACATTGTATATTAACCCAATAAGTAGTAAACACGTAAACCTTGTATAGCATGCCAATGAACAGTTAAAACTTGCTATATTTGCTTAAACTTGATATATAGTGCCAGTAAGTGATAAATACATAAATTTGATATATCATACCAATAAACAGTAAACCCATAAACTTGGTATACCATGCCAATAAACAGTAAATGCATAAACTTGGTATATCATGTCAATGAGCATTAAATACATAAATTAAGTATATCATACCAATTAAAATATAATGCATAAGCGTGATTTATGATGCCAAAAAGTAATAAATAAATAAACCTTGCATATCATGCCAAAGAAATGGATAATCTAATGGAGATATTAGGTCGCGCCAAAATTGTGTATAGCAGGATAAAACAGATAATTTAACAATAAATAAAAACTAAAATCTCTTCGTATAAAACAAATAAAACGCATATAAATAATGTGGTAAGTACTTAAAAATAGCAGTACATACAAGGAAAAAGTGATAAACAGTCCTAAAATAAGCAGGGAATAATCACATCCGCTTACGGGAAGGAAACAGTCCTGATGGAATTGGAGAAATGAATGAGACGTCTTGTTCCAGGTGCCAATATGCAAAAGAAAACAGAAGAAAAAATCCAATAGTGTAGAATGCATTTACTGCTTCTTTGTGGAAGTTCAAAGTGAGAAGGTATCACACTCACCTATATTAGAGCTAGAACTAGCTCGGGTATGTTTCGCATTCAGTGGTACTGGTCCCCCACTGGTGGGATATAGACGTATGTACATAGCAGAGATCCTCGGGAAAGAAGAGGATAACACAGGATAGTGCTCACTGTATATATATGTGGTAATTATATAAGAATAAATTATATATAAAAAAACTCACATTTGGGTGAGCAGGAAATACTGCTCACTTATATGGCATAGGTGGTATGATCCCCACCTGGGATTCTTGTACGTAAGGTAATGATATAAAATAACAGCCAGGTCCAAAAATTTATAATTAAAAATAAAATAGATGAAAAATCAAAAAACTATAAGTAAAAGAAATAGGTCAAAGATAAAAAATGGTATATAGGCCAGTAATCCTTTTATTGATACAATATAAGATAATATAAAATAATAAGACAGCCAAAACGCGTTTCGCCACACAGGGCTTTTTCAATTGACAATAAGAAACAGAGACCTGGTTTACAATGGTTTAAATAACCTTTCAGTTCATTGAATCCACTACCATTTCCACATATCATGCATTTTGAAAACTATAATTTTGGCATGTCATGCCAATGAGCAGTTAATGTAAAAACCCTGTATATCATGCCAATGAGCAGTTAATGTATAAACCCTCTACATCATGTCAAGGAGCAGTATATACAAAACCAATGATCCATATGTGTCAACAAAATGCCTGCCAGTGCCATATGTGCCCCCAAACAACCTGCCAGTGCCATTTCTGTGCCATTGCTCTGCTCCCAGCATATCTGTGCCATCTCTCTGCCCCAGCATCTATGTGCCATGGCTCTGCCCTCAGCATATCTGTGCCATTGTTCAGCCCCCATGCATTTCTGTAACATCTCTCTGCCCCCACCAACTTGCTCAGATACCTGATTGCATACACAACAACTTGCTCAGGCACCCTGATTATATCCTTAGCACTTGCTTGGGCAACCAGATGACATATCAGCACTTGATGTGCACCCTATACTTGCTCTGCACCCAGATGCCTGGCATCCTCTGCACTCACCCCAGGACTCAGATAACATCCTCCGGTCCTCCCTGGTGTCTGGGGTCTCTGCATCTGAAGGAGCTGCAGACTGGAGGCTATGGTCTCTCGCCCCAGGGTAGACTTAGCGGAGTGGTCCTGCACCTGGCAGCCTTTGGTCACGGACTAAGAACCTGATGAATCAGTCTGCCCTAAGGAGAGTTAGACAACCACAAGGCCCCAGGCAGCGCGAGGCCTTAGGCGGCCACCTAACTCAGCTAATTAGAGACACCTCTGATAGCCAGTATGGCTAGATCCTGCAGCTGTACAATTACACATGTACAAGAGTACAACACTGAGGTATGTCCTATTGATCTACTCTTCCCTAGAATGGTCAATAGCAACATCTGTGGGAACTGACAAAAATTGATGATGGAAGCTCACTTCAAATCGTTGTCTGATAACATGATTGCTTTGATTTAAATAACAAGGAAAAAGATATCAGAATTCTAAACATTGAACCCACTGTTCATTACAATTGGAAAATCAGCAGTTAATTTATAGATTCTTATAAAAATAAAGTAGTGTGATTTTTTTTTATCAACAATCCTAAAACTGTTTGTTTTGATAAATTTGATAAATTTATCAATCACATTCTGTAGAATATCTGTGGATACATTATTAACTCCAGTTAATGAAATTCCTAAGGGTTCAAACCACTCTCTACCTAGCAAACTTGCTCTTTGTCCCTTACTAATTATTAAACGTAAGTGTCCTCTGAATTTACCATATTTTACTGGTATGAAACACCTGTTTGTTGTAGTCCACCAGATGAATATCACAAGGTACTACTGAAGGAGAATTATGAGGCCATAACAATTTAATGTCTCTTCAGAAATCAAATAATATGCGCACCCGGAATCTACTTCCATTTTGCACAGAACATCTTGAAGCACAATTTCAGTGTAAATCTTCAGTCCTGATGGCGAATTTTCCACTTTATTCACATAGTCATTTGAGTAAACACCTGTAGTAATTTCACTATCTGAAATGGTGTGTGTTGTATTAACAGAGTGCGCTGCGGTTTGTCTTGCATTCACATTCTTATATTGGGTTTGAATTCCACTGGCCTGTCTTTGGCAAACTGTCTTTATGTGACCTGTACGTTTACATGTGTGGCAAACTGCATTTTGAAAACGACATGTATTACGTCTGTGTTTTCCACCACAACTATAACAAGTTCTTTTAAATGGAGCTATGACATCAGTGCGTGGTAAAGAGTCCTTTGATTTAACATCAGTCTTCTTCACTAGATTTATTTCAGGTGGGTTCTCTTTGCTGGAGGAGGATTGTATCTCTTTTGAATGGACATATGCAGCCTCATTTGCGAGCGCTTCCTCTTGTGCAATAATACAAGTTAAATTCTGTCTTGCAAGAAGTCTCCTCTGCAGTGCTTCATCTTGCACCCCACACACAAGCCTATCCCTTAACAAGGAATCTAAACTGGTACCAAAATTGCCTGTGCAGTTTCTGATGTTGTCTATTGAAATGGAAATGCCTCACTGTTTCAGATGGGGTGTGTGCTTAATGTTTTTTAACAGTGCCAGTATTTCTTCAAATGAGTAGTCTTGTGGTTTAGCAGGAGATATCAGTGAGCGGACAATATCAAAAGTCTTAGATCCAATAACACTCAGTAACACAGCTCTCTTCTGAATAGCATCAACCATGTTATTAGCTTCCAGGAAAAAACTAACCTGTCAGCATATGAGTCCCATGAGGCTGGATTAGCCAGATCAAATTTCTCCATATGTTCCAGAGAAGCCATGGAGATATTTGTAGATAATAGAATTCCAAAAGAAAAGTTTTACTTCCTTACTCAGGCTGATATTTATATATATGTTGCAGTGTCCATTTACTGACATCCCATCCTGTCGCCAGTTTAGTGTATTTGCATGTTATATATTCACAAATGGCTCTCAGACAGCGTAGTAAAATAGGACTTCTCTTTACTTCAGCACACACACATAACGACATTACACAAGAGACACTAACACAACAGAACAAGTGCATAACTTCACTATGCTGCCATCTACTGGAAGGTGGACTGCATAACACCCCCAATACATAACACTTATAGATGGTGCAGAGTGGTGCTGTAGCCTACTCTGGCCTTTGGTTATTTTTTAATAATAGATGTCAAGAGAGATGGACAAGAACTTAAAGTGGGTCTGTCACAAATCAGATCTGCATATTTCACAACCTCAAGCTTTCACATTAGACAAAGTAGTCCCTGCTTTGTGTAATGGTATATTTGGATTGTGTTGGAATTTCATTTTAACTCCAACACTGTCTTAATCAGTATTTCATAAAGAGTATATCTTTATGAAATACTGAAAGTGACAGATCTGTTTCAAGGATTTTTTGCAAATCCAGAAAGGCAAATTCCAAGTGGTGACACGTGCGTTTTTTCTTTTTTTATTAAAAGATATTTCTTTATAATGCATCATTTATAAAATATAGGTGGTAAATCCTCCACCTATATTTTGGTGTCCCAAAATATAAGCCATTGATATCTCAAAATTAAAGCCATTTTTAATTACCGTAGGTGCATTCTGGACAGAATCATGTTGTATCCTGTCTGCAGGGCCGGACTGGGGATTCCAAAGCAGCCCTGGAAAAAAAAATCTATGCCAGCCCCATAAGTCATTGCGCCATATATTGTCGCATGTAATATGTAAGGCTATGTCTTGCAACCCTAGATGATTGAGATATATATATATAAAACCAAACGGATCTTGCACTCCACCAATTCAATATTCAATGCCCGGTGCTTGTCAGCCAAAAATGCAAAAAATATTGCCAGAGATAGCACTCCAAGGACTAATATAAAATATAACTTTTATTACCTCCACTAAAACAACACAAGGTCAACGTTTCAGCTTGATCCCCTCAAGCTTTCGTCAGGACATCTCCTGAAGAAAGCTTGAGGGGATCAAGCTGAAACGTTGACCTTGTGTTGTTTTAGTGAAGGTAATAAAAGTTATATTTTATATTAGTCCTTGGAGTGCTATCTCTGGCAATATTTTTTATATATATATATATATATAGCTTTTTCCAATATAAAATATTGGTCCTTTCAGAGTAAAATTTTTAATTATACAGTAAGCATACTCACATGCATACACAGACAATCTCACTGACACAAGCGGATTGATACACAGCCTCATACATAAGGTTATTGACATAAAAACACAAGCTCACTCAGTAGCAGTCACACACACACAAGCAAGCAAGCGCACACACACACACAGCTTAATGTAGTGGTATTGGTGTCTATAGCCTGTCCCTGCAGGCTTTTCAATGTGAACACTGACTTTTAAGAGAAAAGGCAGTGTTTACATTGCTTCCTAGTGACAGACACTCAGACGGTCACTAGAGGTGCTTCCTGTGTCAGTGCGGATTGGCTGAGATCATCAAGCTTGATGATCTCAGCCGTAGAGGCAGGGCGAGGGGAGACCAGCATGACGTGGGACAAAAAAAAGTGAGTAAAAACACATATACACACACACACATACCATGACACAGACAGACCGTGACACAGACAGAAACACACACACACCATGACAGACACACCATGACACAGACAGACACACACACACATGACAGACACACACCTTAAAAAAGACACACACACCTTGACACACACACACACCATAACACAGACAGACCGTGACACACAGACACACACACCACGACACAGAGAGACCGTGACACAGACACACACACACCGTGACACAGACAGACACACATTACATGACACAGACAAACACACACACACACCATGACACACACAGACCGTGACACAGACAGACACACACACCATGACACAGACAGACTGTGACACACAGACCACGACACAGAGAGACCGTGACACAGACACACACACACCGTGACAGACAGACACACATTACATGACACAGACAAACACACACACACACCATGACACACACAGACCGTGACACACACAGACACACACACACACAATGACAGACACACATTGCATGACACAGACGCACACACCATGACAGACAGTGACACACACAATGACACAGACACACACACACACCATGACAGACAGTGACACACACACCAGGACACAGAGACACAAACAATGACACAGACACACATTGCTGACACAGACAGACACTCACACACCATGACACAGACAGACAGACACACACACCATGACAGACAGTGACACACACACCATGACACAGAGACACACACAATGACACAGACACACACACCATGACAGACAGTGACACACACACCAGGACACAGAGACACAAACAATGACACAGACACACATTGCTGACACAGACAGACACTCACACACCATGACACAGACAGACACACACACACACACCATGACACAGACAGACAGACACACACACAAATGAAACACACACACACACACATACACAATTTCTACCTGTGGGGACTGGCGGCTGGCAGCCGCAGAGGGAGCTCCCTTGGCGGCCGCAGGGTTTGCTGGCTGTTCTTGCGGCCGCAGGGGGAGCTGGCTGTTGTGTCTCTGCTCCCCCTCCCCTGCACGCCGCTTAATGAGACCGGGGCTGGAATATGTCGTCATATTCCGGCCCCGGTCTCTTTGTAGTGCGCAGGGGAGGGGGAGCAGAGACACAACAGCCAGCTCCCCCTGCGGCCGCAAGAACAGCCAGCAAACCCTGCGGCCGCCAAGGGAGCTCCCTCTGCGGCCGCAGGTGAGCCAGCTGGCTGCCCGGCCCCAGGTGCCGACGGTCCACCGGGAAATTTCCCGGTATCCCGGTGGGCCAGTCCGGCCCTGCCTGTCTGTAAGACTAACACAGATAATCAAGTTCATATCTCTTGAGTTTATCTTCACAACAGAAAAGTGACACAACATGTTTCAATTTCTTTTTCTTTTTAGCTTACCAAACGTTTCTTGAAATTAAATATCCAGGGAAGGAATTTGTTGTAAATTCTTAATTGATTTAGTGGCTTGTTGTAAATCTGTCTGCTTCAAATGATCGTGTCAATCTTAAAGAGCAGTGTATTGATATATCATTCCATCCAAGAACAAAATCTGCCTAATTGTCAATAAATGTTCTGTAGCGGTACTTATCTTTCATGAGCCGCGCAGTCCTCCTCCCGCTATGCAGCCCGACCACTCCATGTAGATGCACGGCATGGCCCCTGTAAATAAAAATACTTACCCTTGAACGCCTGCGAATCGCTGTTCCAGCTGCTGCACTCTGCTAATAGAACTCTGCCCGCTCTAAAGGCACGTCCTTATATTAGATTGTTGCATGACGTCACGCCCCCTCTTAAAGGTACCACGTCATCTAGGTGACCTTAATCTGTTTTTAATCTAGTTTATTAGCTTTGTGAGGACTATTCATAAGAGTTTATTAGATAAAAAATGTGTCAGTCATGATTATAGCTGTAGTCTCCATTCTACCGTTTACTAATGACTGGAGTTGTAGCTGGTTTTGAACAGAGCATGGCATCTCATGTGGTCAGTGGCGGCTCTAGACTTTGTGAGACCTTAGGCATAACTCAAACATGAGGCCCACACTAACACCCAAAGTAAAAAAAAATAGGGGTTGCATTGTGTGTACAAGGTGTTATTATTGTAGTTGTAGTTGTATTGAAGGACAAGCTTGCAGCACTGGATACAGAGATCTAGTCTCTGTATTCATTGTTCAGAGGCTTGCAGTGTCACGGCTCCCTGTGCCGCTGCGTTATGAACTTGATACCGGAGAAACTGACGGAAGCAAAGCACAGAGGGATGGACACAGGTTTCTTCAGGAAGGAAGAGATTCTTTATTGGATCACCGATCGGGACTCAGAGGGACTAATGTCACCAAAAATACAGCAAGTTCTGAGCCCTGAACAATAGTGCAGGCTCCCTATATAGGCACATAACTCCTCCCATATTAAGCTCCACCCGCACATTCTCTTGACCAATCATTACAAATAAGAATTAACTTCCTGCTTGACCGCATGGCTTGTCCAGCACAATGGAGGAGGGGAATACTACATCCTGTATTCTTGCACATGCTCCGTACACTACTGATCGTATCTTGCCTCGTGCAACCAACTGATCGATACGTCAGCATATGCACGTACACATGCCACGTGGTAATCTCGGCCTACTAAATTTATTTTTACCGAGATTCCACCACATTCCCCCCTTTGATGCCTCTTGATATTTTACAATTACTTGAGGCATCACTTAACCTTGGTTTGCATACACCACAAGTTACCTTTGAACCAGACCAGACTTATCCTATGATGTGAATCTTCAACACTCGTCTTCCTGCATTGGTTCTCCCTGATCTAGAGCCTTATATTTATAAATTGCCATTATCTGTGCAGCAGCCTTCCTCTCTGCTATATTTTCTATCAGGCTTTGCACAGACCTAACTACTAAGGGTATAAGACACGGCAGGAGTAGACACAACATTAAAATCAGTAGGACTCCACCTACCACTGCCTTAAGCCCTCCAAACCACTCATACCAGCTACCAAACCAACTACTTGGATTGTACCCTTTCCATACCTGAGTAGGCACATGCGCTAGTTTAACCATATGGCTAGTAAGCTCAGCTATTGCTTGCCCTTCGTCATCTATTTGAAGACAGCAATTGCTCAGGTTAAACTTCCCACATACACCTCCCTCTACTGCCAAAAGATAATCCAAGGCTAATCTATTTTGGTAAACTGCTGTCCTCATCCTGGTATTATGCTTCGCTAGAAGATTGAGCGCTTGTGATGTCTCGTTAGTAATGATCTCAACCACCGCCTGTAACCTTATAATGCGGTTGAGCATATAAATAGGGGTTCTATAACCAAAGGTACCATCCTCTGCCCACGTGGCTGGCCCATAATAATCTATAATACGCTGGGGAGGCCATTCATTATCTTCCCAGGCACCTATCTCTATGGGTCCCCTTTTCTTCCTATGATTCACATCATACACTTTAACACCTAAAGTCTCACCTGTTTCAATAGGCAACAAGAAGAAGGATGGTTTTAACATACCCAACACACATGCCCCTTCCCAGTCCTGTGGTAACTCCGAATAGGCCTTCTTACCACAGATCCAGTACAAATTCGCTGGGGCTCTCCAGTTAGATGTGATGGATAGATCAAACCATACGTCCTTTAAATTGGCATATCTTGCAAACGGGTTAGATGGTTCTGAGACATTTGAAGCCGACCACCAAGTTGTATTCTTTGTATCATCATCATAAGCTTTTTGCCCTAGACAAGTTAATTCTCCTACAGAAGTATTATACATCATTCCTTTCCTCGCTATGCAAACATAACCTATGATGGAGGTCTTCAATCTCCACTCAGATTTACCTCTAACACTCATATGATAGTCGGCTTGTGTAGATATTAATTGGTCAACTGCCTCAGAACCGGACATTACCTCCTTTGCTTCCCAAGGCCATTGGTCTCCCATGTTAGTACCTCCACACACATAGCAGTTGGTAACATTAAGACTACCGGCAATACTCTCGGCTAAATCAATGAACAAGTTTTTAGCATTATGGGGGATCTTATTATCTATGCTCATCTCTTCATAAAAGGAATGGTATACTTGATGAGTTTGGGAGGTTACCGTATCAGTCTCTATCCCTATAAACAATATTGTCCCAGGGTCTAAACCCGTCCCATATATTTGAAACCCAAATAAATTACCATATTTATCTAAGAACTTGTCAGGGTTATTTATAAGTATATGGATTGGATTGCATTCCATAGACTTACAATATGGATCAGTAGGCAACTTAGTCACAATCATGTCCTTGTCTGCTGTCTGTCCCCAAGTCGCCCACCCCACACAAGACCAATATGGGCAGAAGTTATAATCTCTATTTGGGCATCTTGGACTTACATATTTATTTTTACTACTGGGACAAATATATTTATCGTTAGACCCATACGTCCTCTCCCATCTAAGATCCCCACATACATTCCACGGCTTTCTACCACTTGATATTGCTTTACACGCATCAAATAGCAGAGCACCTGAAGAATATACGGATTTAATACCGTCTTATTAATTAGGGTCCCCTGAGAATCTCCATTTCTGAGAGTCAACCAAATTGTACGGGGTTGATACTCAGGACTGAAGCACTTAGGTTCTCCTACTCCTAAATGACACACACTATATTCTATATTTAAGTATCTACATCTTGATACATCTCCTTTACACTCATATTGCGAATGCCAAATTAGGGTCTGGGATATATGGTTACCTGTTCTTGTAGTCTTAATGCATACCTCACAGCTAGGAGTGTTGGTACCTCTACCTTCCTGAATATAAAAATACACATAAATAAACATTATTAAAAATACATCTTTCGTCGTCATCCTCAGTCTTCGTCCGTGCGAAGGCACCTCAGCTTCCAGGATGTAAGGACTGCAGGGAATGGAGTTCTGCTCGTCTTCACAGGGGTCCCCTCAAGACTTTCCCTGACTTATACACTCGTTGGTGAGTGGACAGGCTTTATTATGGCCTTCTCACTCACTTACCAAGTCTCTGAAACAATAAAATTTGTAATCTACAAGGTTCCTCGTCACTCCGACTGAGTCGTGCGTTTTAACCGGATCTTGCAGGGATTCTCTGGATTTGCTGTAACTTGCCAGGAATCGGCTGCTGCTGGTTTAACCCTGGAGTGATGTATCCACGGAGCCACTTCGGCTACTTTTATCGCTGTAGGGGTAGACAGAAGAACAACATAAGGACCTCTCCACTTGGGCCCTAACGGCACATTATTCCACTCTTTAATCCACACTTGGTCGCCTGGGTGGTAACTATGAATTGGGGGATAAATATTCACAGGTAATCTATCTTGTACCCATTTCTGTACCTCCTCCATAGTCTTACCCAGCTCTACAACCTGCTGCCGGGTAATTCCTTCTCCCAACTGACTCAAATCCCCCCTTAAGTTACCAAGCACGGGAGGTGGTCGCCCGTACATGATTTCAAAAGGAGAGAGGCCCATCCTTCTGGTAGGTGTACTACGGATTCGCAATAGAGCTATGGGCAAGAGAACGTTCCACTTAAGTTGGGTTTCCTGACACATTTTAGCCAACTGATTCTTAATAGTTCTATTCATTCTCTCTACCTTACAGAACTCTGGGGTCTATATGCCGTATGAAGCCTCCACTTTATACCAAGCATATGAGTCAATTGTTGTAGGCACTGATGAACAAAAGCTGGACCATTGTCCGATCCTATAGAGCAGGGTAGTCCATATCGGGGTATTATTTCTCGTAGCAGGAATCTCACGACTTCTCCTGCTTTCTCTGTACGAGTAGGACATGCTTCTACCCAGCCTGAATAGGTGCACACCACTACCAGCAGGTAGCGATGTCCACCCGATTTAGGCATCACTGTATAATCAATTTGTAAATCGGACATGGGAAGTCCCCCCATAAACTGGACTCCTGGTGGCTTTACTGGTCCTTGTCTTGCATTATTTTTAGCACACGTTACACATCTACGTACAATGGCCTGAGTCAAGTTGGACAATCTTGGTATGTAGAAATGTTTTCTGAGAGATTCTTCTGTACTGTCTCTCCCAGAATGTGTCCCGTTATGATAGTTTTGGACAATTTCTACCGCTAGTGATGCTGGAATAACTATTCTTCCATCTTCTAACTGATACCATTTGTTCTCCAAATACTTTCCAGGTTCAGTCCTTAACCACTCCTCTTCTTGAGCTGTATAAATTGGAGTCCATTGAGACAGTGGAGTTGGTATAAGAGCAGCTATATGCCCCACATATTCCTGTCTTCCTGATTCAGCAGCACGCTTAGCTGCACTATCTGCCATCCGATTCCCTTTGGTTACATCACCATCTCCTCTCAGATGCGCCCGACAATGTATAATACCGACTTCTTTCGGCTCCCACACTGCTTCCAATAGTTGTAGGATCTCAGCTGCGTATTTGATTTCTTTGCCTTCTGAATTCAATAGTCCTCTTTCTTTATACAAAGCTCCGTGGGCATGAGTGGTTAAAAACGCATACTTGGAGTCCGTGTAGATGTTCACTCTTAAACCTTCAGCCAATTGTAACGCTCGTGTCAGTGCTATCAATTCTGCCTTTTGTGCTGATGTTCCTTTTGCCAGTGGCCGAGCTTCTATCACCTTGTCTATCGTTGTTACTGCATATCCTGCATAGCGGATCCCTTCTTTTACATAACTACTGCCGTCGGTGTAATATTGAACATCAGGGTTCTGGATGGGAAAATCACGAAGATCTGGTCTACTTGAAAATGCTTCATCCATTACTTCCAAACAATCATGTTGACTTTCAGTAGGTTGTGGCAAAAGGGTAGCTGGATTTAAGGTATTTACAGTCTCTAAATGCACTCTTGGGTTTTCACACAACATTGCTTGATACTTGGTCATACGGCTGTTACTAAACCAATGATTTCCTTTGTAATCCAACAACGTCTGTACTGCATGTGGAACTCGTACATAAAGTTCTTGACCCAGAGTGAGTTTATCGGCTTCAGCTACTAGCAGGGCGGCTGCAGCTACAGCTCTTAGACAAGGTGGAAGTCCGCTGGCCACTGCATCCAGTTGCTTAGACATGTAGGCAACAGGTCTTTGCCATGATCCCAAGTACTGTGTCAATACTCCCACAGCCATTCTTCTTTGCTCATGTACATACAGGTAGAATGGCGTGTGTGGTCAGGTAGACCTAATGCTGGGGCACTCATCAAAGCCCTCTTCACATCTTCGAATGCCGTTTGCTGTTCTTGAGTCCATAAGAAGGGGTCGTGCTCTGTACCTTTGATAGCTGCATACAGAGGTTTTGCCAGTATCGCGTAGCTGGGAATCCATATCCTACAGAAGCCTGCTGCCCCCAAGAATTCTCGCACTTGTCTTCTATTCCTGGGTATCGGTGTTTGGCACACAGCTTCTTTTCTCTCTGGCCCCATAATTCTTTGACCTTCAGAGATATGGAATCCCAGATATTTGACAGTTGGCAAACACAACTGAGCCTTCCTTCTTGACACCTTGTATCCTGCCTTCCAGAGAATGTGTAGTAGATCGTGCGTTGCTTGCTGACATACTTCCTTTGTAACTGCTGCCATCAACAAGTCATCTACATATTGTAATAATACACACTCTCCTGGGATAGACTCGAAATCTAGTAGATCTTGACTTAGAGCTGAACCAAATAGGGTAGGTGAATTTTTAAACCCCTGGGGCAATCTTGTCCAGGTCATTTGGCGTTTCAAACCCGTTACAGCATTTTCCCATTGGAAAGCGAAGATACATTGGCTTTCTGCGGCAATTCGGAGGCAAAAGAAGGCATCTTTGAGATCTAAGACTGTAAAGTAAGTAGCCCCGCCCGGAATTAAAGCAAGCAGGTCATATGGATTGGGCACGACTGGATGTATACTAACAACCGCATCATTGACTGCTCTCAAGTCCTGCACAGGTCGATACTCATCTGTACCGGGCTTTTGAACAGGCAACAATGGGGTGTTCCAGGGGGAAGTACAGAATTTTAGGATACCATACCGTATGAACTTATCCAGATAAGATTGGATGTTCTTCTTAGCCTTCTGCGGAATATGATATTGTCTCAGGCTTACTGGATAAACCCCAAGTTTTGGTTCGATTTTAATAGGTGGAATATTGCGGGCCAGTCCTGGTGGGTTGTTCTCTGCCCAAACTCCTGGTATGTTAAATAAGGATTCATCCCTCCTCGGGTTTTGGCTAGTCAACACTGTATAAAGTCGCCACTCTTCTTCCTTTGGTACGGACAATGTCATAATACCTGAGGGTCCATTAAACTTTAAGGATGTTGTTCCATTTGGTAGGAGCGTAATCTGCGCTTGTAATTTGGATAGCATATCACGTCCCAGCAATTGGACTGGACACTCAGGCATATAAAGGAATTGATGTTTTACTACGTGGCCTCCCAATGTACAGAGTCGACTTTTAAGAACCGGTGTTTCAGCACTTCTTCCAGTTGCTCCTATTACAGTAATAGTTCTTCCAGATGGAGGAGCAACTTGATTAGTCACCACCGAATGTTCAGCACCAGTGTCGATCATAAACGCACTCCTTTTTCCCCCTATTGATACATTGACCATAGGCTCCGCTCGACCAAAGGGGATGGAGCCCGGTCGGTATCAATAGTCCTCCATGACCGTGTCAGCCAATCCCACAAAGTCCCTACCTTCTCTATCGCGGGACCTTTGCGCTGCTGGATAGTACCTATCTTCCCTTACACTTCCTCTGTTCCCATTACTCCCTCTATTACCATTACTCCCTCTATTACCATTACTCCCTCCGGGGCCTCCTCTACCTCTCGCTCTGCCTCTAAAGTTTCCGTAACCTGCCCTGGGTAAGTCTCTCTCATACTGCTCTCTTTGCGGACACTCGTTCCTCCAATGCCCTTCTTCCTTGCAGTACGCGCACTGATTCCTACTCACAGGCTCCCTATTCCATCTACCATCGCCTCTATCTGGGCCCCGTCTATCTACGCCTGCGATCGCTACCGCTAGCATATCTGCCTTTCTACGCATCTTGCGCTCTTCCTCTTTCTTACTTTCTGTTTCCCTGTTCATATATACTTTGTTCGCTACCTCCATTAGTTGGGTGATAGACATACCTGCAAACCCTTCTAATTTCTGTAGCTTGCGCTTAATATCTCCGTAAGCTTGGCTGACAAAGGCGGAGTTTACCATTCGGGAATTATCAGCGTCTTTCGGATTAAAGGGGGTATACAAGCGGTATGCCTCCCAATAATCGGTCATAAAAGACACTGGGCGCTTCATCACTTTTTTGAATCACCTCAACTGTCTTCGACATGTTAATAGCTTTTTTCCCTCCGGCTTTCATGCCAGCAATTATAGCATCTCTATAGGCTTTAAGTTGAGCCATATCTGCGCCATTTACATTCCAGTCAGGATCGGTGTTAGGGTAATGTGTTGCCGCCCATGCTGCCGGATTGGCTTGATTTAAAGCACGGGCTCTCTCCTCTAGCGCCTTAATGGCCGCTTGGTTAATCCTTGTCCTTTCCTCATTATTGAACAATGTCATTAATAACCGCTGGCAATCAGCCCATGTCGGGTTATGTGTCTGAACTATCGAGGTGAACAGATCGGTCATAGCTTGTGGTTTCTCAGTGTACGAGGAATTGTGGGTCTTCCAATTCAAGAGATCAGTAGTCGTGAACGGGACATATACGAAAACTGGGTCAGCATGTGCCATTTGACCTGCGGCATCGATATAGGCTGACCCAGGATTCAGACGAAGAGGCATCTGATAATGTTTTAATTGTTGGGTACGGGTCAGTTGTCGGGTTAGTATGGGGCTACGTGGAGGGGCGTCAGTTAAAGGTTCCGGTCGAGAGGTAATAGGGCATGAGGATGTGGGAACTTGATTTTGGGATAAGTTAGTGAATAGTATACTCCGAGCCGAGCTAGAAGAAGCTTGACCGGAAGTTTGAAGTGGCGCCAAATCAGGATATTCAAATCTAATGGGGGTTGGTCCTGGTTCCGGAAGGGGAGTTTTAATATGAGGGGGGGTGGATTCTGTACTGGAGGAGGAAGCGGAAGTGGATGGGGGCAATAGGGGAAGGGGTGCAGAGCTTCCTGCATTCGCATCACTTCCTCTTAAAGGAAAGTAAGGGGGCGGCAAAGGGATCTCGGACTCAGGGGGCGTGTCCAAAATGGGCCTAACACCAGTCCTAGTGGGCAAACAAGTCCTGGCCACCATGAGGCGACATTGCTCCTCGTGGCATATCCGGATCCATTTTGGCGAGTCGTTTACGGCCTGCCCCCAACAATCAATGTATGGAAACTGTCCGTAAAGTTCAGGCCTACCTGACACAGCCACGTGTACACGCTGTACCAGGGTTGGATCCAAACTGCCACGCGGCGGCCATGCCGCAACCAAAGTAGGCCACTCCCTAGTGCACAAAGTGACCAAACGCACAGGAGACATTTTAACCCCAAAATCACATGTTTTGAATCCCTTTTTAAAATTCTTTACCATACAACCTAAGGGATCCGAAATCGTTGACTCTGACGCGCCCATACTTATCAATGGAACGTCGCTGACAACGAATACTATGCACGCGTTCTTATTCAACAGTCACACCCGTTTCCTCTGGCAACAGCACCACGTGGTACAGTTACCGAGTGAAACGTACACAATAACACAATAATCACTCAGGGAATTCCCGTACACACAGCTGTTACACCAGTCACTAAATAATCAATATTATGCCCTTTGGCGAAACTATACAGTCACCCACGCTATAATTCTCTATATATGAATTACCCGCCTATAACACACCCCAGTAACATCGTCTTTTACTAGTATCGGTTACAGTACGGTTAGCATAGGTCAAAGCACAATTTAAGGTCACAATACAATTATTAGTGGTTACGGTGTTAAACATGCAATAGACGACAATGATTAGTACTTATATACAGTGTCAGTAAATATACAGGGTTATGGTACCGTGCACTATGATACAGCAACACACTATTAACACTCTCGCTAGACGGCTGAGCTCGCGCTATCTAACAAGATATACACTTTACTAACAATCTTTAACACATTTACAATCCCAACTAAACTATTGGCCAGTACCTTGAATGGACTACCTAAAACTATATACACCCGTTTTGGTTAGCCACACTGCCCAAACACCACATATAGCGAACTAGAGGGCGAAATTTACAAAATTGCCCTTCTAGTCTATTTACTCTATCAAAAGTCTAGTGGGTTCCAAATTTACACGCCTTCCCACTTAGCCAAGATAGGTTGAGAGCTAGCGAACCGAATTTACACAGGCGCCGCTTAGTCTCCCGGTCCCTCCGACCTAGCGAACGTAATATACACCCTAGAACGCTAGTCTAGACAAGACACCGGTGTCCGGCTAGGGCTATTTACACAGGACCCCGCCTGACTAACCAGATCAAACGGTCTTACTAAAGAGCGTTCGATCGAGCGGTGCGCCTTCGCTCCTTCCCTCCGACAGAGGGGGCAGATTCCATACACAGATTTAAACCCCTTTGGGGCCTACCGCACAATCGGTATACCCCTAGTGGGTCTGCCGTCTAAAACAGCAGTTGTCTTACCTCCTCGTTCCTGAACCTGAGTTCACACTCATCGACGGGGACACCCCAGCACTTCTTACGTAGAGGCCGATGATCTCCTGGACAACAGACCAGTGGCGCCGAGACGAAGGGAGGTCCACGCAGAAGTTCAGGGGTGCAGCCGTAGAGAACGTGGGCAAAGATAGACCGTCTCACGCCTCTGCCTCTCAGCTACCGTTGAACGATGAGCTTCCCGGCCAATGCACCAAATGATACCGGAGAAACTGACGGAAGCAAAGCACAGAGGGATGGACACAGGTTTCTTCAGGAAGGAAGAGATTCTTTATTGGATCACCGATCGGGACTCAGAGGGACTAATGTCACCAAAAATACAGCAAGTTCTGAGCCCTGAACAATAGTGCAGGCTCCCTATATAGGCACATAACTCCTCCCATATTAAGCTCCACCCGCACATTCTCTTGACCAATCATTACAAATAAGAATTAACTTCCTGCTTGACCGCATGGCTTGTCCAGCACAATGGAGGAGGGGAATACTACATCCTGTATTCTTGCACATGCTCCGTACACTACTGATCGTATCTTGCCTCGTGCAACCAACTGATCGATACGTCAGCATATGCACGTACACATGCCACGTGGTAATCTCGGCCTACTAAATTTATTTTTACCGAGATTCCACCACACTACTTTTGGGGATACCAGCAAACTGTTCCCAGCAAACATAATGCAAGTGCATCATTACACATGCTCAGGGATGGACTTGCAGATTAGGTGTATGTAGCTGTTCCCTTACCTCAAAATAAGGTAGATAAAGCAAGTGTAATGAATTTACTAACTGGACATTGTATCATGAAAACCATTAAAAACCATCAATAATTGATAACTGCATATGTAGATATGTGTGTATGCGCATATGTATGATTCTAATGTATTGTGTGTGAGCAGGTACGTCAGGATGACCTGCCAATCCTTTGGGCAGACCCACCCCCTTTCTGGGCAGCCCTGCTCCATTTTGTGATGCTATCGTCCCCGGCCAAACCTCCCTCCCACCACCAGTATCCTAATTGACAAGATGCTAGAGTTGGGAGAAATGCAAACATGTTAGGTTTATCTGTCTACATAGATATTTACTATACACTGAATTGTAGAGAATAGAATCTGAATGGAATAACTGAAGCACAAATAGCCAAGCTGTGACTATAACCCAAATTAGATAATTTTTCAAGATTAGCTTTGTTTGTCTGAGTTTTGCCATTAAGATTTCAGTTCGCTGTGGAGTTTAGTGATTGGCCTAGAAAGTGTAGGAAGGCCTTGATCCAGCTATGCCTAGGCCCTTGGTCCCAAGGGCCTAATTTTTGTCTGACCTTTTTCTTTGCTGACTATTTGTGCTGTTTTGCTGGAGTGCACAACAATGATATTAGCACGCAACAAAATTTGACCACTTACAAGCCTGTGTGAATAGTCGGTTTTATTCACCATTCAGGTGGCAACAGAAGTTTTAATTTTGCATCTATGAAATACATATAAGTTACTTTCTGTTCATATTTCAGAATGTGGTAACACATTTGATCATTAAATGACATTTCCATGGATCGAACAATCTATTTATTGCAGCTAGACTGCTGCTCCATCAGCACTTATGAACCTACATAGACTGGTGGCTCCAGTGTAAAAATATGTGGTGGGGAGCCAAACAGGCAAGCAGGAGGGTGGCTGTAGATGTCATGATGTTTATGTGTCTGGTAGTGTGTTTTTTGTGTGTTTCAGACAATGTGTTTCTGTATATGTTTGCCAGTGTATATCTGTATGTGTCTGGAAATACATGTGTCAATATCTTTCTGTATGTGTGTGTATTTGCTAGGTTGTATCTGTGTGTCTGTGAGTGTGCCTTTCTGAGTGTGTTTAGGACTGTATATTTAAGTATACTTGAGTGTGTATCAGTATGTGTATGGCAGTGCATATATGTGTGCATTTGTGTCTGTGAATTTGTATCGGTGTATGTGTGTATTTGTAGACGTGTATGTGTGCTGTGTGCATGTGTGTATGACTATTTCATAGTGTACATCTGGCCACTCTTGGCCAGCGGTTTTGTGAGTAGGTTTCTGATGGCAGCTTTGCTCTCACCTTCCTCATATTACAGCATTGACCTCTGAAGGAAACAATCGCTGGATGTTCTTCAGGAGAGTTCATTAGAACCAAAAACCTCACAATTATTGTTCTATAAATCATCCAAACAGAAGAGTGAATATCTGATATCACTCTACATTTGAACTGTGCCAGAAGAAACACATACACATGATCTGCTTAGAAGGAAATATACAATGTAACCAGTTAAAGGGACACTTCTGTAACCAGTTAAAGGGACACTTCTGTAACCAGTTAAAGAAACACTTGTGTGTTCACAGAGATTCCATATAGTACAGTTCATTGAAATTTTACAACCTATTTGTAAATGAACAAAGAGTCATTTTGCTTATTCCCCCTGTTGCCCAAAGAGATACATATAAGCACTCCATTTAGGAACCTTTAAAGACAAGGTTATTCACTAAAGTCACATTGTTGGGAATTCAAAGTACATTTCAAATTTGAGGACAAATTAGCCAAAGTAGAGGCACAGCTGATTTGGAAACATTTTCCAACCACTATAGGTATGATGATGATGGTATTATGATGTTGTACCATCTTATAAATTATTATACACCAAAAAAAAAAAAAGAAAATTATTGGAACTGTGCCGCAAATACCATTCTTCAATACAGACACAGACTAATGGTGAGCCCCTGAGAGTGAATGTGTGTGTTCACCTGCTCCCTAGATCCAATTCCCTCGCATCTCATCCATACTCGGTCTTCTTCTCTTTCTCCACCTCTCACTAAAATTCCCAATCTCTCTCTCTCCATATTTCCATTGCCCTTTAAACATGCAACTGTAACCCCAATTCTAAAGAAGCCCAACCTTGACCCTAACTCCCCATCCAACTACCGTCCTATCTCGCTACTGCCTTTTGCATCCAATATCCTTGAAAGAGTTTTGTATGCAAGATTGACAGACTTCCTCGAGTCTAACTTTCTGCTAGACCCGCTTCAGTCTGGTTTCCGCGCTAAGCACTCTGTGGAAACGGCACTGACCAAAGTATTCAATGATCTACTCGCTGCAAAATCACGTGGTCACTACTCTATCCTAATTATTCTTGACCTGTCTGCGGCTTTTGACACTGTTGATCATCAACAGCTTCTTCTCATCCTCCGCAATATTGGTCTGCAAGATATTGCTCTCTCCTGGTGCTCCTCCTACCTCTCCCAGCACTCCCAGCACTCTTTCAATAGTTTTTTTCTCTGGCTCTGCTTCATCTCCTCAACTCCTCTCTGTTGGTGTCCCCCAAGGTTCAGTCCTTGGTCCCCTATTGTTCTCTATCTATACTGCCTCCCGTGGTAAACTCATTAGCTCCTTTGGCTTCCAATATCATGCGGATGAAACGCAAATCTACCTGTCCTCTCCTGATCTCTCCCCATCCCTCTTGACTAGTGTCTCTGACTGCCTCTCTGCTATTTCTAACTGTATGGCTACCCACTTCCTTAAACGCAATTTGACCAAAACTGAAATTCTGGTCTTTCCTCCCCCAAGTGTTGCTACAACTGTGTCTGTCTCCCTCCAAGTCAATGGTGCTACCATCAGCTCCACCACTCAGGCTCGCTGCCTAGGTGTTCTCTTTGACTCCGACCTCTCCATCATGCCTCATGTTCAGTCTATCACCAAATCCTGTCGTTTCCATCTCAAAAACATTGCGCGAATCCGACCCTACTTAACGCCAGATGCGACTAAGGTGCTGGTCCATTCCATTGTCCTTTCTCGCCTTGACTACTGTAATCTGCTTCTCAGTGGTCTTACGTGCTCCCAACTTGCGCCATTATAGTCCATAATGAATGCGGCAGCGAGGCTCATCTTCCTGTCCGCCCGCACCTCCCATGCCTCACCCTTCTGTCAGTCCCTAAATTGGCTTCATGTAAGATATAGGGCTCAATTTAAAATTCTGGTTCTTGCTTTCAAATCTCTACATACTGCTGTTCCCACCTATCTATTCTCACTAATACACAAGTATGTCCCGTCTAGGCCTTTACGCTCTGCTGAACACTTACGTCTATCTTCTGTCCATACTCCCACCTCTGATGCTTTCCTTCAAGACTTCTCCAGGGCTGCACCGTACCTGTGAAACTCACTTCCCTTCTCCGTTAGATGCTCACCTAGTCTCCACTCCTTCAAAAAATCATTAAATACCCACTTCTTCATAAAAGCGTATCTATTAAACTGTTAATAGCTCCTGACTGATTCCTCTATTGCAACTGTCATTATTCTAATACTATCCTTACCTTTTGTGTCACTTTACCCCACTCCCTCTAGCATGTAAGCTCAATGAGCAGGGCCCTCAACCCCTCTGTTCCTGTGTGTCCAAATTGTCTGGTCACATCCAAATGTCTGTTCGTCCACCCGCTAAAAAGTGCTGTGGAATTTGTTGGCGCTATATAAATAATAATAATAATAATGTATGAAGGAAGCCAATGCTAAAATAAAAGAATGCTTTAAATGATATATATTAATAATCCCTTCTCCAAATAAAGCCAACCTACTTTTGTACAGTCTAAAACTGAAATCTGTGCTGACATATCAGATTCATATTTTATATGAGATTTCTTTGTTTAAATGCCTTTTTGTTCACTTTTAATATCTAATACAGAAATTGCAAATTCATTCCGTATGCTTTTAAGCATATTCCAAAATGAAAAAATATTTGAACAAAAAACATCATTCTTTTCCAATTAGTAAGATAAATTTACGACAATGTTATCAATAATTCTTACAAATAGCTATTGCGTGCTTTAAAAGATTCTGGTTCTGTCACGAACAATAGAATGTGATTAAAGGGCACTGAAGCAGCTCTTGTGTTAAATCATTTCATTCTAGAGTTAAAAAAGAATATTTCTGACAGAATTTCTATCGTTTTGTTCTTTTTAAATACAGAATTTTCAGGGATATGTTCTCTAAGTCATATAGACAAAACAAAATCCATAGTATCTCTCTGTTAGTCAAAGGTCTCTTTTTGATTAAATAGAGAAGTGTCAGAACTAGAGACTAAACCTCTTGTGCTGAAACAACTCAATTTATAAAAATTAAAAAAAACATTAAAGGGGAACTGCTTTTTCTCCATATGTTTAATATTATGTTAATGTATCCCATATAGTAAATAAATATGTGTTTGTAAGCACTGAAAAATAAAATTTACTGGGGTAATCACTTTATGTAGAGACCTACTCTTCTGTATAAGCTTCAGTCCTGAAAAGAGAGACTCATTTTGGTTTCTCATGAATCATTACAATAAACTTCACCCTTTTCGGTCCCCAGAAAATAAGAGTTTTGCCTGACGATGTTTGCTGACGACATCCTGTTGACATTAAGCAACCCAACCAAATATGTATCTGCTCTATTACAATTACTGAGCAAATTCGGGTTGGTTTCCTAATATAAACTAAACCAAGCATGTCAAACTTGCAGCCCACAATGAATATATTTGCGGCCCACTTGCCCTGTGGCCACTTTGTGCTGTGGCTGCGACCATTCGCAAGACAGGAAAGATATTTCCTGTCTGATTCTTGTCTTCCCTCCCATGGCCGATAACGTGCTCCCGCGGCTACAGAGCAGGCCAGCCACTCCCCCTTCCCTCCTGCTCACAGTGCCAGAGGAGCATCTGGCCTGCTTGAGCAGAGAAGAAAAGGACTGGAACTGGATGGAGGATGGGCGGCTCATCTTAAGGTAGGGGGAAGAGGGGCTTGGGGGACCTGTGTGGTGTATCAGGGAAGGGGGCAGTGTATTTATTTGAGGGAGGAAGGGGCAGTGTATTAAATTGGGGAGACAGTGTATTAATTTGGGGGAGCAAAGGAGCCAGTGTATTAAAGTGGTGGCACAGGGGCCAGTGTATTAGACTGGTGGGAGAGGGGCCAGTGTATTAGACTGGTGGGAGAGTGGACAGTGTATTAGAGTGGTGGGAGAGGGGACAGTGTATTAGAGTGGTGGCACAGGGGCCAGTGTATTAGACTGGTGGGAGATGGGACAGTGTATTAGAGTGGTGGGAGAGGGGACAGTGTATTAGAGTGGTGGGAGAGGGGGCAACGTATTAGAGTGGTGGGAGAGGGGGCAACGTATTAAATTGGAGGTGATAGAGGGGCAGTGTATTAGAGTGTTGGGAGGGGCAGTGTATTAGATTAAGGGGCTGTGTATTAGATTTGGTGGAGGAGGCAGTGTATCAGAGTGGAGGGAGGGGGGCAGTGTATTAGATTTAGAGGCAGTGTATTATAGTGGAGGGAGGGGGGACAGTGTATTGGATTTGTGGGCAGTGTATTAGAATGGGGGAAGGGGCAGTGTATTAGATTGGGTCTGCATGGAGGCACAGAACGCTCCCCATGGAGATGCTAATTGGCTGCACAGTTTTTTGCCACACATGCACAATAGCCTCCCAATGTTTTCCTATAGAAAATAATTGGATTTGTTGAGATTATCAAGTTTGATGATCTCAGCCAAAGTGAAGAACACACTCACAGGACTTCAAAATCAACAAGATAAAGTGATTTGGTTTTTTTACAGCTGTGCAACAGCATACATTCACCATTTCAGTCCCATTACCAAACTTTTCTTAATATGTGAAGGTAGTTGGACTGAACATTGGTTATATGCAAATACATGTCTCCTTAAAATAAATGTGCTCTTTTGTTTACTTTGAAGTCCTATAAGTGAGAGGACATCCCCTGTCAGTGAGGCAACATTTTTTATACCGTTCTTTTCTAAATAAACCTACATTTCTATGAAAACGTAAGTTTTGGCGGCCCACGTGAACCTAAACCTTGTTTATTTGGCCCGTATTAGCCTTTGAGTTTGATATGCTTAAACTAAACCAAACAAAAACCCAGGCATTGCCCGTAAGTCTTCTGAATAGGATTGTAAAACAACTACATACATACTTACCTACCAATTTGACTGCAGTATGGTCAGCATTACGTACCTAGGGGTCAAACTGGCATCCACATAGGACAATATTTACAAATTAAATTTGAAACCCTTGCCCCAACAATTTCTCGTAGAATTTATGAAATGGAAACCAGCCAAGCTTTCCTGGCTAGGTAGGGTCAACACCACCAAAATGGTCATACAGCCAAAACCTTTGTACCTGTTTTGTATGCTACTTATACAAGGTCCCCATCCTTATGCAAAACTTGCTCAAACAGTCATAAATGCCTATATTTGGGACTCATACCTGAGATGCATCCATGATTTTATTATCTCTCCACGTATTATGTGAACCAATGTTTTTTTTACTTTAAACCAATGCTGTAATCTTTACCCATTTACCCATTTACCCATTTTACCCTTTATGTGAAAATCAATAAATAAATTGATGGAAAAAATACAAGAAAAAACAAAAAACAACACAGTAATAGCATAGAGAGAAGGAGAAACAGAAATCAGGAAACTACTCAAGCCAGACGTACTTGCTTTTTTTTGGTAAAGCAGCAGAGTTTAGTTAACATTTTTATTTAATAGCTGGCATAATTAGTAAAGGGTTCCATGCAGAGTGCTAGCACTCCAAAGGAAGATAGGAAAATATAGAAACTACTATGCCAGTTGGTATTCACTAACAGTCTAAACTGACACATAAAATAATCCTTGAAAGACCATCAAAAGCCAGAAAGATCTTTAGAAATTTCTTCCCGTGGTCTGAATCATCAGTTCGAGCACTATGATTGGTTGGCTTGAAAGTAAATCAATAACAGCACTCTGATGGCCAAGCAATCAGTAACAGTAAGTAGGACAAGACAAATTGTTCTTTAATTTCTGATTACAATCTGGGTACAGTTGGTGAAGGCTATTACTTCTAGTCCTAATCCTAATTTTACCATCACTGAATATTATTTTGCTTGCAATGATCTATTGTAGGATTCATTATATTTTTATTAATTAACTAATTCATTAAATTTATTAAACAAAAAAACATTTGTAGGTTGCATAGGTTTATCTCTAAAATTATCATCTACTAAAACCAGCTTTGACTATGACCTCTACTAAAAGTCTCTACTTTGTTTTGTCTGGAACTTGTTTTTTTTACCATTTGCCTAATCAAAATTGCTGAAGATCCATCAGGTTGCATGGGGACTGTTGGTGAAAAGCAATGTAAATAGCTGAAATGCCAGATTCTCAGTTTGACTGAGGTCTAGACTGTGATCATCTAAACCATACCCAACATTATACATAGGTATTTAAGACTATGTTACACTTGAATTGGACACTATTTTATTAATTATAACCTTGGCAGGCAATAGGTGGCAACAGGTCTTATCAGGTGACCTTATCAATAGAAATGAATACCTAGGCAACCAACAAATATTGGTCTTGTTTTGTTTGTTTAATATTTGTTTCACAATAAAGTAATTTTTGTTTTTTCAAAGTATTCAGTAAGCAATGTAGGACCATCATCTTGAGTGGACACACTAAACATGAGCTTCGCAATCTTCATGATTTAAACTCTAAATCTTGTTTCCCAGCTTCCTTACCGGACCGTGCTGATACTTGGTGACAACCGAGAATACATGGGCAACTTGTGGAGGCAACCCTGTTTTTGTGTTTTTGGCTGCTGCTGAGCTCTGCAGATTCTGACCTGCTGCCTAGCATGGACCCGGCTGGGAGTTGCGGCCGACCTCCTTCTGTGAGACCTTATTAGCTGGATCGTGTGAGTACCTTGTCCCTCTCCCCCTAAACAGTGGGGATTATCCCGGTCCCCACTGCTACTACTCCACCTGATACTTACCTCACTCCTGTGCAAGCTCAAGTCTTGAAGTTGTTCACTGCTTACCAAGCCTCAAGATGGCGATTGACCACACGGTTATGAAGCGCTACTTACACATTGGCACTCGAAACAGCTCTGTTCCCTCAGCGTGCGGGTCTGAAGAGCATTCCAACCTGTTTAACGCATTCTGTGCCAGGAAACCAGAAGGGGCAGTCACCCAGGCATCGACCACACACCAGGGAGATGATCGCATTACCGGGTCTCTCCCAGGCTACAGACATGATGACCCTGTATGCTGTGGTCCATGGACATTGTGTCAGAGTTCTTACTGTGACCCAGAGCTGGAGGAATTGACTTCAGGGGTGTTATAAAACATGCACTATCGAGATGCTCATAAGGTTGACACAGACCACAGCCAAAGCATAGGCTGAATCTCCCTCTCATGCTGGCACATTGGCCTCAGTACATGTGTCTCTTTTCTACCTGCACACCTGCAGATTTTCTCACCTATTTTATTTTATTATGCCTTGTTCCATCACATTAATCTAATAAATCTTTCAGAGGTATTGCTTATATTTCTGCCATATATAGCCCGTGGCGGTGGACATCTCCTCCACTTGACCTGTTTGAAATATAGCTATCCATTTGTCATTAATTCTGCTCATAATTATTCTCAATCCCAGCTATATGTATTATATTATATTTTACTGTTACATAGTGTGTCTTGTAATCCTAAACCACCCTCCATGTCATAAATTACTCTTATGACTACAGTTTGCGTATTTTACATCTTTAGACATGTTTGCCTAACTTTACTTCTTTTTTTGTTATTTAAAAAAAAGCTAGGCTGAGCTGCTTAGGAGTTTATTTTTATTTTTTTTGCTTTTCACTATTCATGATATATCAATGCCATAAGTCATTTTTTAATTGTGTATTGTATGAATGTATTGCCTCAATGAAAGAAAGATTGCCAAACAAGTAAGCAATGTAAATCAAATGGTAAACATTCCAATGTAATCAATTTTAGTTCCAGGTTGTAACACTGCTAATTGTGGACACCTTCAAGGGGAGCAGGGGGGAATACAAAGCACTGTATAGAAAAGACAGGGATTCGTAGATAATTGAATGTGTGGCTGATCTACATAATGAAATCCGAAGAGTAATAAATTACGTGCAATGTCTACAAAAGGTATTTAATTCACCTATAAATCATATTACTGTCACCAGTTTGGATGTTTGCTAAAAAAAATCTATTGGCTTCTACCTAATCTTCAGCCA
Organism: Pelobates cultripes; assembly: GCA_933207985.1. NCBI lineage: Eukaryota > Metazoa > Chordata > Amphibia > Anura > Pelobatidae > Pelobates > Pelobates cultripes. Next base: position 310,613,799 of record OW240912.1, on the reverse strand, counting down.
TCAAGTTTTGAAATAATATTTAAATACATTTCATAGCTAATATAATCCAATGCATAAGGACGTCAGCATACATCCACATTCTGAGAATTCGATTTATTTGTAAGGCTACATAAAATCACTGCTTTCAGATGTAAAATTTGGACTCTTATTCAAACTTATTCACGCTTTGCCCGCCATTATGCCACAGTGCCTCAATGTTGGTGGTTTCTTGATTCATTTTATGAATGGGAGATTAACATGATTATTCACTAAGGGGAATTTAAAAATTTAAGGTATAAAAAGTTGAACTGGAAACATTCTCTAAGTCAGCTATGCTTCCAGTTTGGCTACTTTGGCCTTAAATTTGAAATTCATGTTGACATTTCTTTGAATTATTTGAATTCTCACTTTAGCAAATAATCCAGTAAACCACTTAATTTTGAGCAATGTTATCACTAATACTTACACGTACATTAACCCCTTAAGGACACAGTTTCAGAAATAAAAGGGAATCATGACGGAATATTTCCGTCATGTGACCTTAAGGGATTAAGATATTCTTTTACAATAAACAGTTTATAATGGATATACAATATATATATAATTGATTTTCTCACCCCTTCTGGGTGGTTTGTTTATTCCTCATTCTGAGAGTTCTGCACAATATTTTAGCTGTTCTTAGAACTGCACTCTTCTTGACAGAAATCTCAGATGTCCCACTTGGAATCTGTTGAAGTCGCTCCCCCAACTTGGGAGTCACAGCCCCGAGTGCTCCTATCACAACTGCCTTCACTTTCCACATCCTTTCTAGCTCTTCTTTCAGTCCTTGGTATATGTCCACTTTCTCATGTTCCACCATGTTGGCACCAAAATATTGCAGCAGAAACCCAAGACTGCTCAAGAGACTCAATTGCACTAATCTTTGACTGCTTTTGGGCAAAGCTGGAGGCTTACCTGCACCCTGAAACAACAAGCCAACAAACAACCTTGATGGTCAGAGCCAGAGACGGACGGAGGACTGGGGATACTTACCAGGGCAACTCCGAGACCCAAGCCCCAAGTCCCCACGTCCAGGGCCCTCCCGGGCTGAGAGCAACAAAGGGTATGACCCGAAGGTGCCGGCCACACTGGCGGAGAGTAACTAAGCGAACATGTAAGCAAGGGGTGACCCTGGACCACGCAGGCTCCCAGGCTCGTAGCCTACAAGCACATGCTCTCCCACAGCTCCGGGGCAAGGGAAGATTCCCACCCCCAGGAAGGTGAGGCTCTACTCTGCCGCAGCCGAGACCAGGCGCAAGACTCACACGTGGCAGGCACCCAGCTCCCAGCAGACAAAGGCTACACACAAGAGGCACAGAAATGTTGGTGCACAATGGAGAAGAGAGCAAATGCTTTTCACCACTCCACAACAGCCACAAAGGGCCCCCAAGCGCCGGCATCGGCTGATACTGGACTCACACTACAGGACTGGTCCCCAGCCGCACTAGGCTGTGATCCATGCGGCCATCATTGACAACTTGCCCCACCGTGCCACTGACCTATGGATACCAACGGTACAAGACCTACTTTAAACGGTGACATTAATAACACATGGACACGCGGAGACCCAGTGGCTTATATGCCCCATATGTCCTCTATGCTTAATTTAAGTTTCTGACTCTCTCAGTTAGGCATTTGTTCCTACAGCGCACAACAGGACTACTGGACATTGACTTACATCTGCATATTAGACCGTAAGCTGAACATATCTCTACTAACATGCCTTACCTTTTCACTATCTATTCCCTCAATTGTTATAAGCTAAAAGGTGCACTGGCTGCTTATATGCAAAATAACATTTATAACGCCTGCTAGTGCAGTTCAGAAGTCTACCCTACTATTTGTTTTTCACACTAGCATTGCTATTAGCTCTAATCTTGGAAGTGAAGCCACTATAAAATTATAAATTTGTGCTCATATACTCAAGTACCTTGATTGTTATGCAAACTGCCGAACCAGTGGATTACCGTTGGGGTACCACAGGTCTGTATGTACTACCTAATAATACCAAAAATTGTGCATGTTTCTCTAATACCCCAGTGTAAAATATAAATATGAAACGCTGGAGGATTGCCTTTGGGGTACCTCACATGCGACTGTAACTTGTCTATGCACTGCAAAAATAAAAAATTACATTTTTTTTTTTTTAAAGTTCAATTGATACGCTTTTATGAAGAAGTGGATTTTGAACAATTTTTTGAAGAAGTGGAGACTGGGTGAGCATCTAACGGAGGAGAGAAGCGAGTTCCACAGGAACGGTGCAGCCCTCGAGAAATCTTGAAGGCGAGCATCAGAGGTGGGAGTACAGAAAAAAGATAGACGTAAGTCTTCAGCAGATAGTAAGGGCCTAGACAGGACATACTTGTGTATAAGGGAGGATAGATAGGTGGGAGCAGCATTATGTAGAGATTTGAAAGCAAGAACCAGAATTTTAAATTGAGCTCTATATCTTATAGGAAGCCAATGTAGGGACTGACAGAAGGGTAAGGCGTGGGAGGTGTGGGCGGACAGGAAGATGAGCCTTGCCCCTGCATTCATTATGAACTGTAACGGCGCAAGTTGGGAGCACGTAAGACCACTGAGAAGCGGATTACGGTAGTCAAGGTGAGAAAGGACAGTGGAATGGTGTGGGGTTGGTTGAACAGTACTTGCTTGTCTGTCTAGACTTGGAAATCTCACAGGATCTTAGCCCTGCCATTCTCAACCATGCTTTGTGGTATCTCCCATCTGGACTTAAGCAGGTCCATCCTATATTCTGAGCAGATGTTTCAGTATACAATCCCAGCAACTTGGTTGTGTCTCTCAGTGCATGCTCTTCCTGCTTAAATCTTGCATCCAGCTACTATGTGCATGATTGTCTCATATGCCTCTTTGCACAGTCTTCACCTTGGATCTTGCCTGGTGTGGTAGACTCCCACTTCTATTGATCTGGTGCTGAGTGCAAGTTCCTATGCTGCTAGGATTAATGACTCAGTCCTGTCTTTCAGTCCTGCCTTTTCCAGCCACTGGTAGGATTTTGTCATGTGAGCCACATCCACTATATGCCGGTGGTATACTCGATGGATATGAAACCTCCACCTTTTCTGCATCCTGTATCTGTTGAAATCTCAGGCAATCCCTTAGCAGTTCATCTTTTGGAGCCATCTTCGTGATGTACTTGTGGATGCTCTGTGGTTCATCCAGGACTGTGGCTTTGACACTCACCAGACACTGACCTCCTTCCTTCTGTCTGGGTGCTGGATTTTGGGTGAAATCCTCCAATTAATAGTGAGTAGTTTCCAGGTTTTGACATCGATGGTGACGAGGTCTTCTCTTGGCCATTATTATTCCAGTTGGGTACCTGTTGACTGGTAGGTCATATGTGTTGACGACTTGGATCTTGTTCTTGCCATTGAGCTGGCTCTTCAGGACCTGTCTGACTCTCTCTGGAGGTACTTGGATGTTGCTATCCTCCTTGCCTCTTCCTCATGGTTGATATATATATATATATAGATATATATATATATATATCCAGGTTCCATAATATATATATATATATTTATCATTTCCAGGTTCACAGGTTCCCTGAATGCCTGCTGGGTTTGTAGAGTTCCCAGATGATGCAATTCAGTCATGAAAATCCAGGGTACATACAAACAGACATGATTTCCACTTGGTGTCCTGATCACTCTATGACCACTCATACCTGAGCAGGATTATAAATAAGGCAACCTTTGGTAGCTGTCCAGGATTCAGGGGCTAGACAAGAGCACTGTAACCATGAATTTGCTTGGCCCAATGCACAATCCCTCCCTATGTGAAGAATGAAGGAAGATCCCAATTTGGTTACGTGCCTTTGGGCTGTATGGGATCTGAATGGAGCACTCTAATGTTAGCAAAACAAACATATTCCTAATTTTAGAGGGATATGGGGGAAACTTAGATATCCAGCCCCCTTCCCAATATTTAAAAAAAGTTTTTTACATACCTTATTTTCCCCGGTCTCGCCATGCTGCTACTACTCTGCTGGCTAAGATCATCATTATAGATGATCTCAGCAAATCCAATGCATCCCCAAAGGAAAACATTAGGGGCTTAGTGCACATTTGTGGCAATTGGCAAACTACAACAATCAGCATCTGCTCAATGCATTCAGTGCATCTATATGAGGAGCATTTAGTGTCTCAATGCTGAGCGTGGAAGCACCAAACATTGGTACTGAAAAGATTACAGAACCATCTCCAAGAAGCTGCTCTAGTGGCTGTCCAAGTGACAGCCACAAGAGGTAGCATTGGGTAGCAATGTAAACACTGCATTCAGATGCAATAATTGACTAATTGTGAGTCCCTGAAGTGATGACACATGTAGGACGTGGTAAGGTGGTTTGGATATCATCAGACCTGGTGAAGTTTTTCTTGATTGGCTATGCATGTTTTTAATTGAGTTAAGTGCAATAAAACTTTTTTTTATACTGGATATAGAACATTCCATACCATCTTTTATTTTCTTTCATTTATAGTGCAATATCAGGATTTATGCTGATTGTCCGTTGGGAGTGTGTCCCATCCATAGATTATGCACTTTTCCACTTTGTGATTTGTGAGTGCAATATATTAAGAAACATTTGGGAGTGATGGTCTAAAAAGAGTTATGCTATGCAGTTTTTTGTTCCCCCATTGTTCTCTATATGTTTTATATCTAGCAATGTAAAAACTTCCTTTTCTCAGATAAGGCAATGTTTACACTGCTGAGGCTGCAGGGACAATCTCTTTGACCTAGAACCTCTACATTATCCTGTAGTGGTTCTGGGGTTTAGAGTGTCCCTTTAATCAGCTTACTAAACTAATGATATTTATATACAGAGTTATAGCATTCTCAGTATTAATTCAATGAAAATGTACAGGATTTGACAATTCATTTATACTATAGACATTTTATAAAATTAATTCTATCTGTAACTATTTTCTTTTGCTCTTCAAATGGTGCATATTATTGTTCATTATACTTGTAAAAAATAAATTAAAAGAATTCATCGCCATCCATCCCAAGTATTTGTGCAAACATATTTCTACATATCTAATTTTTAATCTTAATACAGAGCTAGTTCCATTCTTTGATATAATCCCCGTTTTATTTAGTTTCTGTGTCAGAAGATTGTTCTCTTTTATTTTTTTTTTATTTTTTTTTTTTTAATGGCAAGCCTTTTTCCAGACTTGGAGATTTGCAGCTCTTAAAACAGATGTGATATATTTAGGTTTCATAAAAGAACATTCCTGGATTTAAGAATCCAGCTTAGTTAGGTGGTATTTCTAAGCCTGACTGCAAAGTTTTATGCTGTATTCATTTTGCTTGACATGCGTTTCTCTATTTATTGTCCTATGAGCTTGTAGAATATTCCACAAAATGGCTTCCCCATTTCCTGCCCTGTTAATGTTCCAGGCTGAATTACTCCAGCATGCGAGGTGTTTATGCCTTCTCATTAACCAGCTTCTAGACCTCAGTATGGATAAAATTATACTTTTCTTCTTTGCCAGTTACTTTCATACGTTTTATTTTACAATTTCTGTGCAGTTTTTGAAGTTCTTTTCTAGAGCTTTCATCCACTGTTTTTCTGAAGTTGGGAAAAAAAAGAGGGAGTTTAAAATATTGTTAATGCGTTAAAACAATGAGGGATCGTTAACGTGAGCCTACCCGACTGCTATTGCGACTAGCATTATGCTTTGCAGCTCATGGGTGGCTGAGCATTATTAACAAGAAATATACATGTTGGTTTACCCTGCTCCGGAACAGTGTTAGACAACCATCAACACTTCAGTTATAACAGACTATGCTTCCCAAGATGCTGTCAGTCATTACGCTATGTAAATATCAAATACCACAGTTGGAGAGCCAAATACTAATATTATTGCATAGATCATCAGTTTCAAATAATGTTCTCAAGACTCGCCTGTCAGGATACGGAATGTTGGCAACTCCCAATATCTAGGTGAAGCACTAACCACCCTCCCAAGAGGATGTTGAGAAAGCACTGAGTGTAAAGCGTTCAATCCTCTGTCTCTCCCCTGGTCAGCTGATTGCGGAAGAAATCTAGAAAACCTTTTATTTATTTTTTTTACATTAATCTTTATTGTTTCCTACTAAAAGTCAATTTTAAAGTGGCACTAGAGTCAAAAAGTTGAACAATCAATTTTTATGAATGCATTGCTTATAAACAAACATGCTCCATAATCAATCCAGAATGATAAAATATTTTTAAAAATATACTTAAATTTGAAGTTGCTGCATTTTCCATAACTCCTCAGGCTTTAAGTCACCCAGACAAAGGAGGAAATTGCTCTGATCATACAAGGATCTGCCAGTCAGAACTTTTCTATGACACTTTTAAAGGTGCTGAATTTAGACAAATTCCTGCACAACAGGGTTTTATGGCTGAGTGGGGGTTTCTGGGAGTTATCAGCTTTTTACTTATAGAAGTTAGCTAACCTACAATTTCAAGAAAATGGCATTGTGCTTGCTAATGACACGTTTGTGGAATTATGGAGCTGAAAAATAACGGAGGTATTTTAGAGGAGATGGGGCAGAGGAGGCAAGTTTAAGATGCAGAATTCTATGAAATTGCATGACTTGAAATATATGATAACATTTGCCAGAAATATTTCAAAATTCATATTTTTCTAGAAATAGATCACTAGTTTTGTAAGACGTTAAAATCCTCACTGCATACCAGCAGCACTTTAAAGACCAAAAACAAATAACCATAAACAGGCTATTTACACTGAAAAAGAGTCAACAGTCATGGTCCTTAGATCTTATTATCAGATGTTTTATTTATTTTCTGGACTTAGCAACACCTTAGCTTTATCTCTCAAACATTAAGAGAGTTATTGATTATCACATAATTAAATGCATGCATCTATGAGGCTTCCAAATGCACGTTATCAGGTTTCCATTTAGTTTTGGTATGATATCAGAGAGTGAGAGTGAAGAAAGACATGAAATGGTCGTCCCGAGATTGTTCTTTGCAGAAAAAAAAGTGTGAAATTACGGATACAGATGTTATCACTTATAAAACAAGAGCTCTTTCCAGGAACCAGTCGCCAGTAAAACAGCTTACACACAACATTGAACTCCTCCAAATATTAGCTTCATGTAATGCTGTTCATCTTATGATCCAATCGAATCCTTTATGCTGCTTTAAATTCACATTGGACAACATCCTATCTTAGTCTGATCAATCACAATTTAGGAGGAAACAATCTATTCTGGATCTTAGCTGGAAGGTTCAAATTAAGAAGCAAAGAACAATCTGCTACATACATGATATCTCAGAAGTTTTACATATTTATTGTAAAATACACAGAAATTGCAGCTGCTTATGTTTCAGCAATCGAAAAGTAGTTCAGAATGTTGAAATTGGCATTTTTCAAAATGATTTAAAAACATAAAGCTTAAAAAGGGCCGTGGAAGTGTTGACTCATTTTCTTTGAGCCCCCAACAATTTTCTGTTTCCAGAAAGTGCAATGTGACTACTGTTTGTGTACACCTATATTTAGGTGGCCAAATATCAATCTAAAGTAAGTCTGGTACATTTTAGAGAAGTACCACTAGGTTTGAGTAGCAAAAAATATATCATAATATGCTATATTATAAATTCCTTCACAATATCAGTATTAAAATAAAATAGAAGAATATAACACCATCACAACTCTGTTCACTCTATTCGCCTCAGTGAAGGATCAAGAAGGGCATTAGTCAAGAAATCACTAGGACTCCAACGTTAACTCTGATAGAACTGAGTAGAATATAATCTATGGTTAAGGTGGGATAAACTGTCCATAGGAGAACTTACCCACCTGCTTTGAAAATATGGACTTAGAGAAGAGTGGTGAAAAAACCCACCATAAAACCAGCGAACAAATAACATTACATAAAACTGCATTTAGGTTTAACCAAAATAAATGAAGGAAGTCCAATTTATAAACTGTAATGAACCGCACAGATAGCTGTGCAGTTCTACATGGTTCATAGTATAACCTCTAAAATAGAACTTCAGAGAGAACTGCTACTCAATGAATGCAATTTCATAGAATTCTGCATCTTAATCCATAACACAAAGCGTCAACGTTTCTACCCAGCAAAGCATTTATCAAGCTGATTACCTCGTCTTCCTGTGAGAGGAAATGTGCAAAAACATGGTGAATAAGGAAAAGGTTGATGAGACCAAGATTGATTGATGAAGCTAGGGTGAACATCAACACCTGTTTAATTTCCAAATGAAATGGTATTTCACAAAAATATTAAAGGGAAGGTGTAGAACAAACCTGTATATTATTGCAATACCAGTAATTCACAAGACTGTGGAGCTTTAATTTCATTTACTATTCAGTTATGTTAAAAATATGTACTTATCTTTTTTCTGTATTTATTTAGTTATATAATTACTGTAAACACACTGGCTACTCATTGCTATGAGAGAGAAAAATACAGCACACTTTGAAACCTGTTCCCGTTCTTTATTTTAAAAGAATGTTTCTTCTTTGATGAAGTAATGAGCTAAGACTTGTTGAAATGTTCAATTTTTCTAAATTATACAGCAGGCATATGTGTTATACCAACAGCATCAGTTCTGGGATGTAAACTAAGGATGTAATCCACCCATTGACCTAAAGCAAACTCTCAACAGCCACAGGACTAAAAAATATTCCTGACTATGCACAGCCATTAAACAGAGTCACACTGTGCGTAAACACACCATAATGTTACAAATACAAATATTTATTCCTAACTGTAGTCACAATTTACGTGATGGGTCTCCCATGGTTAAAAAATGTAGATTAGTTATCATTTCTCTCTCGCAGCATCAGCCTTCTTTGTGAAGCTCCAACTCTTTGATGATCTCAGTCAATCCAATACTTTCGGGGCTAGTACTCTGCTATTTCATGAAAGCACCTCTAGTGTCTGTGTGAGTTATAGTCACTTGAGGCAGGTTAACTCTGCAAAGTGGTCTGAGTGCTTATTAGACATGTGCATTCGTTTTCGTACGAATACAATTTCATCCCAAAATTTTAGTTTTTTGTATTCGTTTACTAAAACGTGAACGAAAACCCTACAAGCGAAATATAAACAAAACGAAAGGGCAAATCCCGAATGCATTACCTTTTCGTTTAGTTCATTCAACAGACTCCGTGCTGCAGGGGAATTAACCCCCACAGCACAGAGAAATAACAGTGCACATGCGCGGAAAAAAAACAAGTAGGGAGCTGGCAGCTCTACCAGCTCCCTCCTTGTAAAATATATTAATTCCAACCCAGCCAGTGGCTGCTCACTGTCAGTTAACACTAAATATAAATCAGTATGGGGGTCAAACGTTAAATCCTCCTGCATGCCCATACTCGCGGTAGTGGCATGCTGCCTAAACAAATTTAAAATTACTCGTGACTGGGCAGCTAGTAAAATAAGGGGGGACCTGGCCCATTTTGTTTGAGAACACAAATAACTAAAATGTGGGGGACATAGTGCTATTAATATAAACCCATTATTTATTTATTTAGGGTACCCACCCACCACTCGTGGGTGGCAACCAGGGGGGACATTAGGTCCCCCGTTTATATTAATAGCCTCCACCCGGGTCACGGGTGGGAATGCGGGGGGCACTATGTCCCCCAAATTTTAGTTATTTGTGTTCTCCACCATGAAGGACGTGGGCCTTGGGCCCCAGTAGCTGCCCAGTCACTAGTAGTTTTAAATTTGTTAAGCCGACATGCCCCTACTCGCGGCATGCCGCGAGTACGGGCATGTGGGAGGATTTAAACTCCCTTTTATTAATATGGGGGTCATAGTGACCCCCATAGGTGTTAATGCAGAGGGGATGGGTCGGTAGGTATTAATATTTATTACAAGGAAGGCGCTGGTAGCGCTGCTGGCTCCCTCCTTGTTTTTTTTTTGTGCATGCGCAGTGCTGTTTTCGTCCTAATGGACGAAAACTATTTTTTTTTTAAGAATTTCATTTTTAAAATGAATGGTTTGCGGACAAAATTCAGGGTTGACAAATGAAATTTTTATTTAGTACGAAATCATTTGTACGAAAGAAATATTTCACTGGAGCACATGTCTAGTGCTTATAGTGTTTCTTTAAGACCGCATAATGCTACATTATTGCCACTAGACTCATATAAACTAAGGAAATCCATCATGTAATCTCTGTTTGCACAGTACCCAAATTGTGTTCTGCAATGATTAGTATTATAGAATGCGACAGCAGATAAGAACCATTCGGCCCATCTAGCCTGCCCAATCCTCCAAACACTTTCACTAGTCCCCGGCCCTATCCTATAGCTAGGATAGCCTTATGCCTATCCCACGCATGCTTAAACTCCTTTACTGTGTTAACCTCTACCACTTCAGCTGGAAGGCTATTCCATGCATCCATTACCCTCTCAGTAAAGTAATACTTCCTGATATTATTTTTAAACCTTTGTCCCTCTAATTTAAGACTATGTTCTCTTGTTGTGGTAGTTTTTCTTCTTTTAAATATAGTCTCCTCCTTTACTGTGTTGATTCCCTTTATATATTTAAATGTTTCTATCATATCCCCCCTGTCTCGTCTTTCCTCCAGGCTATACATGTTAAGATCCTTTAACCTTTCCTGGTAAGTTTTATCCCGCAATCCATGAACCAGTTCAGTAGCCCTTCTCTGAACCCTCTCTAAGGTATCAATATCCTTCTGAAGATACGGTCTCCAGTACTGTGTACAATACTCAAGTGAGGTCTCACCAGTGTTCTGTACAATGGCATGAGCACTTCCCTCTTTCTACTGCTAATACCTCCTATACAACCAAGCATTCTGCTATAGCATTTTCCTGCTGCTCTATTACATTGTCTGCCTTGCCTACTTTTAAAAGGACTGCTGTTTTAGGAAAACATACTCGTTTTCTGGCACTATAGTCTTTGATGCCCCCACCCTCAGGGTTCCCCTCCCGCCCGGCTCTGGAGGGGGAAAAGGTGTTTAAACTTACCTTTTTCAGCGCTGGGCGGGGAGCTCTCTGCCTCCTCTCCTCCTCCGATCCTCCTCCTGGGCTGAATGCGCACGCGCGGCAAGAGCTGCGCGCGCATTCAGCCCGTCGCATAGGAAAGCATTTACAATGCTTTCCTATGGACGCTTGCGTGCTCTCACTGTGAAAATCACAGTGAGAAGCACGCAAGCGCCTCTAATGGCTGTCAATGAGACAGCCACTAGAGGATTAGGGGGAAGGCTTAACCCATTAATAAACATAGCAGTTTCTCTGAAACTGCTATGTT
>OW240912.1:310503699-310602404 GCA_933207985.1 Pelobates cultripes | reverse complement strand
TACAGGGTCAATATATACAGGGTGATTTTGCTTTGCAATGCTGCATATATGGGGCATGACCCCTCTGCTGCTTGAGTTGTAACTCCACCTCCATTTTAAAAAAATATAAGAAAAAGTTATTGGGCTGTGTTTAGCTTGGGGAAAAATATTCCTATGTACAGATTTGCAGTTATTGGCTGAGAGTGGGATTCTGCAGAGCTGCAGAGCATGGAAGTCAGCAATAGCCACTGGAGGACCTTTAGTGTCTGGCAGAGCCCCAGGTAACTGGGCAAAACGTAGCAAAATGGTTTTCCCCATTGCCGGTAAAAGGGACCAGGGTATTCATGGCATTATAACGACTACTGCAGGCTTTAGTGGATATGATGCCTGCAGTAACTGTTTTCATTAAAAAAAATTAATTACCTTTAACTTGTTTTAACCTTTTTTTTTTTAAGGAGTTAAATTTTTCCTCTTCTCTGCATGCTTTCTCTTCACTGACTGCTAGGTGCAAATGGCAGAACTTGTAATAAAAACTGACAAGGAGCCAAGATGGAGACACTAAGTTACAGGATAAAGAGATGGGATTTTGTAAGATTAATTTTCTGCACATCACATTTTTTAAATACAACACTTATTTGTTAAATGTAGGGATAATTGGAATAAGTAAACAATTTTACAAATCCTTGGAAGTGATAGTTGCCCTTTTAAATATGATGGGATTTACTTGAGAATTTGTCTCAGCAATATGTAACAATATAAACGGTATTTCCTTTATTTGTATATTTAAATTTTTAGCTTTTTTTATTAATTTAGGAGTGTCTTCTGTAATACTAAAGAGAATTGCAAAGTATTTAATTACCGTGTAAATTGCTTCAATGTATTTGTCTCATTCATATTTGTATTTTTTTATTTGATTAATTTTATACTTATTTTAATGTGCATCTCTCTCTGTAGATGTAAAAAGCTGTCCCTTTTTGCTATGTGAAAATTTTAGTGGATTAACGGAGAATAGGGGACTTCAATGAAAGACAGATAGTTAATTTTATATTATGAACTGAATGACTTGGTTTGAGTATTTACATATGGTCAAAACGGACAAATGGAAGACAAGAGAGTAGGAGTAATTGAGTGACTGCACCTCTATTTAAGAGAAGATGCTGTCAGATGAAACCTATATGATTGGGGAAAACACATCACAGTGAACATTTGGAGGTGGGCCTGTGGTATGTCATGTGATCGGAATACATGAGAATCAATACAATCTACAGGAGTTGTTTTAATTGTTTATAAATCAATTTTTTGTAAAGTTTTTCTTATGTGAGTTTGCAAGGATTTCATGTATGAGTTTTTATATTATCTATTCCACAATAAATTAAATTGTATAATACTATTGGGGCCCCCTCATTTTTTCTGATTCTGTATTGTAAAAGGTGGAGAGCCAGGATTAGGTTGTTAACCTCTCGCTTTACTGAGATAATAAAACCCAAAACTGGGCAGAAGGGGCTCTGGTACTTACAAGTCTTTCCAATAAGGGAAGCAAAAGGGGATTCTTTTAGGGTGTTATCTGCAATATGTATATGTGATGTTGCTTTTATATTAAAATGAAACAGTTGGACTGAGAAATTAATTTAAGTATACGTGTTTATTTTTATCACTAGCACTTTATTCTTATGAATTGCGCATAGAATGGCATTTTGGACGCACATTACATGTAATTGCAATTAATATATTTTTCAAATCATCACTGATTTTTGGTTTTGTTGGGTACTTTTATGTGGACACTAACTTGGTTATTTACTAAAGTGAGAATTTAAAGTGAAGTTAAGGTCAGAGTGGCAAAAATTGGAAGCATAGTCAACAATTTTTCCAGTTTGGTTATCCTGACCTTAAAGGTGAAATTCACTATCAGTATTCAATTAAATGAGCACTATAGGGTCAGGAACACAAACATGTATTCCTGACTCTATAGAGTTAAAACCACCATCTAGCCACCCTGGTCCCCTGATGCCTCACTAAAAATAGTAAAATCTTACTTGTATTCAAGTCTGCAGCTGCATGTTTTGTCCCTGTTTCCTTTAGACCTGCCTACTGACATCAGCAGAAGTGGTAGCCTGATCCAATCACAATGCTTCCCGATAGGATTGGCTGAGACTGACAAAGAGGCAGATCAGGGGCAGAGCCAGCACAATTCAAACACAGCCCTGGCCAATCAGCATCTCATCATATAGATGAATTGAATCAATGAATCTCTATGAGGAAAGTTCAGTGTATGCATGCAGAGGGTGGAGACACTGAATGTTTGGATGCATTTTAGGCAGCCATGACCCAGGAAGGATCTCTAACAGCCATCTAATGAGTGGTCAGTGAAGTTATCACTAGGCTGTAATGTAAACACTGCATTTTCTCTGTTTGTGTGTTTCCAGCAAAAAGTCTGAAGGTAATGATTTTACTCACAAATGCAATAAGCTGTAGTTGTTTTGGTGACTATAGTGCCCCTTTAAGTAAATTACCCTGTAAGTATTTCAAGTGCATTCAGCTGAATAGCTCAAATATTTGAGTACTTTATAAATTATGCATTGTTAACTGAAAAAAAGCACTTGTGTGACAATCTTTTTACCCTGTGTTTGTACTCCCACCACATGCTGATTCATTCAGATTTTAAAGGACCACTATAATGCCAGGAAAACATACTCGTTTTCTTGGCACTATAGTGCCCTGAGGGTGCCCCCACCCTCAGGGACCCCATCCCGCCGGGCTCTGGGGAGAGGAAGGCGTTACACTTACCTCTTTCTCCAGCGCCGGGCAGGGAGCTCTCCTCCTCCTCTCCTCCCTCTTCTCCTCCTCTTCGGCTGAATGCGCATGCGTGACAGGAGCTGCGCGCGCATTCAGCCAGTCCATAGGAAAGCATTCACAATGCTTTCCTATGTACGCTGGCGTCTTCTCACTGTGAAAATCAAGTCTGTCAAGAGACAGCCACTAGAGGCTGGATTAACCCTAACATAAACATAGCAGTTTCTCTGAAACTGCTATGTTTATAAAAAAAAGGGTTAACCCTAGAAGGACCTGGCACCCAGACCACTTCATTAAGATGAAGTGGTCTGGGTGCCTATAGTGATCCTTTAAAGGCATTGGATAATTATAAAATATTAAAGCTAAACACCTAAGTACCTCCATACCACTCTACAAATATATAAATAGATTTCTACATGTTTGTACAAATGCATTATTTTCCGTTGCCATCTGCTGCAATAATATGTATTTACTTCTTAGTGTTCATATAAAACATTACCTCAGAGTAGGATGGCAAACATTTTAAAAACTATAACAAAAAGTTATAAGTTGGATATTGCTCTACATCTGCTGACATTTAATTTAATCCTGTTTGCTACATTTAGAGATTTGTCCCAAAAGCACTGAAAACCAAATGTATGTTTATTTTCATTTTATTCAGGTTGTGTTATGGAGCCACAAGATGGCACTGTAATCACTAAAATGTGTTATCAAATAATTGTTATTTATAGATGAAAGTAACCAAAGAGCAATTTTATTTCGGACTTGGATGCACATCTACTTAAAAAAACTTTTTGCTGTCTTTTATCAGCACAACTAAATTTAATAACATATTACTATAAAGTGTATTTATTTTTTAAAAATAAAAGTATATTGTTTGAAAAAGTTTAATCAACACAAGTCAGGTCTTCTAACTAGAGCTATTTCTGCCCTTACCTTACCGTATTTTATTTTTTTTTGCACATAGAATACGTTTATTAATATTGTCTAAATTTATTACAATATAACTATATTATGGTACGATGTTATATGAAAGAGTTACTAAAGTGTCAATCTAAAGTTTAGCTCAGGTTTTATTAATATTATCCATTGTGCTTTTTGTAAAAGCATTGTTTAGAAAATTGTTTCCAAAAAACAAAGTAACTCTGTCACCACCTAAAACATTTTGAGCATTTTATTACCATATAATCTTTATGACAGACTAACATTGACTGTGATAATATTAAGTTTGACAAAAACTTGACAAAAGGTGGAGCTTCTCCCATCATGTTTTGTAAATTCCTTTAGTTTGTCACTAGCAAAGGGTGTGGAAATCAGACTCCTTCTTTGCAGATTGCAACACTTGCAGTGGAGGTTCCAGTGATCTTGGAAAATCCTCCATAGACATCAGTTTTCTACTCTCACGTAAGCTGCTCCTGGCAGTAGACATGCCAGAAGCTGTATATGGAAGATGGTGGCACTCATGGGGGTATAGCTTCAAGTAAGTATATCTACCTTCTACTCCACACTTCATCTAAGGGGCTCTTTGCAACAAATGCAAATACCACGGAATGTAACAGAGTCACTTTAAGACTTGCTATAATTTACTTAATCTGTATGTATAAAATAAATTTTAGTACAATCATATAAATGAATTTTATATTACTTACCTGTTCAAATATAGAAACAAAATAGTGTTTTATATTTGTATAGCTTATGTGAAAGCTATATTAATTATCTGAGGCTCTTTTAATTCTAATAAAACACTACCTCTAGTACAGGGATAGGCAACCTTTGGCACTCCAGATGTTGTGAACTACATCCCCCATAATGCTCTTACACCCATAATGCTGACAAAGCATCATGGAAGGTGTAGTCCAAAACATCTGGAGTGCCGAAGGTTGCCTATGCCTGCTCTAGTATGTAGTTTTGTGCTAATATTGTTTGTGTCAATAGAATGTAGATCTGTGCAATGCGTTCTGAATTACATTTTGTCTGAATCTGGATATTCTTATGTGGAATAGCCATAAATAAGGGTACCAAATTAGGGACTTCTCTATTAAGCAACTGAAAGGGCAAAATAATGAAATCTAATCTGCCTTATTTTTTTTAGTTTTATTCTTTCAGCTGTTTGGGAGATAGTTACTTAATTTGGTACGCTTATGTGGTATCATATTAATAGGGAGGTATATAATAGGTACTGTAGGTCGCTGCTTTGGTACTATTATGTTGGACCAAAACTTTAAGGACACCAAATTAGGAAGCTATCTCTAAACATAACAACTAATTTGGTACGCCCATGTAAGATTGCCAAATTTAATGAACCACAAAGCAATTATAACATAACATACAATACAGAAAGAAGAAACAAGCTTTTATTGAGCCTAATCATTATTTTAAGTAAATACAAATATATTGAAATCAATATAAGGGATAGCCTGTAAAATTTCCAAAGAGTAAAGTGAGTACAAATAAACATAGTGATTATACGTGACACTGCCGGCCAGCTTTCCACCAATGCAAACCATTTATAGGGAGAGGTATTAGCAGTAGAAAGAGGGAAGTGCTCATGCCATTATACAGAACACTGGTGAGACCTCACTTGGAGTATTGTACACAGTACTGGAGACCGTATCTTCAGAAGGATATTGATACCTTAGAGAGGGTTCAGAGAAGGGCTACTAAACTGGTTCATGGATTGCGGGATAAAACTTACCAGGAAAGGTTAAAGGATCTTAACATGTATAGCTTGGAGGAAAGACGAGACAGGGGGGATATGATAGAAACATTTAAATATATAAAGGGAATCAACACAGTAAAGGAGGAGACTATATTTAAAAGAAGAAAAACTACCACAACAA
This sequence comes from Pelobates cultripes, assembly GCA_933207985.1. Taxonomy (NCBI): domain Eukaryota; kingdom Metazoa; phylum Chordata; class Amphibia; order Anura; family Pelobatidae; genus Pelobates; species Pelobates cultripes. The sequence goes on along the minus strand of OW240912.1, from coordinate 310,596,795 downwards.
GAGGACATAGTCTTAAATTAGAGGGACAAAGTTTTAAAAATAATATCAGGAAGTATTACTTTACTGAGAGGGTAGTGGATGCATGGAATAGCCTTCCAGCTGAAGTGGTAGAGGTTAACACAGTAAAGGAGTTTAAGCATGCGTGGGATAGGCATAAGGCTATCCTAACTATAAGATAAGGCTAGGGACTAATGAAAGTATTTAGAAAATTGGGCAGACTAGATGGGCCGAATGGTTCTTATCTGCCGTCACATTCTATGTTTCTATGTTTCTATTTTGGCAAATGTGCCTTCCTCAAGTGCATAAAGAGTCCTCTTGTGTCCTCATCCTTATAAATAGGATCCACCCTCAATTGTCCCATTCTCATTTGTGTGCACTACGTGTCCATTCCGAATCATGTGTTTGGGTGTCCTTACGTCACTTCTTTCTTCTTGGAATTCAAAATCATGTAATCGCCATCTTTGGTCATTTGTGGTGTCTTCTCTACCCAGAAGCATATAGGGCGCTATATTAGAAAAAAGATTCCTATTCAATTGTTCCTTACGCATCGATCAGAGTACGCCAAACAATAAGAAACAATAAAAACTATTGATATCATTAGGATAACCCCCACTGATGGATGCATAAAGCAAACATATACCGATTAAAGAAATGTAATTACTGTCAATAGGGAGTTTAAAGAAATACAATACATTTTAAACGCCATACCTGTGAAGCTGTTGAAACCTTCCTACTCAGAGTGAAAAATCATGTGCTGAACAAGATATTGTTAAAATAAAAAATAAGTTCTTAATGCCCCTATTCTGTGAAGCTACAGTGCCATGTAGGAGACCATGCTATTTCAGTTTCTATAGTTGGAATTTTCATAGATGGTCATATGTCTGATTTTGTGGCATTATAGCCATTTGACTGTTCAAATAACCCCACAAAGGGATACTCCAGGGTATCTTAGGCATATATTATACCTTAACTTGCCACCATTTTTTCACCAATTTATTTCAAATTTTGTGGTGAGAAAAAAAAATAACAACAAATCTTTACCTAGATGTTGCATTTTCACTGGGTATTTTGTACATTTGATAAGTGCCACTGTCATAAATTCCCCCTAAGTATGCTCAGTTACCTCTTCTGAGTAAAACAATACGCCCAATGTATGACAATTTTGTGAAGTTACAGTGCTGTAAAAGAGACGTGACAAGTTCAGGTTTTTAAGTGTGAATTTATTTGGAGGGTTTTAATGGGTCCGAATTCTATTTTGAAATATGTTAGTAGGCTGCTTTTTCCAACTACCCCAAAAAGGCATACTATTTCTTAAAGAAGACACCCGAGGGTATTTCAAAATGCAAATTTTGAACCTTAGCGTGGGATCATTTTTCCGCTAGCTTGTATCAAGTGTAGTGGTGATAAGCCTTTTTGACACACAAAGTGAGTTTGTACTCTATATTTTGCAAACCTTATGTGTGTTACGGGTCTGTCATATTTCATATGTTGCTCAGCGATGTCGTCTGAAAACAGCAATACCCCCATATGTACCTTTGCCAGGTCTGCTGAAGACTTATGTCTATCTTCTGTCCATACTTCCACCTATGATGCTTGCCTTCTAGACTTCTCAAGGGCTGCGCCGTTCCTGTGGAACTCACTTCCCTCTTCCGTTAGATCAGGGGTTCTCAACCCAGTCCTCAGGACCCCCTACCAGTCCAGGATTTGGGGATTACCTGGGTGTGTCTCAGGTGTTTAGAAAAAGGGAAAAAAACACCTTAGATTCTAAGGTGTTTTTTTCCCTTTTTCTAAACACCTGAGACACACCCAGGTAATCCCTAAACCCTGGACTGGTAGGGGGCCCTGAGGACTAACGTTGAGAACCCCTGCGTTAGATGCTCACCCAGTCTCAACTCCTTCAAAAAATCATTAAAAACCCACTTCTTCATAAAAGCATATGAATTAAACTGTTAATAGCTCCTAAATGATTCCTGTCTTGCAACTGCCATAGTCTAATACTATCCTTACCTTTTGTGTCACTTTACCCCACTCCCTCTAGCATGTTAACTCATTGAGCAGGGCCCTCAACCCCTCTGTTCCTGTGTGTCCAACTTGTCTGGTTACAACTACATGTTTGTTCGTCCAACCACTGTGGAACGCTGCAGAATTTGTTGGCGCTATATAAATAATAAAATAACACATTTGAGACACAGCCATTTAAGTTTTTTTCAAACTTAGAATTTTTACGCTAGGTCCATACCCCACTTTGGAGTTTGTTAAGTAGGTTTATTATTAGAAACTACCCCATAAAGGCATACCATTTCTTCAAGAAGACACCCTAGGGTATTTCAAAAGGCATATTTTGAACCTTAGCGTGAAATCATTTTTCCATTAGCTTGTATCAAGTGTATTGGTAATAAGCATTTTGTATGCCTTTTTGACACACATAATGAGTTTGTAATATATATTTTGCAAACCTTATGTGTGCTACAGCAGTATAATATATCATATGTTACTCAGCTCTGTCATCTGAGTACAGCAATACCCCTGTATGCACCTTTATCACGTATATGACAACGTTGAAGGGGCACATTTGAGACATAGCTATGTTTGAATTTTTACGGTGGGCCCATGCCCCACTTTGGAATTGTTTTAATAGGTTGTGTTTTCAAATTACTTCACAAAGGCATACCATTTCCTAAAGAAGACACCCCAGATTGTTCCAAAAGGCATATTTTAAACCTTAGCGTGGTATAATTTTTTTGCTAACCTGTACCAAGTGTAGAGGTAATACGCATTTTTTCCCTTTTTTAAAAAGTTTTTTTCAACTTTTAAAAACTTTTTTCTAGCTTTTAACAACATTTTTTACTATTTTAAAACATTGTTTCAACTTTTCAAAAAGTTAACTTTTTAAAAGTTTTTTTTTATTGCTAACCCCTAACTAGCCTAACAATAAATCCCCCAATTTCCCCACTAACTTCTACCCAACCTAGCTAAATAAATATTTTACAAATATATAAGAAACTAACTAAATAAATGTAACCCCTGAGGATTAAAAAAAAAAATTAAAGTTAATCCTTAAAATTAACCCTTAAATTAAAGTTAACCCTAAAATCTGATTACATTGAAATACTGTTATCTGTAATTTGATCAATGCAGACCGTGATCAAAGGGCAGGGAAGGGGTTACATTTTATTTGAAAAGGGTGAGGGGGTGGGATTTTATAACTAACAGGTTGTTTTTTTACAGCGAGAGACTGATCAGCACCGATCTGTCTCTGCACTTCACAGCTCACACGGAGCTGTAGGGAGACAGATCGAGTTTCACTGCAGCACGTGTGATCGCTCTGACTCCAGGTCAAAGTGATCACATGGGCTGTGAAAGTAAAACTGCTTGCTGTAGTGTACCTCTAATACGGAGACACACTACAGGAACATTAATCCCACGATTGCCACGATTGTGTCAATCTGGGGTTAATTTTAGTATTGGACGGAAATTTTCCGTCCTGAGTCCTTAAGGGGAGTACTGCAATGACGGAAAATTTCCGTCCAGCGTCCTTAAGAGGTTAACATACAACATGGCCAAAACAGTCCGGTCCTCAAGGGGTTAAGAAATTAAGTGTAAAATGGTAAAAAATATATCCCATTTAGGGAGTACTGACATGCAAAAGTAAAAATGTCATATATACATGGGTTTTCCATTTTGGCTTTTTTTTTTAATAAATCATGACAGTGTAATATATCATGTGTTGGTTGTTCATCTGAGTTTGTGTTTACAGGATCATGTATACAATATTAAATGATGTTTCAGCAAACATACAGTTACAGTACACTCTAAAACTATAACTGTTCAGCTGAAGGTTGTTTAATTTTGTCGATAAAAAAAAATTTAGGATTGAGAGGAGAGAATTTTTAAACCCCTTCGTGACCGCGGATGTACAGGGTACGTCAGCCAAAAACCGTCTGTTAACGACCGCTGACGTATACTGTACGTCCGCGGCCAAAATGAGCTGGAAGCGATTGTGATTGCTTCCAACCACTCCAAGGGTATTACACAATGCCTTGATATCGAGGCATCATGGAATACCCTCCTCACTGCTGGGCACCCGAGTGATCGCTCCCCCCGGAGCGATCACTTCCTGGATGCCGCACATGGCGCTCTGGCAATGTAGTGCAGACCTGTCTGATGGCTTCCGATGTTCTGCATGCAGAGGCGGCTCTCTAATTAAGCGATTTAAGCGGCTGCCTAAGGCCTCACAGCGAGGCCCCTCCAGTCAGTCTGCGCTGATCAAGAGCCGCCCAGCACCACAGACAGTCTGCAGCTCTACTGGGCACAGAGCTGCAGACTGAACTGTCTGGCAATCTCCAGTGTATCAGAGCATTGCCGCAGGTTACCATGGCAACGCTCTAACTGGAGATCGCAAGAGACTTACCACGTGGTCTGCAGCTCGGCGCCCAGTGGAGTTGCAGGACAGAGAACCTACCCATCGGACAGAGACACTGGACCACCAGGGAATAATTAAAGGAGGGGAAAAAAGGTATTTATAAGTCCCCCCAAACCTGTCACCCCCACATCCACCCTCTCATAGCCTCCACCACCCTCTCTCAGCCCCCCACTACCCTCTTTTAGCCCCACCCTCTCTCAACCCCCACTACCCTCTTTTAGCCCCACTACCCTCTCTCAAACCCCCCCCACCCTCTCTCAGCCCACACCACCCTCTCTCAGCCCACACCACCCTCTCTCAGCCCCATTACCCTCTCTTAGCCCCCACAACCCTCTCTCAGCCCCCACTACCCTCTCTACCCCCTATTCTTTCTCAGCCCCACTACCCTTTCTCAGCCCCCACTACCCTCTCAGCCCCTATTCTTTCTCAGTTCCCACTACCCTTTCTCAGCCCCCACTACCCTCTCTCTGCTCTCCCACCCTCTCTCAGCCCCCTACACTCTCAGCCCCCACTACCCTATCTCAGCTCTCCCACCCTCTCTCAGCCCCCTACCCTCTCAGTCCCCACTATCCTTTCTCAGCCTCCCACCCTCTCTCAGTCTCCACTACCCTTTCACAGCCCCCACTACCCTTTCTTAGCCCCACTACCCTTCCACTACCCTTTCACTACCCTTCCACCTTCCACTACCCTATCTCGGCTCCCCCACCCTCTCTCAGTCCCCCACCCTCTCAAAGCCCCCCACCCTTTTGCAGCCCCACTACCCTTTCTCAGCCCCACTACCCTCCTTTAGCCCCCTGCTACCTTCTCGAAGCCCCCGCTACCCTTTTGAAGCCCCCGCTACCCTCTCTCAGCCCCCACTACCCTCTCTCAGCCCCCACTACCTTTCTCAGCCCCACTACCCTTTCTCAGCCCCACTACCCTCCTTTGGCCCCCCACCCTCTCTCAGCACACACAACCCTCTGGAGCCCCTACCCTCCTTCAGCCCCCCACCCTCTCTCAGCCCCCTACCCTCAAAGCCCCCACTACCCTCACAAAGCCACCCTACCCTGTCACAGCCCCCCACCCGATCCTATCACAACCCCCACCACACCATGTCACCCCACACCCCGCTAACACCCTGTTACAGCCCCCCACACACCCTCACAGCCACCCCCACCCTGTCACCCCACTAGCACCCTGTCACACCATTGAACACACCATGTAAACATTCACCGTGCATGTGGAAAAAGTATGTGAACCCCTAGACTAATGACATCTCCAAGAACTAATAGGAGTGAGATGTCAGCCAACTGCAGTATGTGCACCCCTAGACTAATGACATCTCCAAGAGCTAATAGGAGTGAGATGTCAGCCAACTGCAGCCTGATGTGAATGATGCCTCGCACAAAAGAGCTCTCAGAAGACCTACGATTAAGAATTGTTGACTTGCATAAAGCTGGAAAGGGTTATAAAAGTATCTCCAAAAGCCTTGCTGTTCATCAGTCCACGGTAAGACAAATTGTCTATAAATGGAGAAAGTTCAGTACTGCTGCTACTCTCCCTTGGAGCGGCCGTCCTGTAAAGATGACTGCAAGAGCACAGCGCAGACTAGAGTGTCAGCTAAAGACTTACAAAAGTCACTGGCAAATGCTAACATCGCTGTTAGCGAATCTACAATACGTAAAACACTAAACAAGAATGGATTTCATGGGAGGATACCACAGAGGAAGCCACTGCTGTCCAAACAAAACATTGCTGCACGTTTACAGTTTGCACAAGAGCACCTGGATGTTCCACAGCAGTACTGGCAAAATATTCTGTGGACAGATGAAACCAAAGTTGAGTTGTATGGAAGAAACACACAACACTATGTGTGGTGAAAAAAAGGCACAGCACACCAACATCAAAACCTCATCCCAACTGAGAAGTATGGTGGTGGGGGCATCATGGTTTGGGGCTGCTTTTCTGCGTCAGGGCCTGGACATATTGCTATCATCGAAGGAAAAATGAATTCCCAAGTTTATCAAGATATTTTGAAGGAGAACTTAAGGCCATCTGTCTACCAGCTGAAGCTCAACAGAAGATGGGTATTGCAACAGGACAATGACCCAAAGCATAGAAGTAAATCAACAACAGAATGGCTTAAACAGAAGAAAATACGCCTTCTGAAGTGGCCCAGTCAGAGTCCTGACCTCAACCCGATTGAGATGCTGTGGCATGACCTCAAGAAAGCGATTCACACCAGACATTCCAAGAATATTGCTGAAATGAAACAGTTCTGTAAAGAGGAATGGTCAAGAATTACTCCTGACCGCTGTGCACGTCTGATCTGCAACTACAGGAAATGTTTGGTTGAAGTTATTGCTGCTAAAGAGGTTCAACCAGTTATTAAATCCAAGGGTTCACATACTTTTTCCACCTGCACTGTGAATGTTTACATGGTGTGTTCAATAAAAACATGGCAACATTTCATTCTTTGTATGTTATTAGTTTTAGCAGACTGTGATTGTCTATTATTGTGACGTAGATGATGATCAGATCACATTTTATGACCAATTTGTGCAGAAATCCATATCATTCCAAAGGGTTCACATACTTTTTCTTGCAACTATATATATAATAACTATTATATATTAAATAGTAAAAAGTAACTTTTATTATAAAAAGTAAAAAATAAAAATCAATGAAAAACTGTAAAAATATAAAAATTATATATATGTATATATATGTAATTTTATTCTTACTGTATTTTGATATTTATATATATATATATATTTATAAAACAATTAAAACATTTTATAATATATTATACATATATAATGCATATATATATGATTTCAATGAATAAGTACGCTAACTTTGGCCAGCGTTTGTGACTAAGTCTCATCTACAAAAGACTGGACATACCCCATTTTGAATACCCTGGATTGTCTACATTTGAAAATGGTATGCCATGAAGGGGATATTTCACATTCCTGGGCTACCATATGGTCTCAAAGGGCAACACCAATCTGGCAAACTGAATTGGGCAAGCCCTATAGTGACCCTGTAACTTTCAGAAACACAATACAACCTGTACATGGGGGTATTGTTATACATGGGAGACTTCGCTGAACACGAATATGAGTGTTTAAAACAGTAGAACTTATCACGACGATGAAATCACTAGTAAAAGTGCAGTTTTTGTGTAAACAAATCAAATAAAAATGCTAACTTTGGCCAACGTTTGTGGATAAGTGGCTACTAAAAAAGACTGGACATACCTGATTTAAATACCGTGGGTTGTCTACTTTAAGAAATGGTTTGCCATGATGGGGTTAATTTTCATTCCTGAGTTGCTATACGGTCTTAAAGGTACCATAGGTCCAGCAAACCAATCTGGCAAATTTCAATGTGCAAACATGGAAAAGGGGAAAGCCCTACATTTGACCCCAGTAAGTTTGCAAAATCCCATAAAACCTGTACATTGAGGGCACTGTTGTACTCGGGAGATATTACTGAACACATATTGGGTTGTTCTTTGTCAATAACACATAACAGGAACTAAGAGTCCATGCCTAAAGTATAATGTAAGAGAAAAATAACACAAAACAATGACTACCCAAAAGTTTGACAAAGACTGGTGGTAGTATTAGTGCATGGAAAGTGTTAGAATACCACCATTTGAAACACCCTAGGTTGTATACAAAAATATATGATTTGATGGGGGTAAATTACACTGGCTGGCATCAAAAATGTCCCAAATAGGACATGCGTGCATGATAACCAGTTGTGAAAATTCCAAGTTGGAAAACTGAAATGCACTTCCCCCAATAAGGTCTTTTGGCCCCCAGAGAACCGGACACACCCGTACATGATTGGTATCCCTCTACTCAGGAGATGTTGCTGAACAATATTTGGGGGGTTCTTTGGCAATAATACATAACAGGAGCTGAGAATCCATGCCTAAAGTACAATGTGTGTGAAAAATAACACACAAAAAAAATAACTACCCAAAAGCTTGACAAAGACTGGTGGTAGAATTAGTGCATGGAAAGTGTTAAAATACCACCATTTGAAGTACCCTAGGGTGTCTACTTTTCAAAAATATATGGTTTGATGGGGGTAAATTACATTGGGCGGTTTCAAAAATGTCCCAAATAGGACATGGGTGCATGATGACCAGCTGTGAAAATTCCAAGTTGGAAAACTGGAATGCGCACCCTCCAAATAAGGTCTTTTAGCCCCCAGAGAACCCGACACACCTATACATGGGTGGTATCACAGTACTCAGGAGATGTTGGTGAACACATATTGGGTTGTTCTTTGGCAGTAACCCTTAAAGTTCTCCGTACATGTATTCTTAAATTGCTATGTGTGTCAAAAAAATCACAAATTATTATTTATATTTTATTTGGCATAGATTGGTGGTAAAATGGTTGCATGAAAAGAGTCAAAATACCCCAAGTTTAATACCTTAGATTGTCTTATTTTAAAAAATATATCCATGTGAAGGGTTATTCAGGGATTCCTGACAGATATTAGTGTTACAATGTAACTTGCGTTAATTTTGAAAAAAAATGGTTTGTAAGTAGCAAAGTTCTACTTGTACTTATTGCTCTATAACTTGCCAAAAAGCTAAACATTCTGTATTTCTAAACTCAGAAAGAGTGTGTTTTTTTATATTTTTTCCATCACATTTTACATTCTTTTTATAGTAAATTATATGATATGATAAAAATAATAGTATATTTAGAAAGACCATTTAATGGCGAGAAAAACAGTACATAATATGTGTGGGTACAGTAAAGGATTAAGAAGAAAATTATAGCTAAACACAAACACCGCAGAAAATTAAAAACAGCTCTGGTCCTTAACGGTAAGAACATGTTAAAACTGGTCTGGTCACCAAGGGGTTAAAATTATTGACTAATAAAACTTTTTTTATATTTCTAATATGTTCATTTAAACTAAATTTTCAAGGTTCTTGAGGTCATCCCAATATTTTGATACCCACAAGGATAACTCAATAAATAAATGACATTCACTGAATAACAGGGGATGAGAAACTTCATGTTATAGATCTTAAAAGATTAAACATAGAAACATAGAATGTGACGGCAGATAACCATTTGGCCCATCTAGTCTGCCCAATTTTCTAAATACTTTCATTAGTCCCTGGCTTTATCTCATAGTTAGGAACATTCGGTATTTCTAAACTCAGGACAAAATTTAGAAACTATTTAGCACATGTGTTTTTTGGTGGTTGTAGATGTGTACTAAAAGTTCGAAAAAGTGGGTTTTTTTAAATTTTTTTCATCATATTTTATAAATATTTTATAGTAAATTATATGCTACGATGAAAATACTGGTATCTTTAGAAAGACCATTTAATGGTGAGAAAAACGGTATATAATATGTGTGGGTACAGTAAATGAGTAAGAGGAAAATTACAGATAAACACAAACAGCGCAGAAATGTAAAAACAGCCCTGGTCCAAAATTGGAAGAACATTGAAAAGTCATCTGGTCACTAAGGGGTTAAATAAAATTAATAAGGAGGACATTAAGTGGATTTATGAACTCAAAACCTTGATTTCTAATGGGCTAAACCAGTATTTTAACATTTTAAATGATGTTATTCTTTTAATTTTTTGTTTTGTTATTATGTATATTTTTAATACTTTTTTTTTACATTTTGTAGAATTTATTATCTATATATATTCATATATTTTATACATGTATATATTTAGTCCTGGTTTAACCCTTTAAATTATATGGATTTATTGTTTTTAAAGTTTATACTGAACATAAATATTCATACATAACAGGTCCTCAGAATTTTGTCTATATGTAACATGTATGGAAGCCTTCTGTGATGTATAATCATTAAGTTTGTATAAGTGTTTTAGTCTCTAGTCTTATGATGCACTACAACCATATAAGCAAAGTTTTCCATTTGGTTTTACTCTTTTTAATCATTATACTTGTTTTTTGCATATATTTTATGGTGGAACATATTTGCTTTCCACTTACGATACAGAATGAGAGGATCCATCTCACTCTCTGACATATAGAAAGGACGTCACGGGGGCGGAGCTTCACAGCCAAGCTGAGTGGTCGCACTGCAGATGAGCTCTGGGCAAAACAGCCCAAAATCAGCCTAATTTACAGCAACAAACTACATATTGCCTATGTTATAGCCCCAGAGACAGGAGCTTAATATGGTGAAGATGCAAAGCCGAGCCTCTGACCAAAACAGGTGACCGCATCCAGGGGATAGACCCGAGGCCTACTTGCGGCCTACACAGGAGGCAGGAGGGAGGCTGCTGATCCCTCAGCCGACTACAACCTACTCTACAATAAGTCTCCCCGGATCACCCTTCCTCCCCCCCCCCCGCCGGTGAGGGATATCCCGGCAATTAAAGCATGCAGCCCAGAATGGAGGCACCAACCTGAGCCCACCAGCACTGCAGGACCGCCGACACATAACATGGCGGAAGCCACGTGGACCACGGCACCCAAGTCCTGTCTACCCCCACTATCGGATCGGATAGACCGCATCTTTGCGGACTTCTGGGCCAAGATCCACCAACGCAGGGGCAATTTGAGGGAACCCTACCGACACCAATCCCAAGGATCACCACACAGAAGCCTACAGTGCCAGCACGGGCCCCGAGAGCGACCTGGACGGCAGGGAGAGGGAGGCCGAAACCCCGATGCAAGCCCCAACCCCCCAACCCTTGACCGCTGGTGAGTCACCAAAAGCTTCCACAGAGGCTCACACCAGGGCTACCCCCTCACCACTCCCCTCGCAAGTATACAGTCCCACCTGGGAGGCAGCGCCATGTCAGAAGTTCCCGCACTGGTTGACTGTTAGCTTACCTAACAGTCAACCACCCACCGTCCGAACACAGGAGAGCACTCCTGCCTCACAGCCGAGAACAGCAGTTGGAGGCCGGAAAGAGAATACGCCACTGCTCTCCCCTCTCTTTCCTACAGGGCGACGGGACACTACTGCAGCGAGGAGGGTACCCTGGGGGTCGCCCAACACACCCCACCCCAGATCTCAGCCTAGTCCTGATCCTGACGGACATAAACACAGGGCACCTGAGATCCAGAAGCGGCACTGGATGAAGCCAGGCCTGAAAGTGGACTTTCCCACCCACTACAGGGGATGGCTCCTATAACCTTAAGGTTCACCACCTGCTAACACAGTGCTTATCCTCCTCATATGGTCAACACCCAGAGACACTACCGAAAATCAAATAGCCAAGCTAGCATATTTATATTTTCATTTACTTTCTTTTAACTCCTTAAGGACGGAGCCAAATGTACACGTTGTGAACAAAACAAAATGTAAACAAAACCTGGCATTTGCGTTACATGTCTGTCCAACCGTAATTCACCTCTTTCATAGTAAATGCACCCACCCTTATTATATATCATTTTATTCAGGGGAAACAGGGCTTTCATTTAATATCAAATATTTAGCTATGAAACATAATTTAATATGAAAAAAATGGGAGAAAATAAGATTTTTTAAATTTTTTTAGTTCTACATGACATTTTAACTGTCAATGTCATAATACTGTTTGCTTTTACTGCAATAAAATACACATATTTGTATTCAGCAAAGTCTCACGTGTAAAACAGTACCCCCTATGTACAGGTTTTATGGCATTTTGAGAAGTTACAGGGTCAAATATAGCACGTTACATTTGAAATTGAAATTCGCCAGATTGGTTACGTTGCCTTTGAGACTGTATAGTAGCCCAGGAATGAAATTTACACCCATAATGGCATACCATTTGCAATAGTAGACAACCCAAGGTATTGCAAATGGGGTATGTCCAGTCTTTTTTAGTAGCCATTTGGTCACAAACACTGGCCAAAGTTAGCGTTAGTATTTGTTTGTGTGTGAAAAATGCAAAAAACGCCAATTTTGGCCAGTGTTTGTGACTAAGTGGCTACTAAAAAAGACTGGGCATACCCCGTTTGCAATACCTTGGGTTGTCTACTATTGAAAATGGTATGCCATCATCGGGGTCATTTTCAATCTTGGGCTACCATAGGGTCTCAAAGGCAACCTAACCAATCTGGCGAATTTTAATGTAAAAAAAATTAAACGCAAGCCTTATATTTGATGCTGTAACTTTTGAAAACACCATAAAACCTGTACATGAGGGGTACTGTTGTACTCGGGAGACTTCGCTGAACACAAATATTTGTGTTTCAAAACAGTAAAAAGTATCGCAGCAATAATATCGTCCGTGTAAGTGCTGTTTGTGCGTGAAAAATGCAAAAAACGTTTTTAAAAAATTACATATTTCAAAATCATTGTTTAGGCCGTGTGGGATCATGGTATTTAATTCAAAGATCCACTTCATTTCGGCCTTTCCTATTTTTTCATTAAAATCTCCACCTCTCCATGCTTTTTGAATTTGTTGGATCCCTATAAAGCTTAATTGTGTGGGATCTGCCCCATGATATTGTTTAAAATGTGTCGAAACCTGGTGTAGTGCATATTGCCTCTTGATACTATATATATATGCTCGCATATGCGTGTTTTTAGGGATCTCGTTGTGCGTCCTATGCAGTGTAGTCCACATGTGCAGGTGAGCATGTAAATTATATTTTTTGAACTGCACGTAATTCCTTCCTTAATTTTATATGTAGTTTCATTCACAGTAAATTCTTTTACATGTTGCTTTTTATTTTGTGTTTTAATACATGCACTAGAATATCCGCATCAAAAAAAGCCTTTCTGTTGGTTTAAAAAATGGTTACCTTGTTTTTTAGGTTCCTCTAGGACATTATTTACTAAAATCCTTTTGAGATTAGGGACACCTTTATGTACTATCCTAGGTGTATCGGTCAGGATATTATTTAAAATTGGGTCATCCATAAGTGTTGACCAGTGTCTCTTAATAATATTTAAAATTTTATGGTTGTGTCCCCCTGAATATTGACAAATGAATGGAACATCGAGGTTGGCACTCGTGTCTTTTTTTTCCTTATATTTTAGAATTTCTGTCCTATCTAATCTTTCTACTTTCTTTTTTGCTTCGTTTAAAATCTCCTCATTATATCCTCTTTCCTTAAAATCCTCTATAACTTTTTGGCTTTGTTCCATAAAAGTGCGTTCATCAGTGCAATTCCTCTTCATTCTAATTAGTTGACTACTAGGTACATTATTTAACCAGGGACTAAAATGGCAGCTAGTATGTTGGATATAGCTATTCACGTCTACTGGTTTAAAGTATGTTTTGGTTTTTATTTGTTGATTCTCTATGTATATATTTTAGTCCAGAAAATTAATCTCCTTATTGCTAAATTCTGAAGTGAGGCTGATGCCCCACTTATTAGAATAAAGTGTATTCATAAAGTGGTGTAAAGATTCCTCTCCATCCTTTCAGATCATAATCAGGTCATCTATATACCTTTTATATAGCACCAAGTTCGACTCCCAGCTACCTCCCTCCTCAACATGGATGTGTTCCCAATGGGCCATGAAGAGGTTGGCGTAACTGGGAGCGAATTTGGTGCCCATAGCTGTTCCACATAATTGGAGATAAAAATCTCCATGGAACCAAAAATAATTATTCTCCAGAATAAGAGTGATGGCTTCTAAAATAAAATTGTTCTGGATTGGTGGATATAGAGAGGAAGATGTCGAAAAGTGTTCAACTGCTCGTACACCTAGGTTATGTTTAATGCTGGTATACAGGGAGGCCACATCCACTGTTACCAATATGAACACGTCCTGAGGAAGCCGCAATACGGCGAAATGCGTTGACGTCACGTAAGGGAGAGGAGCTTGTTGTACACGGAACTCGGAGCAGATTTCTGGAGACTCAATCAGATCACCTGACCTGCAAATCCAACCGAGCCCAGAGAGTACATTGCAGCCTGCCTGCCACCCTACTATTATAAGCTGAAGCAGTGAGTTACAGCATAAGCTGTGTAACTCACCACCACATTCAGTAAGGGGCCAATCACCCTCCTTATTCATTGCTATTTTTTATATATTTCTTTTGTATTTATGTTATGATTTTCTGCATGTAGCAGATAATACATTTATGTCATCTTTTATTTTAAGTATTGAAGCACATTATTACTGAGATACAAGTGCTAAAGGGTCTTATTCAATAGATGTGAAGTGCACTCTCTATTATTGTTAACCATCTGCACTATCACTGCATATTTTTCCTTTTTCTTTACATATAACCACATCATTTGGAGGAACCATCACACATTTTGAAAGTTTGTATTCCATTTCCTTTATTGTCTCTATATTGGTGTTTCCTTTTGCTCCACTCATTATTTCACATTATTTCTTGTTGGTAGTTTTGGGAATTGCACCAGAGTGTGAAGTGATTTTTAACACCTTAAATCCTGTTTAGCACCCAGATTGTGTTTTATCGTTCTAATGTTTATTTTAACTGACGTGCATCTAAGGCTGGCACACAGCATCTTATTATTTTAAAATAGAGTCAGCACTCTAAGTAATCAATGCTGAGTGCAACTCCAGACTAAGGCTGGCAAATCCCAATACAAGTAGAGCAAGAGAAATGGTTCAGGCACTTAAGCATGACCAAATGGCAGTTTTAATGAAGATTGGTGCCTGTTGCAAGATGAAAGCTTGATAAAGACCTCATGTGAGGGTGGAAATCTTGCTTGCTGTATTATGCACAAAATGTCATTAATATTGTAATTTAGGACAATATCACAAACTTCTTATATGAAATAGACTTACCGACATTGACCAACCACCAAAAACTAGCGTTAGTATCTCCCTTCGTGGAGGAGGAAGTGTGAAACACCATACTAATATTACCCAAACACAAAGCTGCTGGTCTAGACGGGTTTTCCAATTACTATTATATCAAACTAGAGAAAATACTAACCCCTCACCTCACGAGAGGTTTTAACAATATTAAAAACTCGGGCAATATTCCTAAAGAGATGTTGGAGTTCCATGTGGTGACCCTGCCATGTGTTGACCCTGTGCCAACCTACGACCCATCTCTCTCCTAAATGCCGACACCAAAATGTATGCAAGGTTGCTTGCAAACAGCCTTAAACCCATACTCTATGACATAGTGTCCCCAGAACAAGCAGGCTTTGTGCCAAATAGGCAAGTGGGGAATAACACCAGACAATAATAATCTCATTATTTGGGCACAGCAAACAAAAAGGACTACTTTTGGTACTCGACGCAGAAAAGGCATTTGATTGTCTAAATTGGAGATATATGGCAGCAACTATCTTGAAATTGGGAATACCCACTGTATTTCTCAAGAGTGTAATTGCACTGTACTCCCATCCATCAGCTAAAATCTTTAGCACAGGCTTTCTATCTAAATCATTCGACATCTCGAATGGAATGAGGCAAGGATGCCCTCTCTCCCCCATTAATTTTAACCTGTGTTTGGAACTGCTGATCAGGCACATTTTAGGGTTAACAACACCAATAGGGGTACAAAAAATAGTGTTGTTTGCAGACAATATACTTACTTTTCATCACCAAACCAGAAAGGACACTTCCCAACCTGATGGCCCTTCTAGACAGATATGGCTCAGTATCATACTATAGTATCAATATCATACTATAAAAATAATGTAAAAAAGACACAAGCCTTGCTTATTGGCCTCCCAAACACGACAATACACGACAATACACTCACTACAACAAACATTTTCATTTTGACTGGTGCAAAATGTCCCTAAAATATTTGGGAATACAACAACCACACTAAATCAGGAAAACCATGTAGCTGTGGCCAACAAAAATCTGGACATATCATGGTTAGGAAGAATACACACCATTAAGATGATGATCCTACCTCATATCCTCTATCTTTTCCACACACTTCCCATAGCCATCCCAAATAGATTGGTTTGTAAATTTCAGTCCATTTTAAACGCACATATCTGAAAAAGGAAACCGCCTTGAATGTCCAATAAACTAGCATGGTTGCCCTTCCACAAAGGCAGCTTGGGTATCCCGAACATAACCATGCACTATAAAGTTTTACAGCCCTTTGTACAGCTATGCACAACCAATGTTGCAGGAATTAAATCACTGTCTAGGATTTATTCTATTCTACAAACTTTCATGCAGGGCATTCCCTTACCTTTGAGAAGCAGTGCAACACATTTAATTAACACACCAGAACTGAAAGTTATTTTTAATAGAGTAGTATGTCCTTATTTAGTCTGCATGGGCAAAAGGCCTCCTATAAAATTGTTCTAAATTATTCATTGCTACAAACTTTTTTTTTTTAATTCTTTTTTTTTCTTAAGCCACAGAGAGTAAAACTATGTACAGTAATGCAAAACTTTGGTTAGATATAATGTAATGAGAATAGCGTTAAATGATCACTATAGGGTCAGGAACACAAAAACCATGTAGGTGGCTTGCCCCCCCCTTAGCTCCTCTATAAAAGTTTAAAACTCACCTTATTTCCAGTGCTGCACGGATCCACCCCCTTTGTGACATCATCAAAATGGCTGATTTGTAGCCAATCCAATGCTTTCCCATAGGGAAAGCATTGAAATGGCTAACATCAGCACTGGGTCAAATGCCGTTTTGGCCAATCAGAACCTCCTCATAGAGATGCATTGAATCAATGCATCTCTATGAGGAAAATTCAGCGTCTCCATGCAGAGACGCTGAATGGCAGAGCAGCCTACTGTGCAGGCCTGAGCCAGGAAGCCCCTCCAGTGGCCATCTAAGGAATGGCCACTTGGAGGTGTCCCTAGGGGCAATGTAAACACTGCATTTTCTCTGAAAAGGCAGCGTTTACATGAAAATGCCTGAAGGGAGTTATTCTGGTGACTAACGAGTAAATAACGAGCAAAAAGGAAGAATGTATAGCAGGCTAATTTCTACCCTTGAATTCTTGGGGAGAGATGTGGAATAAGAGTAGTGACAGCTTTAAATTGTAGAGTAGTATAACACAGGACTTTGAGGGACTACCATTTCAAGGTCGAGTTATGGTAATATGGTGCCTTCCTGTGTAGGACTCCTCCCATTGCATGGGCTGTGTCATCGCAGTTAGAGAAGAGTGTAACGGAGAGAGGGGGCATTATTGTAGCTATCTACATGGTGTTTTCACCCTTTTAATATAATGAACTGGTTCTAGAACACCAGTGGCTGTGATGACTGTGGGAGTGTGGTACCACTAATAGGCGTCTGTGTGTGTGGGCTAAGTGAGACACAGAGAATAGATTTAGGTTACTTAGGATCAGGTAGGTATCCAGTAAAAAAAATCCTGGTATATGAAGAGAAGGGCTCTTGGAAGGCCCCACCGGTATGAGATGTTTTTGAAACAGTAAGACCTCAACTGTGTGGCATATAACACGCACCTCAGTTAAACTGTGGAGCATAAATCTAATAAATTAGCCCTTTCTATATGGGTAAGAAAAAGTAACTTAAAATGAAAAACACTTTGATCTTGCAGTATAACAATGTTATACAGTGAATTAAACTCCATATTGGTACACATTTAACTGAGCCCCATAGGACAGGCTCAGATCACTTGAACAGGTGTGTGCTATGGTGACAATGTCCCTCTTCCTCTGTATCTTAATGTACTTGCAATACAGAAAATAGGAAATAACCTAGTGCAGCAACAAGTCTTCTAACTTCTCTTCCACAGTTGTGAGTCTAGTGTCATGGACAGTATTTGAGGCCTCCAATATGGCAACTCTCTTTGTTGCACTCTCCATGGCCTCCTTGATGCAGGACATATATGCTGATATATTAGCGAACTTACTTTTCACAAATGTCGCGGTGACCGAGTTCCGGTCTTATGGAGGTGGGGGTTTAAGCCACTGTTTCAGGCCACTAGAGGCTCCTGCACTGGTCTCCGATAGGAGGTCCTCTGAAGAGCACAAGGATACATCCTTGAGGATTGTCATGTTTTCCCAGACGGCTTTCTGTGAGCTCTCAAACAAATCCCTGATATGTCGACCTGGGGGGCCTTTGTCCGCTCTGGGTTTTTTGTTTTTGCGGCCCATGCTGTCACAGCTTTGTGGGTAGATAGTTGTAGTATCAGTAGATTCCAAAAATCACCCAAAATTGGTTCTTTTTGAGTAAGTAGATTTGGAGCACCAGGGTAGTGTGACTGCACCGTTGTACAGCTGGCTCTAGCTACAGACTTTTTATCCCTTGGTTACTGAAAAATTATGGAGATGTCAGGTTGCACAGGAAACTATTGAACATATCTAGTGGTTCTGTGATGCAGTCAAGCCTTTTTGGCAGGGCGTTTTAGTTTACAATGTGAAATACTCCATCTTAAGTATAATCCTACCCCATCCCAAGTGCTCCTGAATGGTCTAGGGTCTCTCAAGACACCTACAAGTAAACACTATTGTGGCTCCTTATCCTCTCCTTTTGGAAACAGCCAGCACCTCCCAGCTTTGAACAGTGGGTTGCCAAGGTGGAATTCGTCAGATATCTGGAGGAGTTACACTGGTCATCCCGGGGTAGGAGACATAGGTATGCCTTGATTTTGGAGCAGTGGTTGTGATACTTCAAACATCTCCCTTGACAAATGAGTAAATCTGCTCTGCTTTAGTTTTATGTCACTGTGATTCCCAGTGCCAAATCCAATGTATTTATGAAGTAACTTATGACTACGTGTTTTTTGTTATGAATTATTTT
This sequence comes from Pelobates cultripes, assembly GCA_933207985.1. NCBI lineage: Eukaryota > Metazoa > Chordata > Amphibia > Anura > Pelobatidae > Pelobates > Pelobates cultripes. The sequence continues at coordinate 310,577,741 of OW240912.1, read as the reverse complement.
AGTTATTTTATTTTCTCCACTATCACCTTTATTTTCACATGTATTGTGAATATGAGCATTGTTAACATTACTGTAACACTCTGTCTGATGTGGTCATTCTCTAGTGGTTGTCAGTCCTCCTAAAGGGGATTGTGTGTCTGTCTGATCATATCTTGATGTAGTGCTGCTTGATGGCTGTATTTGTGTAAAACTTACAAAAATGCAAATAAAAAAATGCAATTAATAAAGATGATCATGTTTATATAGGGCTGGCACCATTGCTTTTTTTTTTTTTTTTGATTATGCAATAGTATAGACAGTTTTAAAAATATACAGTCAGTGCATGTACTAAGCACATTAAGATTACTCTAAATTTATAGTATTAATCTATGGTATTTTTAAAATTAAAGCTACATCTACCTTTTAATGAACAATACTTTTGTTCATCTCTTCTTTTTTGTTTGGACCATACTTGTCTTTCTATTTAAATGCATGATAACTAATAGATTTGATTTTTAACTAGAGACCTACAAAGACAGATTTGTGTTCATATAAGTAAATGCCTGTTTGAAATGTAGAACTAATTTAATCATTCCAATTCTGTGAACAAATAAGACAAGTTGCATTTTGGGGGTAAATGTATTGGTGACTTTTTTACTTCCTACTCTGCATATACTTTACTTTGTAATCAGCAGTGCAAAGTCTGCCATTATATTGTATGTCAAATTGTTCATTTTAATTGGTTTATCTAAGCACATTATAAGAAATACACAAAGCAAAATAAGTACTGTTTGTAAATATCTAGCAAAACCTACTTTTTTTCTTTATTTCAAAGTTTCTTCATGTTGAAGGTACATTTTTTTTTTAAAGAAAAATACAAGTTCTGCTCACATCAGAGTATATACTGCAATCCATTCCACATTTTTAAATATAACGAGAGAAAACTTTGCAACATAAAAAGAATGCAACTTTGAAAAGAGAGCACATAACATTGCATCTGAAATGCTAGCAGTACTTAGACATATGCATCTGAAAATTTTTAATTTGACCTCATTCCAGTGTGGGTAATAGACACCTACATCAGATGTAAACTGTAAATCTAGTAGATTCCCATACCATGTTTGAGACATCAATACACATAAACAGTGAGAAAGTAACAAGGAAAGTAAGATGGAAGGAAATGAGGGAGGGGATTTGTGCCTTGGAGATATCTTTGATGACTAGACTCTTATATTAAATCAGTTCAGGGACAGTTGAGTAAGGTGGTCCAATATTATTTAATCTTCAATCAAATTTTCTACCTCCCGCATAATAGGCAGATAATGTTTGAGCCAAGTAGTTGCTAGTAGAGATGTCGCGAACCGTCCGCGAACTTCCCGCGAACGGTTCGCCGCGGTAACTCCGGTCAGCTGACACATCCCGGCCAATCTCCGGCAGACCCTCCCTCCCAGACCCTCCCACCTCCTGGACAGCATCCATGTTGAAGCTGCCTTCAACATGGATGCTGTCCAGGAAGTAGGAGGGTCTGGGAGGGAGGGTCTGCTGGAAATTGGCCGGGATGTGTCAGGTGACTGGAGTTCGCCGCGAACGGTTCGTGGCGAACCGTTCGCGTAAAGTTCGCGTAAAGTTCGCGGACGGTTCGCGACATCTCTAGTTGCTAGTACTCGTCTAAATGCCAATGTGAATTCATTAAAGCTTTTTTTCCTTTTTTGTGAAATCCTCCACTGGCCAAGAAAGTAAATAAGACCACAAATCTAACTCAAAGGGTCGTTGAAATACTATGGTAAGAAGGTGCTTAATTGTTTCCCAAAAGGTGAGTACTTTAAGGCACTGCCACCATGTGTGTGCATAGGTCCCTTTAATTCCACATCCCCTCCAACATGTATCAGTGAATGTTATACCCATTCTATATAATTTAACTGGGGTTGTATACCAGCGGAGTAATATTTTATACATATGTTCCTGTAAGGGAACCGATATGGGGATGGACGAAGCAGTGTCCCATATATCCACCCCGAAGTGCATAACTTTGCATTTCTCTAGGTTAAATTTCAATCTATCCCCCAATCTATCTAAATATCTCTGCAGCAAAGCAATATCCTGCTCAAATTTTATTAATTTACAAAGTTTTGTGTCATCTGCAAACACTGAAGCATGGCTTTCAATGCCTATTTCAAGATCTTTTATAAATATGTTAAAGGACCACTATAGTGCCAGGAAAACATACATATTTATTAATTTACAAAGTTTTGTGTCATCTGCAAACACTGAAGCATGGCTTTCAATGCCTATTTCAAGATCTTTTATAAATATGTTAAAGGACCACTATAGTGCCAGGAAAACATACTCATGAGGGTCCCCCTCCTGCCGGGCTCTAGGGTGAGGAAGGGGTTAAACTTACCTCTTTCTCCAGCGCCGGGCGGGGAGCTCTCCTCCTCCTCTCCGCCTCCTCTCCTCCTCCTCGGCTGAATGCGCATGCGCGGCAAGAGCCGCGCGCGCATTCAGCCAGTCTCATAGAAAAGCATTCACAATGCTTTCCTATGGACGTTGGCATCTTCTCACTGTGAAAATCACAGTGAGAAGCACGCAAGTGCCTCTAGCGGCTCTGAAACTGCTATATTTATAGAAAAAATGGTTAAACCTAGCTGGACCAGGCACCCAGACCACCTCATTAAGCTGAAGTGGTCTGGGTGCCTATAGTGGTCCTTTAAATAGAAGCAGTCCCAAAACAGAACCCTGAAGGACACCACTTACCACTTTTGTCCAGCCTGAAAATGTATCATTAATGACAACTCGTTGTACTCTATCTTTAAGCCAATGTTCTATCCAAGAACAAGAATATTCATCTAGACCAATTTCTTTTAGTTTGAAGACTAACCTATTGTGAGGAACTGTATCAAATGCCTTGGCGAAATCCAAGTAGATCACATCCACTGCAACACCCTGATCTATACTTCTACTTACTTTTGCATAGAATGCACTTAGGTTAGTTTGCCATGACCTATGTTTCATAAAACCATCCTGATTATAGCTAATAACAAAGTTCTCCCCAATGAATTCCTGAATATTATCCCTTAATAGCCCTTAAAATATTTTCCCAGTCATAGAATTTAAGCTCACAGGTCTATAATTTCCAGGCAAGGATTTTGAACCATTTTTAAATATATGAACAACATCTGCCTTCCTCCAATACTCCGGTACAATACCTGAAACAAAACAATCTTGAAAAATTAAATACAGATGTTCACTTATTTCCCCACTTAGCTTCTTAAGTACTCGTAGGTGAATACCTTCAGGCCCCAGAGCTTTATTTACATACATTTTCTTTAACTGGTAGAGCACCGTGTCTTGAGTCATCCAATCACAAGTTATCTGCAAGTTTTTTACAGCAATCATTTGCATATCTCTTGCCATAGGATCCTCATTGATATATACTGAAGAAAAATAGTTATTTAAAATTTCTGCCTTTTCCTGGTCTTCATTAGCTAACAGCTTTGAGAAATTTGATAGAAATAAAAACAAGGCATATTCACCAATTGTAATTGTTCACAATTTGTATGATATGATTTCTTAATTAGAAAAACTACTAATTAAAGACATCAAAATTAAATAGGAGATTTTCATGCTTGAGAAGTATCTTAAAGATAAAATTCCACAAGCGTTTTGAGATTTACAATATTTCCCACATTTGAGTTGGACAAAGATAATTTTATGCAAATTTGGACTTATGCCTTTGAAACATTTTCAGCTATTATGATACATATTATTATAACACATAATAGAGCCCGGCAGGAGGGGGACCCTCAGGGCACTATAGTGCCAGGAAAATGAGTATGTTTTCCTGGCACTATAGTGGTCCTTTAACATATTTATAAAAGATCTAGAAAGAAAAATTTAGACAGAATATATGAGTTAATCACGGAGATTCAAAGCAGAATTGAACCATTTGTAGAATGGTTGAATCTTTATCTGAGAAGGTTAAAATCAATTTGGAGAGGCTGGAAATCTCTATACTCATCAATAATAAGAAAAATAAACAAAAAAATATATTCAGTCAAAGAAAGAAAAACAGATAATCCACACAAAGGTAATTTACATTTAAATATTTAGGTACCTATACCTCAAAATTCCTACAAGAATACGAGCGTAAATACAAATAAGGAGTATGGAAACCATTGATAATGATTACACCAAATCAAGACTTAAACATGTAAAACCTAAAAACGGTCAAGAGAAAACCAGGACAATTAGAATGGGTCAAAGTGTAGGAAAGAGAACTTTGGAACATCAATTATTCCAAATTCCACTCAAATATCGCTTTGAACGTTTAAAGAGTGACAGAGGAGATAAGGTTTTTTAGCACCAAGATAGAGAAAGAGAAGAACCAAAAAGGATACCGGCCAAAAGGTACAGAAGGTCAGAAAAAAAAGGAACAAGAAAAAGGAGACAAAGAAAAGAGGAAGAAAGAAGCAATGATGTAAAAGTTTTTAATTTACCTATAAAAAGTTTATCTTCAGATTCAGGGTACAGCTAAGGAGACTAATTAATTCATGTCCTATTGGGAAAGATCTTTTTATCTACCAAGGTCATGGCTTTGGACTTAATTTAGTCCTATATAGAGATGAGCGAACCCGAACTGTAACGTTCGGGTTCGTACTGAACATTACAATTTTTGGACCCCAAACCTGAACCAGGACATTTCAGTAACAGTTCGGGTTCGAGTTTGGTGTTCAGCAATTTAATGGCATGTTTTGAAAAGCTGCAGGGCAGCCAATCAACAAGCGTTTGACTCGTGTGCCCTTAGAAGCCATCACAGCCATGCCTACTAAAGGCATGGCTGTGATTGGCCAGTGCAGCATGTGACCCAGCCTCTATGTAAGCTGGAGTCACACGAGCTCTTAGTGTAGGGAGAGGATGTTGGAGCTGTGAGGCACAGATTAGGAAAGAATTCTGGTGTTGAATCTGCAAACTACAGCGATTATTTTTGTGGGTGCTATACTACATTTTTGTACCCTACCCTGAGCCCAGTGCCAAAGAGAAATAAGCAATCAGTCTGTTTGTTAGGTGGGCACTTGCAACTGCATGTGTGCCAGGCACATTACTTTAATCTTGTTCTGGTAGCTCAGTGGGCAACATCTAGGCATTTTTAAATACTGCTGTGACATTGCAGTTTGACAGATTCACATTTGTTTGGTGCTAAAAAGTAAATTTGTGGCGTGCACTTCATATTTGAGAGTCAAATAGAACCGTCAAATACTGTGGTTACATTGCACTTTGAAAAATTCACATTTCTTTGGTGCTAAAAAGTAAATTTGGGGCGTGCACTTCATATCTGAGAGTCAAATAGATCCGTCAAATACTGTGGTTACATCGCACTTTGAAAAATTCAAATTTTTTTGTGCTAAATAGAACATTTGCGGCCTGCGGTGCATTTCTTGCAGTCCAATAAAACCCTTAAATACTACTTTTACATTGTTGGTTTTAAAAATCACACTTTTTTGAGACAGTGAAGTAACTGTATTAATTACGCCTGTCACACTGTTGTGTGACCTCTAGAAATGTTTTCTCTTTAGGACACCAGCACCGCCTTACTGTCAGTGAACTTAATTGTTGACTATTGGCGGTTGCATTGTCGCCTGACATAAACCATCTGTTAGTTTGGGCCGGAGGTGGATAGCAGTTTGGCGCATGTCCTTCCGCCGAGGATTGCAGGGCATTTCTCTTTGCTTCCTGTTGCCTAAAATGAACCAGGCATGGATCCCACCAGACTTGTCTGTACCTTGTGCAGAATAGACATTTATACCAGCCTCATCCAGCCATTGTTATACTCAAGTGCACTTATTCTTTGTTTTCTTTTTTTATATGTCCCAATATTTTGGGGGCTACCACAATTGTTTGCAGGGCACTTGTCCTACTCTTACCCCCCATTTTACTTCCTTTTGCAGCCCTCTAGCCCTTTCCAGGACTTTTTTAGAGCCATTTTAATGCCCAAAAGTTCCGGTCCCCATTGACTTCAATGGGGTTCGGGTTCGGGTCAAGTTCAAGGCTGAACTCGAACTTTTTGCCGATGTTCGGCCGAACCTGGTGAACCCGAACATCCAGGTGTCCGCTCAACTTTAGTCCTATATAAAAGATATATTGATAATATATTTATTATATGTAAAGGTTCTATTTAAGATTTGAATGCATTTTTTACATTTATTAAAACAAATTCTTATACCCAAAATGTTAATAATAATAATAGAATTTTTTTAGACCTAGATATTTAGTCTTTAACAACTCACACTTTTTTAAACAAGTAGATGTCAATAGTTTTATAGATATAGATAGAGTGAGGTAAAAAAGTATTTGATCCCCTGCTGATTTTGAACGTTTGTCCACTGACAAAGAAATGATCAGAATATCATTTTAATGGTAGGTGTATTTTAACAGTGAGAAACAGAATAACAAAAAAAAAGAAATCCAGAAAAACGTATGTCAAAAAAGTTATAAATTGAATTGCATGTCAATGAGTGAAATAAGTATTTGGTCCCCTAACAATCAGCAAGATTTCTAGCTCCCATGTGTCTTTTATACAGGTAACGATCTGAGATTAGGAGCACTCTCTTAAAGGGAGTGCTCCTAATCTCAGCTTGTTACATGTATAAAAGACACCTGTCCACAGAAGCAATCAATCAATCAGATTCCAAACTCTCCACCATGGCCAAGACCAAGAGCTGTCCAAGGATTTCAGGGACAAGATTGTAGACCTACTCAGGGCTGGAATGGGCTACAAGACCATCGCCAAGCAGTTGGTGCGATTATTGGCAAATGGAAGAAACTGTCAGGTTACCTTTGGTGTCTACCTCGGAGGAGGTTAGACACCTAGACGTCCATCCTTCCAGGGGGGCTGACTCACCCGATCCTTGCACTCCTCCCGGTCATTTACACGCCGGCCGCGATAGCTCCGCCTCCTTTTATGACGCGGCGCTCAGTAGCCGACGTCATGACGGCAATCACGTTCCGACCCGTCAATCACGGCAACCAAGTGCCGAACAACGAATCAGGACTCGTTGGGGGCGGAGCCAACAGTTAAAGAGCCAAGGTATAAAAAAGGGTTCTGTGGAATGATTCATTGCCCTGTCGTGGTTCTAGCTAGTCTGGTCACTCAGTGCACTTACCTCTATTGTCTTTTGGTTCCTGACTCGGCTTGTATTCTGACCCTGCTTTACTCTCTTGTCCTTTTGACCCGGCTTGTCTCTCGCTTACCTGATCTCTCGCTCCCTCGACCTCGGCTTGTCTCTGACCATTCTTTTTGCTCTCTCCTTACGTTAGTCCGGCCACTCTAAGGTCCGGTATACGTACCTATCTCCTGTTTGTATTCTGCGTGTTGGATCCCTGTCACGATCCTGACATTACGACAGGGCCAATGGATCCTGCAGGTACAAGCTCTCAGGTCGGTTCTCCTGACTCTAGATTTGAGGCCATGGATCATAGAATGGACCAGATGGCTCTAGCTCTGCAAGCATTGCTATCTCGTCCTAGTAATCACTCAGAGGAGATGCGTACCCCATCTATCTCTCCTATAAGTACAGGCCTAGAGGTAGCCACAGTGGCTACTTCTTCCCGTGTTACGTCCCCGTCACGCTATGGCGGCGCTCCTGACACTTGTCGAGGTTTTTTAAACCAGATAGGTATTCATTTTGAGTTACAACCCCACGCTTACCCTACTGACAGGGCGAAGGTTGGATTTATTATTACCTTGCTCATTGACAAGGCACTTAGATGGGCTAACCCCCTGTGGGAAAATGATAACCCGTTAGTTTATAACTATAATGCTTTTGTCGCTGCATTTAGGAGAGCTTTTGACCCCCCAGGAAGAAAGGCCAATGCAGCTAGACTACTGTTACGTCTTAGACAGTATAACCGAACCCTCGTGGATTATGCTTTAGAGTTCAGATCCTTGGCGGCAGAAGTCAAGTGGAATGAACAGGCTTATATGGACGTATTTATGAACGGGTTATCTGATGAGATTTTAGATGAGGTGGCCACAAGAGATCTTCCTGAAAATTTGGAGGATCTGATTTCATTTATTTCCCGAATAGATGAACGTATGAGACAGAGGCAGAATATTCGGGATAGAACCCGCAGATCCTCCATAAGACTAGCTCCCTCATTTCAGAGTTCTGATTCTACTACTTTAGCTCTCCCAGAACCTATGCAAATAGGTAATACTCGACTCTCAGAAGAGGAAAGACAGTACAGGAGAAGGGAGGGTCTTTGTATGTATTGCGGAATTAGAGGTCACCTACGCCTAAATTGCCCTAACCGGCCGGGAAACGCTCGCACCTAAGTTTCTCAAGAGGACAGGCCTTGGGTGTTTCTATCTTGTCCTCTATATATGATTATAAAGATCATAGGCTTCTGATACCTGTTTCTTTAGCTTGGGAAAAGGGAGTACTTAATGCTATGGCTTTGATAGATTCCGGAGCAGCTGAAAGCTTTATTGACCAAGCCTTTGTCACTAACCATTCTATCCCATCTCAGCTAAGGGATACACCCTTGGCCGTTGAGGCCATAGATGGTAGACCATTATCTGAACCTGTTATTCTTCGTGAAACCATACCAATTAAGTTAACCACTGGTATCCTTCACGAGGAAAGAATATCCCTCATGCTGATCTCATCTCCTTCAGTTCCTATAGTCTTGGGGTATCCCTGGCTTAAGAAGCATAACCCTATCATTGACTGGGAATTGGGTGAGATAGTCTCCTGGGGTCAGGGTTGCCAGAGAGGATGTTTGCAGAAAGTCTCACCGATTTGCAGGGTTGACGCCCCGGTTAACTCTTCCCAATCTACAGATTTACAGATACCGTCGCAGTACCTGGATTTAAAGGCGGTCTTTGACAAAAGGGGGGCTGATACTTTACCTCCACATAGGTCTTTCGACTGTAAAATTAGACTCCTACCTGGTACTATGCCTCCGAGGGGTACGGTATATCCTTTATCCACTAAGGAAAACTTAGTCCTAGAGGAGTACATACGTGAAAACCTAGACAAAGGATTTATTAGGAGATCATCTTCTCCGGCCGGGGCCGGTTTCTTTTTTGTAGATAAAAAAGACGGCACTCTACGGCCTTGCATTGATTATCGGGGCTTGAATAAGATAACTGTTAGAAATGCTTATCCTATTCCTTTGATTACTGAGCTCTTTGATCGACTGAAAGGCTCCAAGATTTTTACCAAGTTAGATTTGAGGGGAGCTTATAACTTGGTGAGAATTCAGCAGGGAGACGAATGGAAAACAGCTTTCAATACCCGTTATGGCCACTATGAATACACGGTAATGCCCTTCGGGCTTTGCAATGCACCTGCAGTATTCCAGGACCTTATTAATGAGGTTCTTAGGGAATTTCAGCATGAATGCGTTATAGTATATTTGGATGATATACTAATACACTCTAGAGAGATTGAGACTCACCACAGACAAGTCAGAAGGGTACTGCGCAAACTGTTATAACATGGATTGTACTGCAAATTGGAAAAGTGTAGCTTCGACCAATCTCAGATAAACTTTCTTGGCTACGTTATTTCTGGAGACGGATTTAGGATGGACCCCATTAAACTCCAATCGATTTTAGATTGGCCATTGCCTAGGGGACTCAAGGCCATTCAGAGATTTATCGGATTCTCCAATTATTATAGGCGCTTCATTAAAGGTTACTCTTCTATTATTGCTCCTATTACCAATATGACTAGACAGGGTGCTGATACCAAGACTTGGTCTACAGAGGCTCTCTCTGCTTTCAAAACACTCAAAGAACATTTTGCCTCAGCACCGATATTAGTTCATCCTGACACATCTTTGCCTTTTCTACTCGAGGTAGACGCCTCGGAGACAGGTATAGGCGCTATCTTGTCCCAAAGGCTAGGTTTGGATAAACCGTTACATCCATGTGGGTTTTTTTCCAAGAAATTATCTGGGCCTGAAAGTAGATATGACATTGGTGATAGGGAACTGTTAGCGGTCATTATGGCTTTAAAGGAATGGAGACATTTGTTGGAGGGGACATTATACCCGGTTACTATTTTGACGGATCACAAGAATTTGTCCTATATAGGGGAGGCCAAGCGCTTGTCCGCCAGGCAAGCTCGTTGGTCCTTGTTTCTGACACATTTCAATTACGTGCTCACTTATAGACCTGGCTCTAAGAACTCTAAGGCAGATGCATTGTCCCGTCAACATGAACCTTCTACGGTGTCTGAAGCTGCTTTGTCTTCTATCGTTCCCAAGTGTAATATTATTGCCAACACATGTGTCAGGATACACTCGCCGTTGCTTGCTGAGATCAAGAAAGTACAACATCTAGCTCCCAAACCTGTTCCTGGGGATCGATACTTCGTTCCTCCTGAGCTCCAAGTGGAATTGCTGCATTGCTTTCATGACAGTAAAATTGCTGGGCACCCCGGCATACGCAAAACATGTTCCCTGATTTCTAAAGATTTCTGGTGGCCTTCCCTTCGTAAGGATATAAGGGATTTCGTCGGGGCATGTGCTGTCTGTATGAAGACTAAGCAACCTCACACGCTCCCTTGTGGACTTTTGCACCCCTTAGAAATTCCCGAGAGACCATGGTCATGTTTGGCTATGGACTTCATTGTCGATTTGCCTGTTTCTAAAAAACATACTGTTATTCTCACGGTGATTGACAGGTTTACTAAAATGGCTCATTTCGTGCCCTTGCCTAAACTGCCCTCGTCTCCCGAATTAGCTGAGATATTCGCGAGGGAGATTTTTCGTTTACATGGTATTCCCTCTGAAATTGTTTCTGATAGAGGTTCCCAATTTGTTTCCCGCTTTTGGAAGTCTTTCTGTTCTCACTTAGGCATCAAGTTGAATTTCTCATCTGCCTATCATCCCCAGTCCAACGGAGCTGCCGAACGCACCAACCAAAAGATTGAACAATATTTGCGTTGTTTTGTTTCTGAACACCAGGACGATTGGGTTGGTCTGATTCCTTGGGCAGAGTTTGCACACAACAATCTCGTTTGTGATTCTACTCGTTCTAGCCCCTTTTTCTTGAATTATGGCTTTCATCCTTCCATTCTTCCGTCGGTTTCCCCTTCCCAAGGGGTTCCGTCGGTTGATGTTCATGTCGCCAATCTGAGAAAGTTGTGGGATCAGACTCGACGAATTCTTCTTCAGAATTCCATGGTGTTCAAACGACACGCTGACAAACGGAGACGGGTGGCTCCGGTTTTTGCCCCGGGTGATAGGGTGTGGTTGAGTACCAGAAACATCCGCTTGAAGGTTCCTTCCATGAAATTTGCCCCTCGTTACATAGGCCCTTACAAGGTTCTGTGTCGGATTAACCCGGTTGCGTATCGTCTTGCCCTTCCGCCTGCCCTGCGCATCCCTAACTCTTTTCATGTTTCTTTGTTGAAGCCTTTGGTTTGCAACAGATTTTCCTCCGCTGAGTCCTCCCCTCTCTCTGTCCAGGTTGAGGGTCAGGAGGAATATGAAATCAAATCCATTCTCGATTCTCGTATTTCTCGGGGGAAGTTGCAATATCTTGTTGACTGGAAGGGGTATGGGCCTGAAGAAAGGTCTTGGGTGGTCCATGAAAATGTGCATGCCCCTCGTCTCCTCCGGGCATTTCATGCTCGTTTTCCGTCCCGCCCCGGTTCCTTCCGCCCGGTGGGCGTTTCTGAGAGGGGGGGTACTGTCAGGTTACCTTTGGTGTCTACCTCGGAGGAGGTTAGACACCTAGACGTCCATCCTCCCAGGGGGGCTGACTCACCCGATCCTTGCACTCCTCCCGGTCATTTACACGCCGGCCGCGATAGCTCCGCCTCCTTTTATGACGCGGCGCTCAGTAGCCGACGTCATGACGGCAATCACGTTCCGACCCGTCAATCACGGCAACCAAGTGCCGAACAACGAATCAGGACTCGTTGGGGGCGGAGCCAACAGTTAAAGAGCCAAGGTATAAAAAAGGGTTCTGTGGAATGATTCATTGCCCTGTCGTGGTTCTAGCTAGTCTGGTCACTCAGTGCACTTACCTCTATTGTCTTTTGGTTCCTGACTCGGCTTGTATTCTGACCCTGCTTTACTCTCTTGTCCTTTTGACCCGGCTTGTCTCTCGCTTACCTGATCTCTCGCTCCCTCGACCTCGGCTTGTCTCTGACCATTCTTTTTGCTCTCTCCTTACGTTAGTCCGGCCACTCTAAGGTCCGGTATACGTACCTATCTCCTGTTTGTATTCTGCGTGTTGGATCCCTGTCACGATCCTGACAGAAACGCAAAATAACTGTCAGTGTCCCTCGGTCGGGTGCTCCATGCAAGATCTCACCTCGTGGAGTTTCAATGATCATGAGAACGGTGAAGAATCAGCCCAGAACTATATGGGAGGATCTTGTTAATGATCTCAAGGCAGATGGGACCATAGTCACCAAGAAAACAATTGGTAACACACCACGACGTGAAGTACTGAAATCCTGCAGCATTCCCAAGGTCACCTGGCTTAAGAAAGCACATGTACAGGCCCGTCTGAACTTTTCCAATGAAAATCTGAATGATTCAGAGGAGAACGGGGTGAAAGTGTTGTGGTTAGATGAGACCAAAATTGAGCTCTTTGGCATCAACTCAACTCGCTGTGTTTGGAGGAGAAATGCTGCCTATAAACAACATCCCAACTGTCAAACATGGAGTTGGAAACATTATGGTTTGGGGATGTTTTGCTAAGGGGACAGGACAACTGCACCGCATCAAAGGGACGATGGCCATGTACCATCAAATCTTGGGTGAGAACTTTCCCTCATCTAGGGCATTGAAAATGGGTCGTGGATGGGTATTCCAGCATGACAATGACCCAAAACACACAGCCAAGACAATAAAGCAGTGGCTTAAAAATAAAAAGATTAAGGTCCTGGCGTGGCCTAGCCACTCTCCAGACCTTAATCCCATACAAAATCTGTGGAGGGAGTTGAAGGTTCGAGTTGACAAATGTCAGCCTCGAAACCTTAATGACTTGAAGAGGATCTGCAAAGAGGAGTGGGACAAAATCCATCTTGAGATGTGTGCAAACCTGGTGGCCAACTACAAGAAACATCTGGACTCTGTGATTGCCAACAAGGGTTTTTCCATGAAGTACTAAGTCGAAGGGGTCAAATTTCCATGCAAATCAATTTAGAACTTTTTTGATATGCGTTTTTCTGGATTTTTTTTTTTGCTATTCTGTCTCTCACTGTCAAAATACACCTACCATTAAAATCATTTCTTTGTCAGTGGGCAAACGTTCCAAATCAGCAGGGGATCAAATACTTTTTTCCCTCACTGTAGCTGTCATTAACAACCCTGGTTTACTAATATTCCCAAGGTTCAGTTAGGTTCAACCAATTAGATTTTTCAACTCAATCCTTGCTTCTAAAGAAGCACCTTTTGAAAAAAGGGTACCATGAAGAGTGTTTGCAGATGGATTTAGATAAGAAATGTCTTATAGATAGAACAAAATTGTTACATTATAAAGAAAAGAAAAACTGATCGAAATGATATTAAAACAATTTCCCCTATTTTGAAAAATTCAAGTAATGTAATGCTTAAATATAATAGTTACATGTAATTAGCACATCTTACAACAAGAATATGAAATTAAGGATTATATATAGATTCTAAACTTAAAATGCATCCATAGGGGGCATGAAATGTTCACATTTTCTGACCTCAAGTTATGTTAATACGAATAACGCAAGTAATACTTTTTTAACAATTTTGGCTGAAAGAGAAAAAGGTTGTTTTTTTCATTGTGGCATGTGTAATGCATGTAGGAACACCAATATAATAAATATCTTTTAATGCAATCTTTCGTTAGGAAGAGGTATTAGCAGTAGAAAGAAGGAAGTGGAGGAAAGATGAGACGGAGGGTATGATAAAAACATTTAAATACATAAAGGGAATCAAAACAGTAAAGGAGGAGACTAGAGGACATAATCTTAAATTAGAGGGACAAAGGTGTAAAAATAAGATCAGGAAGTATTATTTAACTGAGAGGATAGTGGTTGCATGAAATATCCTTCCAGCTGAAGTGGTAGAGGTTAACACAGTAAAGGAGTTTAAGCATGCGTGGGATAGGCATAAGGCTATCCTAACTATAAGATAAGGCCAAGGACTAAGGGCCGATTGGTTCTTATCTGCCATCACATTCTATGCCTTATGTTTAATCTTTTAGGGTCTATAACATGAAGTTTCTCATTACCTGTCATTCAGTGAATGTCATTTATTTATTGAATTATCGTTGTGGGTATCAAAATATTGGGAAGACCTCAAGAACCTTGAAAATGTAGTTTAAATGAACATATTAGAAATATAAAAAGGTGTTATTAGTCAATCATTTTAAACCCTTATGCAACCAGACCGTTTTTCAATTTTCTCTCCGTTAAGGACCTGTCAGGGTGGCGGTCCGGTGTCCGGGACCCAGACACTGTCCGGGCAGCAGTGCGAGGACCGGGACCCAGTATGCCTTATGTTCAAAGTAGGAGTCACAGTGCAGGGTCTGGTGCAGGGTAACCGCACGCCCCCTGGTGTTGAGCAGCAGCGTTTGTGCAGCCACATACTAGAACCCTGATTCAGCTTATGCGGATCCCATTAACTAGGAACAGGAATTAAGCAGACCTCCCAGAGCGGAATAGGGAGGTACTGCGGCAGATATGTATCCAGTACAGAAACAAGGAAAGACTAGGAAAGGCATCAAACATGAAAAACAAGACATAACCCAGATCCAGAGAAGGATAGGAAGCTAAACCTAGAACATGTACACAATACATAAGGGAAACATTGACATAACATGGGCAGGGCTGGACAGGACTGTACATGGACTGGGAATACAAACTAAAACAAGACAAGGTATGATAGGCAAAACAAGAGGAGAAGTAACTAAGTACTATATGTGAAAAACTATGGGGATTTAGTTACATTATATGATCATACATTGCATAAGCCTGCCAACGCCAATGTACCCCATATCTGGCAGGTCCTACTCTGCCTAATGTAAGCTTAACCAACCAAAGAACCAACACACAAGTCATGAGCAGCTGCCTGCAGGGACCACTGAAACAAAAGGAATGATAGAAAAACGGGTGTGGCAACATAAAACAAACATTTAAAGGAAACCTGGAGTCTGGGAACTCCAGGGACGGATTACATGAATGAATCCAGAAAAACCCAGACATAGAATAGAAAACCAAACAAAAACAAGAAAAACTAAACAAGAATTGTAAAAAGAGTACTGGATACCAGAAGCCATTGCCAGAATGATCCTCAGCTAGGAACAGGATGTGACAGGACCAAGGCTGTTTTTAAACTTCTGAGGTTTTTGTGTTTAGCTATAATTTTTCTCTTACTCATTTACTGTACCCACACATATTATATACTGTTTTTCTTGCCATTACATGGTCTTTCTAAGATACTATTATCATTATATCATATAATTTACTATGAAAAAATTAAAAAAAAAACACTTTTTCGAACATTGACCCCCAAAATCTGTTATGCATCTACAACCGCAAAAAAACACCCATGCTAAATAGTTTCTAAATTTTGTTCTGAGTTTAGAAATACCCAATGTTAACATGTTCTTAGCTTTTTTTTTTAACGTTATAGGGCGATAAGTACAAGTAGCTATTTTTCAAAATTAATGAAATTACATTGTAACACTGATATCTGCCAGGAATCCCTGAATAACCCTTCACATGTATATATTTTTTAAAAGAAGACAACCTAAGGTATTAAACTTGAGGTATTTTGAATCGTGGTTATGGTTGCATGTTTGAAGGGTGATGGAAATATGCCAGATTAGAGGGAGAGATAAAACATTTTAGTGAGAAGCAGAGCAAGAGAAGGAGTGTGGATGAGATACAAAAGAATAGGATTGAGGTAACAGATGGTGGGGTGGAGGACTGGTGCAGAGCAGACACCTCTTCTGATGAAGTGGGCACAATGAGCATAGAACAGTGGATGGAGTTGGGGTGGGTGAAGTATTGCTAGGCGAAAGATGAGAGGTCTCTTCCCTGATTGTAGAAATCTTCTAAAACAAGTGAGTTGCAAATTTTGTGGCAGTAGGAGGAGGAGAAACAACAGTGCAAAGAAAAGAGTTAAAAGTGTGAAATAGGCATTTGGGTTTGTGGGAGAGAGCATGGTTATAATTTCAATTATTGGTAATATTTAATCAATTCCCATTTGTTTGCCAGTAGTGCACTCTAATCCAATATGGCGTTTATGGACTGTGTTATTTTACATATAAACCGAAAGTGACAAATCCCCAAGAGATATTAGAGGACTGAGGGCAGTGTCATCAATGCCGAGGAATGTAGTTTTCTTTTGCAATGGAAAGATCTGAAGGAGCGCAGCATAAATTTATAGTTCATAGATAATGCCCTACAGTCTCACTGTTCAGAGAGCAGGTAGTGTGAAGCATTGTGAGGTTTACTGCAACCCTTTCCCCTCTACATTATAGTGAGCACTTTAAAACATTTCTTTCTTCACTATCTTGTATTTATTCTTAGGTAGACAGTCCTATAATTTATCCCTATTGCACATGACCCTATTCCAATTTAGAGAACAATAACCATTAATAATATTTGACCATTTCAATGTTTAACTAAACTAGAGGTTATTCTAACTAGGGGAATGACATTGAGATGGGAAATAGCCACCCTTACTAAAACATAGAGGATAATATTACCCCAAGGAGTTAAAGGCTTTTTAAGATGCCCAACTGATAATAAAACATTTATGAATGAATGGAATAACCACTGAGAAACAGGCAACTTTGGTCTGATGAAAACAATCATCAAATTAAAAAAAGAGAAATTGATAGGTATTGAAAAAAAAAATCAACCTGTTAAAGGAACAGCTGAAAACCATAGGAGATACACAAGAATGATTTGACTCAACTCTAAAAATAAACTATATATAGAGACGAAAATAATTAAAATTAATAAAGACAACAGAGACAATTATGATTAAATACATAACCAAGTACAAAAAAAAAATCACAAAATTATAGAAATTGGAAAATTTTAGGGAAGGATAAATAGTAATTGATCAATAAAACCTATAAGGAGCAACATACATCTCCCCCAGAAAGGTAAAAATGTTCAGACAAAGACTTGCGTATAGCCAAGTTTGTGCACAAAATAACTTTCAATATAAAAAAAAATCACAAAAAGAACCTAAACTACACAGAGAAACACATATATATACATATATATATATATTTATATATATATATATATATATATATATACACACAATACCAAATGATTCTGCACTCCAGCTATCCCTTGAAGTATTGCCTGGTGCTCGACTGCACAATGTATAGCTGGATGAAAAAAGCCAGCACTCTGGGTCTTGTAAATAAAAACTTCTCAGGTTTTATTCCAGCAGTCAACGTTTCAGTTCTAATTTAACTTTCTTCAGGACATAAATAACTTATATTAACAATATTGACTATAAATAAGGAAAAACTCACTCACCCCAACCTCAATCACCTGTCTACCGGCGTACAGCCATCACCGATGCGCATGCGTAATTAAGCTCCGCCCCCTACTGACGTCCCTTCCAGGTGCCGTGCCTCCATTTCCAAGGTGACCCACAGAAACAAACCGTCACCTTGTGAATGAATGAGGACAAGTGAAATAAATGTGCACGATGTGTAAATCATTATAAGTGCCCATAAATGTAGTTGTTTCAACTACTTATTAATCTATATACAGGGATGAAAAATGAAGTCCATAATTGGTATAAGCAAACCAAATATTTAATTGCATCAATCTAGGATTGATAGTGTGCAAATCGCGGGATTAATTTCCGGAGTCTAAAGAATGCTACTTTAAAGTGACAGTGCATCCACATTACTTGAAAGTGTCTGTGCCAAAAAATAACAGTGTAAAAACATGTAACCACTCATATACAATGAGAAAAGTGCCCCAAATGTGCTAATATACAAGTGAATGAAGAAATACATTACAGTATAATGTTAATTTTTCTCATCCATATACTAAAGTGCATAAATATATAGAAATATAAAGAGGTCTGAATGATTGCAATGTTAAGGAGACAGTTACTGAGAAAACTCAGACTGTATCCCTTTTGGGGAAAACATGCACACAATATTATTATATACATCATGATCAAGGTCTAAATAAACATAAAAGAAACAGAATAAAAAATATAATTAATGTGAACTTCCCAATAGGGTTCTGCTCCAAAAAATATCCGACAAACCCTCTTACTCTTCATTATATCCTCTGGATTCAATCTATATTACCCTATTCAAATAAAGAGCATATATTCAATTATTAGGTGTATCTAAGTCCAATATCACTCTAATAAGGATAAGAAATCTCTATTGTAAAGACAGAGAAAGG
Source organism: Pelobates cultripes (assembly GCA_933207985.1). Taxonomy (NCBI): domain Eukaryota; kingdom Metazoa; phylum Chordata; class Amphibia; order Anura; family Pelobatidae; genus Pelobates; species Pelobates cultripes. The sequence goes on along the minus strand of OW240912.1, from coordinate 310,559,358 downwards.
GATATCAAATTTTTTTATTAAAAACTGGAATATAAAGCAATATACAATCCAGGCCTATGGCCCCATAGGGGTCTATATAAATGGCATATACGTCAATTTTTCATTGAGTCCCATAGGTGCAATAGTGTTCAATTCCCAGATCCAGAAGGTCTGTCTTTGTAATAATAAAATCGCTCGATTACCCCCTTACGCTCGATTGATGCAATTGAATATTTGGTTTGCTTATACCCATTATGCACTTCATTTTTCATCCCTGTATATAGATTAATAAGTAGTAGAAACAGCTACTTTATGGGCAGGTCAGTAGGGGGCAGAGCTTAATCACACATGCGCATCGGTGATGGCTGTACGCCGGCACACAGGTGATCGAGGTTGGGGTAAGTGAGTTTTTCCTTATTTATAGTCAATATTGTTAATATAAGTTATTTATGTCCTGAAGAAAGTTCAATTAGAACTGAAACGTTGACTGTTGGAATAAAACCTGAGAAGTTTTTATTTACAAGACCCAGAGTGCTGGCTTTTTTCATCTATATATATATATATATATATATATATATATATACATATATATGGCTTTTTTGCTGGCTTTTTTCATCCATATATATATATATATATATATATATATATATATTTTTTTTTTTTTTTTTAGAACTTTGGTTTGTCTTGTATATCCCCATTAACACCAGAGATGCACCACCATCAGTCTGTGTGACCGGCATCCATTTCAGAAATTAAGTAACTGTCACATATTCATCCACTTATAAAAATGTGGTTAAAGACATTACTGTCCACACAGGAAAAGTTGTGCTGAGCAGCAACCAAATCCACAGAAGGGTTAATGCTGAGCAGCAATTATGCAAATGGGAACCTGGTAACTGCCTTTGGGGTCAATAAATGAAATATTAAAAATTTAATTTTTTATTTTTACTTTATTATATATTTTGTTTAATTCAGCAACATATACAGTTACCATCAAAACCGTCAATGGACCTGCCCACATGAAGGCTTATGGTGAATGTAGTAGAGGTAGAGTGAAATACATAGTCCCGCCCATGTGACCCACCCATGTGATTGGCATGGGCTGTGACATCATCATGTGGACAGGTCTATGGATGCCATATTGGTATCCCTAGTAAAAGGGTTTCTTTTGAGGCTACAATGCTCATTTTAAGGGAAGATACATCACATTCTCCTTCCCACTTCCCCCCTCAAGTTCCTTACTCTTATTTTATCTTTTGAAGACAGTTCATTAACTTATACTGGCAGTAGCCATCTTTATGCTCCCATTATGGTAATTGTGGTGGCCATCTTGGTTTCCCCTTTCTTAAGCCACTTTACAAATGAAATACTACCTCTGTTTTTAAAATAAATTTTATTAGAATGGTATCTATATTTTTATGTAATATCATCTATTTACTTTTTTGTTTATATTGGTTTATATTTTACTGTATACAATGTTTTAACTAATTAACTCCTGGCCACATGACCAACCACATCACCTGTTTTTAAGCTATTTAAACAAGATAGGTCTCACACACTGTAAACACTTTGAAAAAGCCTGTTAAATGAGAAATGCGTTAGTGTTATTATCAATTTTATACCTTTTATTATCTCCAAATAAAACTTATTGTTTTATACTGCTTTGGAGACTCTAGACCTATCTTTGAAAAAAAATATATTTTTTATCCTGGAACTTTATCCTGAAGATTTTCACAGGAACATCCTCGGTGGGGATCATACCACCTAAGCCTTATAGGATTGAGCAATACCTGTATTTGCTCTCTGTTTGTGAGTATATTGTATTCCTTTTTTTTTTTTTTAATCAGCTCATTACATACAGAGAGCACTATGTCTCTTTTTATCTTTCCTGTGTACTGAGGACATCTAACTGCCGACCAGTGGTACAACAATTCACAGCCTGAGAACAAAAAACTCACCAAGAAGTACCTGGATCTACCATTATATCCACAGACGGGGATTGTTCCGTCCATGCGCATCAATCTGGAGCTGAACATAATCTGTTCAATCTGGAGCTCCAGAAAATTGTAAGTGCATTTCTGTTATCTATACTCCACCAAGATTAATATACTACACTATATTAAGTTTATTTGTTCATTCTACATATCACTGGATCTGAGAACAATTCTACAGGCGCTGTCTCCCCGCACCCCTTTCTGCAATCCAACTACACCACCAGAAAGAAGAGACTCTGGTTAGGGAAGACCAAGCTGCCACATATACAAAGCATAGGCGCCAAAAGTCCATCCCCTCATTATTCCTGATATGTGTCAGAGTGTTTGATTGTGTATATGTCGGTATATGCATGTGTTAAGGGGTGTGTATGTGTCAGTCTGTGTGTGTATGTGTCCGTGTGTATCTATGTGTGTGTCGGCGTCTATATGAATTTGTGTGTATGTTTCGGTGTATTTATATGGATCCATGTGTTAATGTGCATGTATATCTGCGTAAGTATGTATGTATGTATGTATGTGGTAGTGTATGTGCATGCATCCATGCAGTCAAACTCCAGCACAACATACAAACACACTCCTGCAATCTAACACAAATATTAAATACAAATACACTCCTGCATTAACACTTTAAAAGGATATACAAACACAACCCTTCACTCAAACAAAACTACGTCACACAAAAGTACATCCGCACTTAAAAGTGAACATTACATTCAAAAACACCCCTGCAATCAAAAATAAACATGACATAAAAACACACCTCTGCGTTAAAACACTAAAACTATATACAAACACCAACACTATACATTATACTTTAGCGCCAGTATATGCCGCAACGCTGTACAGATATACAACCTAGAATTGGTGCGCCTTGCAATTTTTTTTTAAATATTAAGAGCGCCTTGAACCTAAAAAGTTTGGAAACCACTGGGTTAAATGCAATATAACTCTGAAAGAAGCAGCTAAAGCGTCTTACTGTTATGGGCAAATGCAAATATTGTTTTCCTCAAACTGTGTACTTTGTCTTTAAAAGATATTGCAAAATGAAAAGGTGTTAGAAATGGAACATATTGTTTTTTGTACATGTTTCTTTAAGCAATAACCTCTTACTTACCTTCAGTGCATAATATGTTTATGCCATTTTGTCCCAGACGAAATACAATAACAATAATGCATAAACTAGCTTCAAGGCTATGCTACGACTCTTTTAGTACATAATATACTTAGACTTCCCCATTATTAAATGCTTTCCTATGGGGATTATTGCAGTTTAATTATTATTTAATTATTGCAGTTTTTATAAACTGCAATAATTACACTTGCAGGGTTAAGGGTGGTGGGAGTTGGCACCCAGACCACTCCATGAGTAGAAGTGGTCTTGGTTCCTGGAGTGTCCCTTTAAGTCCCTTGCTGTTAGAAAAAAAAAATCTGGTGAAACTGCAGGTACCTGCAGTGTGGCACACATTTAGTTGCTCATGGGTTGTTCCTTGGAGATCCCTGGTTTTGGCAATACGACTCTGTTTGACAAAGAGCCAGGGATGGCCCTCTCAGTCTAATCTTACCATAAATACATAAGCATGTAGTGGTTATGGTGCCTAGATTGATTCTGTGAATACCAAACTGTTATAGTGACCTAGACCAACAATGGTCAGTAACAGCTCTGCTTATTCACTTTTCATTTTCTTGTATAAAATACTTTTTTATTATTTTAAAAAGTTATATGTTCCTGCAACACATTCCACTTAATTCTGCTTAAATTAGGCTCAGTTATATTAACTCCTGGATATGTGTTGCTATGTAAAGAAAATGAATGGTGACTATTGAATATTTATGTAAAGTAAAAATAAAATGTAAAATTTTAGATAAAGGTTCTATGTAAGATCTATTAAATGGTGGGATTTTCATATAATGCTGCTTTTCCACAGTACACTAAATCTTGCAATATATATAATACATACACTTTCATGTTTGTTTCAAATACATGTTTTATTTTTTACAGAGAAGAGCTGTGAAACTAATGGTTAGAAACTGTACCTGTTACTGGATGAATTAGTCTACAGACAAACACAGCCTACACGTTATTGTATATGTATCACTTTATATATAATCTCTTGCCCCAACAACATGTCACCATTGTTTGAAAAATGTACCATGGGGGACTTTATTCTTTGAAATAATAATAGCATTCTCTGTTTCATGAGACATATACTGTCTATACAAAGTGTATTGGGAATAATAACAGTTTGGCATAGGTGTACAGATAGAACAGATATAGCATGGAAGTTTATTTTTAAAGGACATATTGCTTCTAGTCTAGACTAGAAGGAAAATAATATTTACTAGAAAATATTACTAAAACGTGAACTGTGTTTCAGAACAACATTTATTGTTATGTTTTGGAAAAGGACATTGTTACTTTGAAAGGAATGGCATATTCTAACGCTTAGCTGAAAGTCACACTATTTTTCCTGTTTGAACTTTTATCAAATACACATTAACTGTGTATTTAACTGCACAGAGTGTGGCCTTTGACAGTAGGTATAAGCATATGGACACATATGAAAATTAAGCTCAAAGTATATATACATGGGTAAAGAACATCTCAGAAACTTAGTTATGTCTAGTTTCCAAGAATGTTTTAGAATTATCTAAACCACACAACTTAGTCTTTCAACACTTCATCAAGTAATAGGTGACATTTCTGGTTAAAAGTGTTCATTTTTTTTTTTTTTATAATTTTGTTAAGATTCTGGCATTCATTTATTTATGAGGGAGAAACATTAAAGAAACTGAAAGAAAAATGTAGTATGTAACGTACAGATAAAATTGAATACCATTTCACTAATTGTTTCCAGGATGTGAAATCTCATATATCGCAATTAGAGTTCAAGGCACTTAGGGAAATCACAAAGTGAAAAAATATATACATATGGTGGGGGATAGGGAAAAATCACTATTTAAAAATATTGTTTCGGGGGCGTGGTCTGGACATCACCCCAAGCCAATAGCCTTTTTTCGCTGTAACACAGTTGTACCTTACCTCGCGGATTACTCACTGGACACTGAACATGTAGACTTCCCAGTAGAAGCTAACTAAAAATGATTTTTCGGTGACTTCACTATTTTTATCCACCATCCGAACACAGATGGGATCCCAAAATGGTGCCCGATTGATTTCTGGTGGCTTACCAGACAATAATGTGGATGCAGCCTTTGTCTCATTGGTCTCTGGCCTGTACGACAATTTTTGCCTGCAGGGATTGCCAGAGGCAGCAGATGAGAGCACTCTCACACAAACCATCTTAGACATCTTAAAGCACCTGCTACTAGAGATCCCTAAATAAATGTGAAGGATAGACAGAGTTCACAGGGCACTCTGGGCACGGAAGATGGAGGGTGGATTGCCAAGAGACGTCCTAGTCTTCTTCCAATTTTATTCTAAAGAAAGGCAATCCTCTGTAAATGCAGAGGTTCCAAGACCTCCTATCAAGGCACCCATATACAGTTGTACCAAGACCTCTCTCTACTAATACTCCAAAGATGCAGGCAATTGAAGCCTATAGCAGACCTCCTCCAAGATAATGTAATACCTTTTGCTTTGGGGCACTTGTTAAAATTGCTAGCCTTCAGACAATGCAAAACATCAGTCCTGCTTCCATCTGGGGACCCCCAACATTTCCAAAAGTCATTGGGGATATCAACCAAAATACAGCTCCCAAATATATTACAGCCAGCACCTACTCTAGAACACCTGCCTAAAGATTGAATCATGTCGGGGAAGATGGTTGCACCTTCTCACCCTACCTGAGGGCATGTGGATTCTTATGTCTTTACTTACTCTGGACTCTTGGGAGAGAGACAAAGTACCTGAGGATTGCAAGGTATTTAGAGATCAAGATAAAACAGCCAATATTGCTAGAGACCTAACTATTATTTTTCATGTAGTTTTTAACCTCTTCTAATTTCTTTTGATGCTTATCAAGTTATTGATTACATAGTTTTTTTATTTGATTTAGCCCAACTGGGCCCAAACTTCTTCTGTTTCATAGGTGTCAAATTGATTGGGCTCAGAAAAACCATTACGGTTATGAGGTTATCTTTATTGGCAATAAAGAGTGATGGTGCGTACTAATCTAATGACTGTCTGTGTAAAGAGCATTATAACAAACTATCGAATCACTACTAAAAAGACTAAAAATTACAAAGCAAAAAAAAAAGGGAAAAATATTTGGAAAACTAAAAAAACAAAACAAAAAAAGGAAAATGGAAAAGTAACAAAAAAGAAAAAGAAAAAAAGAAACAAGCAAAATGCTAATAGAGGAAACAATAAGTTTAAAAATTGAGAGGGGTAATGGTTCTATTGTCATATCGAGGGAGTGATTGGAGGATGAACTGTGCTACCTTACACACCTCATCATTCCTCTGCCCTCCAAGGTGCTGATTTATTGGGATCAAGAATAGAGATAGGGAGGACTGGATAAATAAGTGTGGCAAACTTACCTTTCATGTACACCTTTTATGCAAAGTTAACTCCGAAACATCTAGAATCCGGATGGATAATCTTCCAATGTATAGTACTCCTAAGAACTCCCCATTAAAGGCATGAAGATGCTTTATTTTTAGAAGGCAGTATGCAGACTGCTACTACCTTGCAGCAAAAGGTCAGAGGAGATGCTGTGGATGCCAAGTCTCCTCTTCATAGTGACTTTACCGTTTACAACCCCAACTTAACAGTTGATAGCTTTGCCTGAGTGAGACAACTACTATTTGTTGATTTCTATGAACAGCAAATTAATGATATGCTATATGCGATGGTAACTCTCCTTTATCGGGTGTAGTGTTCAAGTGTTCTGTATGAAGGTCACCATAACCTGCTCTGGTGTCATTTAGCAGTTTAATTGGTTCAGTGTTTCATTTACTATACTGAATATTAGTAGAGGAACACCTCCATCTTGTGTCTAACACCTCCACGGCATTTATCACCACAGCAGAAGGAAAGTGGGTAAAGGGTAAAAAATATGTAATAAAAAGTACAAAAACTCAAGTATATATAGAGAAAAATTAATGGTCTCACCCACCATCATGTCAACCTCCCAGCTGATAAATATAAGGCTTATATTTATCAGCTGGGAGGTTGACATGATGGTGGGTGAGACCATTAATTTTTCTCTATATATACTTGAGTTTTTGTACTTTTTATTACATATTTTTTATCCTTTACCCACTTTCCTCCTGCTGTGGTGATAAATGCCGTGGAGGTGTTAGACACTTATGCTTTAGTATGTTCCTCATCTTCCTTCATTGAGGTCTCCAAAAACTTAATTTTCTCTACAGGCTAATGGCTCTTATAATTATTTAATTGAATGTCAAATGCCTTAATAATCCTTAAAAAAACCCATCTTTTATCTAGGGAGTTGAAGAAGATGAAGGCAGATATTGCCTTCATTCAGGAGATTCACCTGCCTAAGACGTCTCCCATTTATCTACAGGACAGGAATCTTTCCAGGGTGTACACTTCCAGATCATTTAAAAAACACAATGATTTAGATTTTCTATAAATTGAATAAAACCCATAGGAGAAGAGAAAAAAAGCATTGGATGGACACCATTTGGGGGAGAACTCTTCGCGTTTGACCTGTGCTAAGCCTATAATGTTAATCCTTAACCCTTGGGTGGGGTGGTGACATGTGGGTAATGCATACAGCCTTCTGGGATTTTTACCAAACCCTGTACAATGATTCTCCTGCTGAACACTCTACTGGAAATCAGCCACTTTAGAAACTTTCTTTGGATGACTCACCCTTCCTGACATATCAGCTTCTATGGAGGAGACATTGGGAGCAGAGATCACTCTGGAAGAGGCTATTTCTTCTTTGAAAGGAAATAAAGCCCTGGGCACTGATGTGCTTATTATAAAGTGTTCCACACTTGACTCCTCATCTAACCATTTTTTTTATGGCAAGGGAAATATGCTCAGATACGACCTTGGCAAACATCATTTTACTATCAAATGAAGCTAGAGATTTTTGATAGTTACAGGTCATAAAATAGGATTGCTAAAATACAATTGCAATGTGGAACAATTTTAGAATTCGGCATGTTCTACGTTTAATTGCTCATTTAGGATTGATTGAGGTAGTCAATAAAAGTAAAGTAGGCTATTTTTAACTAGGAATTAAAAAACATAAATTTCCCCTGGAGGTTTGTGAAACTGTGAACACATCTTTGTATTTTTTGCGTTCAAACTGCTTTAACTTTTAAAAGATGTAAAAAGCATTTTTTTCTGCTGTGTGCAACTCATGACTGAATAAATTATGGGGGTGGTTCTGTAATTTTTACCTGTGTGTTTTTTTTTAATTAAATTTTTAGTGTTGTTGTGCAGTGTTACATACACACATATATGTATTATGTCAAACAATAGCAAGAATACATAGCCATCATTTTAGCAGTATAGATGGAACTATATAATTGTTAAATGTCGAGATAAAGGGAAGTGAATATGTCACAGAAATGTAAAACATAAGAACCTCTGCCAAAGGCACAAAAAACACTTGAGCGTGTTTGGCCTGAAACTACTGCAGTAGAGGCCACCTTAACCGACACTCGATTCGGAGGCACCAATATAGGGAATATGGACCTGAAAACCACCATCACAGACACAGGTTTAACTCAGACACAGTCTCTGATTTTGCAGGAGTGAACCACATAACAGGCTTTAAGGAACATAAGTTCCCTATACTGCACCTCACTGCATATATTTTCCAGCATAATTGTGACAGAACCATCTGTCTGTCTATTGTGGTGGATTCGTATTTTTCTGCCCCTTTCGTGTTAATGGCTGTTTCCTATAGCCCAGCCATACGAATGACTGTTTTTCACCGAACAAAGCTACCGAACGGATGGCCACCCAGGAGAGAAGTGTGCTGCTGGTTAACCTATTGATCCCAATTAGAACGTTGTGGTTAACTGCAGACACTTCTCAATTAAACCGAATTCAGGGTGGCTGTCGTTCGTATGTTGACCACGAGTCAGCGGCCATTTTAGAACACACGAAAGCCCAGCGGTGTTTGGCTCTATTTTCATGGAACTAAAAATGGACACTTTTTCTGCCGAACAGCGCTGAAACGGGACGCCTGGCTGCCTCCACGAAAACGTACGAATACCGGCCGTTCGGGAGTTTTACAGCACATGAAAAGATTTAACCCAGATAGCCCTCCCATGGAGCCAATCGCATACCGAAAGACGGTAAGAACTTTGACTCCATGGCGATTGAACTATGTGTGTGGGATCTGAGCGCTATTCGCCAATAATATGCACTCAGATCCAGGCTATCTGGGGATATGTGATGTGAATAAGATATGTTCGGTTATTTTCAAATTATGTATTTTTATATGTTTCTGGTTTTGTATCTAAGATGGCGATTTGTCTTTGTCCTGGAGATAATTGAATTACTTCTTAATTATCTCCAGGGCAGAGGGGAGGAGACCATATTGCATTGTGGGGAAAACCTGTAACTGTATGTCTGAAATGTCCCCCTGTCTATCTGTCATTTCAGTCTCCCATTTGGTCCCCTAGGGGAGTGTCCACCAAGTGGGAGACCTGCATAAATACGGGCAGGTAGCCCACAGTAAAGCCAGATCCTGTTTGACCCTCAATGCGGAGCTTCTGTCTCGTTATTGGGGGGATTTCTTCTTTGCGCTTAGAGACTGCTGATTGGAACCGAAAGCCGCTTGGTGGATATCGTTGTTCGGTGGCTAGCAGCAGTTCGTGGATGTCCGTTCGGGAGTTTGGAGCCTTTCACGGATCCCGGTCGGGAGATTACCACTTCCCCTGGTTATGGTTCGTGTATTACAATTGATGCGAATGGATTACTGATAATGCGAAAGGGGAAGGTGAACTAAACGGCGGTTTCTCTTAAAGACACCAGGGGTGTCTTAACAATAATCTTCTCAGATGTTGAGTTTGTGAGGAGGAAGATGTCGCTTTTTTAATGGGTCTCTGAACCAGCTTGCTGTAGAAAGGATTCCTGTACTGGAAGTGACTGTCTTTATACTGGTGACTGTTTCAGTCTGGAACCTGGCTGGGAATACTGGAAACAGTGCTGTATCTTTAACGAGGCTAACAAGGCATTCGCCTGGGGCGCACTTTCAGAGAGACAGCAAAAAACGCTGGCCCCCAAGCATCCTGGCAGATGTCCTGTTAGTGTCTTTCATAGGGAACCCAAGAGCTGGCCTACTGGCCACCTCAGGGTTCCCCCGAGGCACGCGGCAGCTAATACTCTGCTGTACTCTGAGCTCTTCCTGCTAACTCCGCATCACTCCGGCTCCCTTGCTGCCTCCACTGCGTGCGTGCCTGCCTGCCCGCCCGAATGCCCATCCAGCCCAGCAGCAGCCGGCCTCACTGGACCCCAGGGAGGCTGGGTGGATTTAAATTAAAATGTAAAAATATATATATAATTTGTAAGTGTGAGACAATGTGTGTGAGTGTATCAGTATTAGAGTGCCTGTGAGTGAATGTGTTTGTGTTTGTGTCAGTGTGTGTTTGTCAGTAAATGTGTGTTTCTGTCAGTGAATGTGTATCTTGTCAGTGTATGTCTGTCAGTAAATGTGTGTGTCTGTCAGTTTGTGTCTGTCAGTAAATGTGTGTGCCTGTTAGTGAATGTGTGTGTTTGTTAGTGTGTCTGTGAGCGAATGTGTGTGTGGCTGTCAGTATGTGTCAGTGTATGTCTGTGAGTATGCATCTGTTAGTAAATTAGTATGTGTTTGTCAGTGTGTGTTTGTGTTTATGTGTGTATCTGTCAGTAAATGTATGTGTCTGTCAGTGTATGTCTGAGAGTGTGCGTTTGTTAGTGAGTGTGTGTGTGTGTGTATGTCAGTGTGTGTCTGTCAGTGAATGTATGTCACTGGATGTGTATCTGAGAGTGTGTGCTTGCCAGTGAGTTAGTGCATCAGTGGGTGTCTGTCAGTCAAACTGTGTGTTAGTCTTAAACAGGAAGAGGTGCGACCTTGACAGGAGTAAATTTAGATTGGGTTGTCTGAGTTTCGTCATGCCAAATCCAAAATATATCACTGACTGGAGACCACCACTTGCATCAGGACATGTTTTCTGCTCAAGCTTCGCCCAACACTGGGAACAAATTAAATTAAATGACCCCAGACAGTCTACAAGAGACATCTGAGGCCTCCCAGTGGTAGAAAGGGATCCAGGCACTCCAAGGATCTTCCTGGGACACAAGGAAAACCTCTGCTTCAAGTCATGAACAGTGCTAACACTAGACATGAGATCGTCCACTTCTCCCACCAAAATGACTGTTCAGGCCTTAATGCTCTGTGGTTGATATACCTTGTGGGTCTGGAACAAGTAGGCACCAAAAAGCTTAACCAGAACCCAGATAGGTTCCGTTGTCCACTAGTACCATGACAAGTCTGGGTTTGCAGCTAAAACAGGCCTAATAGCTTAAAAATCATCTGCATGGTATTTTTATATAGTTACTAAAACATTTAGCTAACTCATTGAACTTGTACCTCTTGGAATTGCTTGAAGTAGTCTACATAGAGAAGTAAAATAAGGAGGTCAAACAAACCAGGATTTTCAACAAGGTGATTATTGTTTCAGGGTTTTTAAATACTAAATAATAATCTACATAAAGTCGTTTCCCTTGCACAGTAATGGCATTTCAGATGCTAGCTCCTAGAGCAGCCATTCAGTTCTCCAATCAATGAGGAAACAAAAAATAAATACAAGTTTGGTCATTGATTAGATGCATTCTTATGCTTTATTTTAGGCATGTTACTGAATAAACTATTTTTTTCTAAATAAAATATGCTAGGTATTTATTTTGTCAGGTACTTAAAATACGTATCCTTTTGAAAACCTAAATATGTATTTATTTTGTCACTTACCTTACCTTAACATTTTGAAATTGTAGTACTCTGAATATTAACAGTCTTGACATTATTTTTCTTGGTGTGTTAGCTATTTGGTATACATGAGCAGTTCTCATCATGTATGTGGTGTGGGCTTGAAATGAGGTTGATTAATCTATTTATGAACTTCACTGCTCTTTTCCAGGAATAAATCTATTGACATTTCTTTCTATGCTAAAATATCTGGAAATCTGTCATCATATATAGTTCAATTGTACACAATACTTAAATAGCTACTTTAAGCACTATGACCACGTCAGTGATTTGAGGTGGTCCTGGTGATTGGAATCTGTACGTGCATCATTTAAGTTTGAAACACAGCACATACAGAGCAATGTATTGATGCTGCTGGAACTCTAACTCATTCCCAGCAGCATCATTAGAATGTAGAGACCTGAGGTAGTATTTGTTATGTAATGATTAAAATAAAACTTGGTATTTTATGAAGGACCATGAATGCTAAGATAGTCAAATTGATTTTTTTTTTTTTTGCCAAATAGATCATAAACTGGTTGATATCCGAATATGTTTAAATTATTTTGGATTTGCCATTTTTTTAACCCCTTAAGGACCAAACGTCTGGAATAATAGGGAATCATGACATGTCACACATGTCATGTGTCCTTAAGGGGTTTAAGGAAAGCAAAGAAGCAGTTTATGTTGCCATGATGGACAATAAGCCTGCCCAATGATGTGTTCTGCATCTCCTGTCCAATTAACAGGTGGAAGGAAAAAGATAAACGATGATCAAGGGTCAGCCATTAAATGTTAATTTCATTCACAGATCAAGCAAAGTGGCACATGTGGGGGGGTGAGGGGGGTGGAGTGGAAGAAGCAGAATTTTTTTAAGTACTTGACAATACCTACTGATAGAGACATACCAGCAGACAGGGATTGCCTGTATTTTCTCTTGATGTGCCCCTATGGTAGTGGGACGTCATTGATCCAATTGTTAGACTGCTTAGGTTTAGGTTACTGCTGCACCAACCTAGCTACTGCAAGTTTCACTTACAACAAGTGTGAGTGGGAAATAGATAGCTTGGGCCATTGATCCTTGCTTTAGACTAGTTAGTTTACTGATTTGCCTAGTCACTGCCAGTGGCACAGTTCCATTTACACAAACTTTGATTTGGAGATAGAAAAATCCTGTTCAATAACAGTTTAATTAAACCTAGTGTGAGACTGGTAGGATGTACTTAGTCCCCGACTCTTACACCAAGTTTATTTTACCGAATGAGTCCTTTTTTTTGTTAACTGTTTCTAGAGAGAACATTTTTAATTGAGGGTTGAGTGACATGTTCAGTAAAAAAAAAAAAAAAAAAATCCACTTGCCTATCTACAGCTAATGCTATTTACATCAACTGCCAGTGTGAGACAGATAGCCTGGATTATTGATCATAATGGTTACGTTACTGCTGTGTCTTCTCAGACAGAGTGACACTGATCTTGAGCGTAGTTATTGTCTTTAACTGTTTATAGCGATATTTTTTGGGGGTTGAGTGTGTACAATTGAGTGTGTGCTTTACATAAATCTGAGCCAGGGGCGTATTAGCCGTGAGGCAAACAAGGCATTTGCCTTGGGCGGCATTTTCCAGGGGGCAGCAAAAAAAGCCGCCCCCCAAATGCCCAGGACAAATGCCTTGTTAGCCTTGCCGCTAACAGACATGCTGGGCTGGGCGCGCCGCAGAGTGAGGCTGGGAGCCGGAATATGACGTCATCAACCCGGCTCCCAGCCTCACTGTGCAGTGTGCGAGGGAGCTGAGCAGACAGCTCAGGGGAAGAGCTCCCTCGTCAGCCGCGCGCCCAGCCCATCAACCCGACCGGCAGCCACTGGTCCCCCAGGGAAATAGAAAACCCCCCCCAGCATTCCCAAAGGTAAGGAGGCTGGAGGGGGGGGTTAACGTGAGTGAGTGTGTGTGTGTCTGTTAGTGTGTGTGTCTGTTAGTGTGTGTGTGAGTGTGTCTGTTAGTGTGTGTGTCTGTTAGTGAGTATGTCTGTTAGTGTGTGCGTCTGTTAGTGAGTGTGTGTGTCTGTTTGTGTGTGTGACTGTTAGTGTGAGTGTTTTTGCCTGTGAGTGTGTGTGTCTGCTAGTGAGTGTGTGTGTTTGTGTTTCTGACTGTGTGTGTATGTTTGCCAGTGAGTGTGTGTGTCAGTGAGTGTGTGTGTGTGTCTGCTAGTGTGTGTCTGCTAGTTAGTGAGTGTGTGTCTGTGTGTGTCAGTGAGTTTGTGTTTCTGTTAGCTAGTGTATGCGTATCTGTCAGTGAGTGTGTGTGTGTATTTAGAAGGTGGGGCGGGGGGAAGGGATGGGTGGGGGTCGCGCGCGCGCGGTGGGGCTTGGGGGGCGCCTGAGTTTTGTCCTGCCTAGGGCAGCACAAAACCAGGATACACCACTGATCTGAGCACTGTCAAGTGTGCAGTGTAGTGTTTCTTAAAATCAAACAGAATAACATTACAGTAGTAAATCCACCAAGCAGTAACCAATTTTTAAGCACAAACATCTATTTTTGCTGCACAAAGTGGTGTTAATTAAAGGACCACTATAGGCACCCAGACCACTTCAGCTTAATGAAGTGGTCTGGGTGCCAGGTCCATCTAGGATTAACCCTTTTTTTAATAAACATAGCAGTTTCAGAGAAACTGCTATGTTTATAATATGGTTAATCCAGCCTCCAGTGGCTGTCTCTTGACAGCCGCTAGAGGCACTTGCGTGCTTCTCACTGTGAAAATCACAGTGAGAAGACGCCAGCGTCCATAGGAAAGCATTGATAAAGCTTTCCTATGAACTGGATGAATGCGCGCGGCTCCTGCCGCGCATGCGTGTTCAGCCGATGTTGTCGCTATGGAGGAGGAGAGGAGGAGGAGAGCTCCCCGCCTGGCGCAGGAGAAAGGTAAAATTTTAACACCTTCCTCTCCCCAGAGCCCGGCGGGAGGGGGTCCCTGAGGGTGGGGGCACCCTCAGGGCACTATAGTGCCAGGAAAACGAGTATGTTTTCCTGGCACTATAGTGGTCCTTTAACACAATACACCTTCTAATTAAAAGACGACTCAAAGGCTATACTAGCAGAAATATCTGTAGTTGCAGCAGCAGAGACAGATAGGCAGCCCACAAGTAGCAGGCAGGGTTTCTCCAAACACAGACTGAGAGTACCTTTAGCAGCAACAGCTGGATTTGAACTATTAACACTAGTCTATTTAGAAGTTGAGCGGCAAGAGGGAGAGATCAGCAGAACCTAGTTTGTCAGATCCATCAGAGGCTACTGTTTTGGACCAGATCAACCGTCTGCCTGAATATCTGCCCCTGTCCAGATTTTTAAAGTGAGATGCGTGCACGCTGAAGAAGTCACACGGACATGTTCAGATATATGAAAACTTCGTATTTATTGGGGTGGACACAGTCCCTTAAAAAGGCAAAAGAATGCATTGTGTGCAAATATTAAGCATAAACTTTTAATTGGCTAAGTGTAAGTGTCTTATCTTGATGTACTTCCTCCAAGGTGTGATGTCATCATCATCTTAGGTTTAGCTCCGGATGGAGACGCCATCTTGTTAAACGAGGGTTTTGGTCAATGGGAGGGGGTGCTCTAGCAGCCATTTTGAGTAATGAATGAATACAGGTACACATAACAAATAGACATTTTACATACATAAATTTCTGTCCATCACAATACCTTTACTGGTAAAGTACTGTCCAGAATTTCTGGTCATGGTGGTTATGATGATATCATTCTTTCAATCCACACTGCAGACATACTTTCTTTATCTTTGGCACTGAAATTACAAGAGAGAGAGACTGGAAAAGACAGGCAGCACCAGTGGCAGAATCAATGTAGAGAGGGACCTGGTGCAAGAACATAATTGGGGCCCCCTGTAACACAAGCATGGACAAAAGGTAGATCCCCATCTGTCATACAAATCCCACAATGCTGGAGATATACCATGTGCCCATCCTTGCAGAGCTTGATTAAATCCCACCAAGCAGTGTTTGTGTTTGAATGGGTACTGTGTTTGAAGTCCCCACCAAGCAGTGTTTGTGTTTGAATGTAATCATGTTTTGTGTATTTGAATGAATGTATGTTTGTGTGCAGTGTTGGCATTTGAATGAAGTTGTATGAACTGTTGCTGTTTAAAAAAAATGGTGTGGGGTTTGATTGCCGAGGGAGAAAGTCTCATGGTGGCAGAGCTCCTCAAACTAACTCTGGAATATAGCCATAAAAGCCACCTCTTGAAATATTACTGAAAGAGATAGATCTATGATAGCTACTGATCACACGGCCACTTTTGGGTCAGATTGTTCGTCCATTAGTAGTGTGCTACCGGTGGCGGACTCATCTGTGGAGTTGTCCTTGCTTCTGCCTAGGCTCCATCCTACCCCTCTGAACCGGTTGGGGTGGTCCTGGTCCCCACCAAGCATAATACACTCAACTTCCAGCTGCTCCTGGATGATTCTGGTGCCGAAGGCTTGCCTTGTGGCCTTCTTAAAATGGCCGATGTCGGCACTGCTGGAAAACAAACCAAACAGTCCTCTGCACAAAGCTGGGAAGAGAGATTTCATCAAGCACTTATTGACATCTGTCAGAGGTTCTGGAGGAACCTGCTGAGTAGACAATCCACTCTGACAGCTACTGAGGTCACACATGCTTCTAAACCCCCTGAACACAAAACTCCTACTCAAAAGCCTAACTACTGCATCCCTGCACAGCTTCTGCACAGAGACCTCCTTCCAGACTGGGACGTGGACGAACTCATGAGACCACTGCAGCCCATGCATGCTCATCAGACCGCTGCAGCCCATGCATGCAGGGAAATCTACATCCCAAGTACTTTTTCTGCTTGTTGAGAGAGGGGTTCACAGCTTATGGTGATGGATAATGGCAGCGAGCTGTGATATCCGGAGCCCTATATGTATAGACCTGCTTGGACTAAGCCAGTTTGACAAGGGCATCGGATGAGAGGGCCATGGCATTGGGGTTGCCTGTCCCCGAGTGCATCTCTATTGCTTCCTCAGGGCTCTTAGCCTTTCTTTCATCTGTACCTAGCTATGATCTTCTTTTGAAATATTAAAATGTTTATGGTGGCTCTACTCTCTTCTTTAACACTCCTGTGCAGACAGATAGTTTCCTCTGAGTATTTCTTAACATACGCCATCCTGTACTGACTCACACTTGCTTGATGTCATGTTACCGAGTATCTTCTTGTTTCAATGTCTATTTACTTCTTTTTTTTTCTATACACTTAAAAAATAAAGATATGTAATAAAAAAAAGGGTGGTGTGCTTGTGTGTAGTTTTCAAAAGTGTTTGTATGTAGAGTTGGCATTGATTGCTGTGATGCATGCACATACACTGCCCCAGACATACACAGTGAAACACACGCAGATACACACACACATTGTCATGTACACATGCAGATACACAGACATACACTGAAACACACACATGTATGCACTGACATGCACAAACAAATAGGTGAACACTGACACACACAGACGCACACATATAAACACAGATGCATACATATACACACATGACACATAAAATACAAAAACACAAAGATAACTAATATGCACACACTGACACACACACACACACAGAGATAACAGAAATACACACAAAGATACACATACACACATCAACACACACACAGATCACAATTTACAGATTTGTAGCCACTTCCCAGCTTCTATACCTTTTTGATGCAGTGTTATCTAGCTGAGACTAATGGAGTCAGGTCCTTGCTCTCCCTCTTCTCTGGTTCTACCTTCCCTCCCTGCCCCGTGGATTCTTTGGTAAGCTGGGAAGAAGTGACTTGTATTCACTTCCTTCCAGAACTATGGCTTCACATATTGCAAAGGACCCAGTGATGCTATCAAGAGCTTGCGGCGCCTGACCAGACCCCTGATCAAAGATGGCTCATCAGCTGGCCCATGCTCTTAGGGCCCCTCGATGCCACCCTGAGCTTGACATAGTTCCACCACTGGGCAACAAACCACTAGCATTTTCTTCAGCTAGTTTGCACTCTTCTTCTGCTGCTCCACCTTGACCGAGTTCATCCACACTGAGAAGAACAAAGATTTCCCACACATACAGTCTGTAGTGTCAGTGATTGTCCTTGAGTGGGGAACAGGACAGTCCCTGTCATCAGCTTCTTCCAGCTGTATATGTGGAGGTAGCATGCACTGCAAGACTCAAGCAGGCAGGGTGAAACCCCTACAATGGAAAGCATTTTATTGCACAGCAGCAAGCATCATTTAATTTTAAAACAAGGGATTTTTCAAACAAATTAAATGAAAAATTTAAGGAAAAAGTTTGTGGACAATTAATGACCTCCTTATCAATTTTACACTTTTTTATATATACATATATATATATATATACATCACCGGAAAGGAGGTGAGTACTATCAGTTATTAAATTAATAAAATATACAATTTAATTAATTCATTGCTTTAGTACTCTACTAGCCCTGTGTACGGCACGATTATTGAGTTCGGACGAATAATTATTTCTGAAATTGTTTTGTGAAGTTTTCATGAGGATGTCCAATGTGTGTCCATATAATGGAAAACATATTTTGGGAACCATTCGGGCATGAGAAAAAAAGTGGGAAATGCAAACATGGCTACAATATTGCCTACTCTACTGGCTAGGAAATAGAGTTTTCAGTTTGTCATAATTACATTATTATTAAAAAACAAAAGTGAGGTAGCTAAGTTTTATATTGTTGACTAATGGTTTTTCCTTTTGCAATCTTGTATTAATAAATAATGGGGAGCAGTTGCAGCAAGAGTCATTTTGAGTAGAAGCACAGGAATGTTTCCAAACATGAAAAGAAAAAAGTCAGTGGGCAATTGATAACCCTTCTTCCATCCTCAGATCAAAACTTTGCCACACATCCTGTCTGCAGTGTCACTGACTCTCCTTCAGTTTTTTATTTTATTTTAAACAGTGCCATAGCAGCAGCAGTGATTTAATTTGTAAAAAGAGGATTTATATATATATATATATATATATATATATATATATATACATACAAAGAATTCCCACACATACAGTCTGTAGCGTCAGTGATTGTCCTTGTGATTCCTGAGTGTGGAACAGGATGGTCCCTCTCATCAGCTTCTTCCAGCTATATATGTGGAGGTAGCATGCACACTCAAGCAGGCAGCGTCTTGGATGAATTGTTAAAGGCTGTGGAGCTCACTGAATTACTACAGGTACAATACCCTAGAGGCAAGTGCTTCCTCTCACTCTACCAAGTTTATATAAAATGATAAAACATACTAAACCTGCCTAGAGAAGTATGGAAACAACTGAGATATTTCCAGATGGGGTACAATTATTTTATTCACTAAATAGTAGTTTTTTCAGTAAGTTGATGACATTCTTTTCATTCACATATATTCAAGCCAAGTTCTAAAATAATTTAGTCAATAACATTGAGGTGTCCACAAAATCTAGCATCTGTATCTGAATTTTATTTCATGCATCAACATTCTAATACCTTCATTATTAGAAAAAAATCACTCACCAGGAGTAAGTGTGGTGAAGCACTTTAACAGAAAATTAAGTAATAGTGATTTTCAAACAGCTCTCGTGATAGGATACATTTCTTCTCTCACCTATACAAACTATATAAAAACAGGTGTTGCTCAACTTGTAGAACAGTAGTGGAGCGATAACAATAAAATCACATGCAGGTGATTCTCTTACACCAAATAAATGTCAAAATGCAGAAAACTTGGTAATATGATACAACATGTAAATCAAAAGAATAACAACACATATAGTGCAGATGGTACTGAGTAAAATGGACACATGCAGGGTAATGTGATAAATACACTTGTATTAGTTAGAGACCTAAATATGCGACTCAATGTTCATGCAGATCTGCTCTTAAAGGCAGCATCCCACTTGGCTTCGAAGAGGATACACTCTTGAGAAATACAAACTGGCAATAATAGTGTAATACTTCAAAGCGACATATGCAAACAGGGTGATATGGAAACGCTCACCTTTAACAGAGCCCCACAAATCCCTGGGTCTAGGGTAGGAAACCCTAGTATCAACTTTTGGAGTGACACTGCTCCAAATGATGGTATGGTATCTGGATAGAAAACTAGGACTACCAGTAGTGCTTAAAAATGGTATGTATATATTTATTGGATAGCTAGTTAAAAACAAATCAATAAAGTGTAAAACATAAAATAAACAAAAATAAATGTGCACAAATAATAATAATAATTGCGCTTATCAAGTTCTGCTGGTGTATTCCAGCCAAAATGTGAACTTCCAGCCAACTGATGTACTCCCACTAATCTTGAGCATGAGATAAGGGGCCCAACACTTCACAGTCTGAGTCAAACAATTGTGAGACATTATGCACAGATAGCATTTATCCCCACCCCCCATTTAATACAGGATTTTAAACTAGTTCATGTAATATAAAAAATAGAATGGGGTAAAAGTTCTTAACTGTATTTAACTAATTCAAACTCTTTTCCTGTCTTTTAAAAGTTTTCCTATATTTTATCAATGTTTGGCTAATTAAAAATTGTCAGAAGTGGACTATATCTCTTAAATAAAATTAGCATGAGCTGTGATCTTAGATATCTCCTTCTAGGAGCTTATATTCTCATATCACGAAAAGATCTATGATAAGAAGTATACTTTGTAGGAAATAAATAAGATAGCTTTAAGTTATATTCCCTCATCATTTCTCTTCTCTCTTCTCGGATTATAAATGTCCCACGTGTTTTCTTTCTCTTTTCTGCAATTAATTGTAACTTGGTAACCAAGGATATAAAAAGTCTGTAAAGTTTAATCTATCACATCTTATCAATGTTTTTTTTTTTTTTTTTAATTCTTAATTTTTGATATGCAGGTAGGTACAACAGTGCCTGTATCGCCACAACAGCATCAGCAGGCTCGATTTTCATGGTCATATTATAACATTGTTTTGGCATGTTGGGTTTGCATATTTTTATTTTTAAATAACAAGAGGTAACGATTAGTGATTCCCGTTTGGGTATTAATTGTCCGTCGTAGGTACTATATTGCTAAACAAGGCTTAAAGGTTGGACTTAGAATATGCTGGGACAGTAAGTGTCCCTGATTGTTAGGCAGCTGAATATCAGGAGTTGTGGCAACAGGGACTATGTAGTGGCAGAGCAGAGGTGACCCCTAACCACCGTTGCTCACTCTTCCTCTGACACTAGAAGTTTCACTTTTTATTTTACAGCAGCTCGTCCTGTCTAGTTAGCTAGGTGAGAACAATTAGTTAACAATAACAGTTAGGCTAAACATTCCTGGCTAAGGCTGGTACATGAAAATGAAACAAGGTGAAAACAAGTTCAGTAGTGTGATCTAAAATACCCGCAGTGGTTGCAGGGCGCATTACTATGCAATTAACAGGCTATTCCCAAGCATGGGACGAGTGTAGGGAGCCCCAGGTTAATATGGGTTTGATATATAGGCAGGTTCGTCTACAAGAACAATGTAGTGGACAGTGTAATATCGGTATTTGCAGTCAAGGTAAGGTAAGCATGTCTATTTCATAGTTGGGTAAAGCAATATGCCCTCAATTTGTCCCTGAATGTTTATAGGGCACCATGTGGTGTGGTTACCGCGAATGTCCTTTGAGTGTTGCGGTCATCCCTGCATGCTGCTCAGCCGATGCCCAGGGATGAGAGGCTTCAGAGGTGCAAGTGTTTTAGAGAGCCATGAAAGTCCTGCTGGGGCAGGGCAAAGTTCTGCTGTGTTAGTTCCGGTGTCGAGACCGTTCTCCTATTGCAGTGGGTACCTGTAGTTACGATGCAGGTAGTTGGTGTTTTGTACTCTGGATCTCCCCATGTTGTTGACAGGTTCTGGTGTCGTGAAGGGAGCCTACCTCTCGGAGGTTGCTAAGCATGTCTTGGTTTCATGTAGGGTTTGGTTGGAACCTGTATGTCCCTGCTGGTTGCCATCACTGCTTGTTTCAGTTTCTTACGAGCAGGCGGGAGAAATCTCCATAGGTGGTGGTGGCACCATCTTGTGATTACCTTTGGGCAGGGGACAGCGCGGCTGTGGCTGGTACGTGTGGGTCTCTCGCTGGGTAGGTTCGCTGACATGTTGCCCTGCCGCTCTCTGTGTGCCAGTTTCACCCAAAAGGCGTTAAAGATGGCGTCCAGCCGCGTCAGGATGTGTGGCTAGGAGTTGCTTGTGTGGCTCCGTTTTCAAGCTGTCTGGCGAGGTTGGACCGGGATCACCCCCACCGGTCCTGAGAGCGTGGAGCGGGCGATCAGTGGCTCAGCACCCCCGGCTTGGAGGCGAGGAAAGTGGCCGCCTCCCCCCAGCCCCGTCCACCGCAGACCACCGTGGGCCCCTTCAGGTTTGTGTTTGTGGGATATTCTTGTGTCTGGTATCAGGCGATTCGCCAGGGTGCCCCCAACTTGGGCAGCATACCCCAGCATCTTTTTTGGCATCAAATCAGCGGGCATTTCCCCAAAATTTGCTTTGGCGCTGGGAGCTCCTCTGCCAAGTGACTGTTCAGTTTGCAGGTCAGGCCTGCCCCATCAATGTTTTTTTTGTTTGTTTGTTTTTTACCAAAAGATGAGAACAAATAGTAAAATGAGAGTATTTTGATTATCTTCAAAAAAATAAATAAAACAAATCTATGTTTCAAGGAACCCATACAATTATTGGATGTCTTTTGTATTGCATTGAACATCCCATGTGGGGAGTATCATTTATTTGATTTTACCATAACATTTTCCACTTTTAAATGTGAAATATTTATAGTATGTAATTGTTACGGTTGCCTCCGGTCTTGCGGTAGGTTATACCGCTTGGATGTCCTGGTTCCCAAACTTGGAGAGTCAAAAGCTGCTTCAATCGGCAAAAGACTGTAAGTGTAGAACATCCCACTAGCTATAGCAGAGCTAGGATTCACGGTTCCCTACAACACGAGTTGAGGCTGCGAGTTGAGGGTAAAACGAACTGGCTTTAATGGCACACAGACATCACTATTTATGCAAAACCCCAGGTCCAAGGACAACCCCCTCTGGACCTGATGGGATACAGTGACAATATGAGCAGTTGAGAAATAGTAATACAATGTATCCTTTGAAATTGTTACCGCCCAGCTTGGAGATAATGAGTCCAACGGTTGGGACAATGTAATTATCTCCAAGCGCCCAAAATCCCACGTTTTATTACAACATATAAAACTGTATACAATTACATAACTTTAATACTTTAACAGACATATCTCCCATTCCACCATTCATTATGTAGCCCAGTTCTGAGCGCAGCAGATGGACGAATAGCACTCAGAACTCACGAATGATATGGCTAGTTTCCTCGATATAACGTCCATTCGTGTCTTTTGGTCCCGAACACGAGATGGCGAGATAGGTTTTTTAGATGGCCAGCGGGACATGGACCTAAAACCCCTGGAACAAGTAACGGCTGAACAATTACGCGAATACCGCTCACAGGCTGGTTGTCTTTTCCCTTTGTAAACCGAATGGAGACCGCCATGAAAGGGGGTACTTAACTTGCGGTTAACCGCAGCTTCAACATTCTAATTGGGAACACATGCCAGGATGCAGGTGGGCCTCGTTCGGGAGTCTTTTGTGAGTTCAGTTCGGTGAATTATTACACGAACGAGGCCACCCGGAGATAGTCAATTATGCTTGTGTTTAACCGCAGACCGCAGCTTCCTGGGCGGTCAATTAGCGGCACACTCCGCTCGTGGGGTGGTCGGTTGTTCGGTACTTTCAAAGGTGACCGGGGTTAAGTGGAGACACACGCCAAATGGCTGGATGGTCCGTCGTACGTTTACACAAATAAATAGTTATAACTGGTCGTGGAATGTGTTCGTACAGTCTAATACCAAACAGGGTATTGGGGAACAAAAGGGAGTACTTTGGTAACAGTTTGTAGGGTTCTTGTAACAGTAATTCTTTATAAACCACTCAAGCAAATATATAGATTAAACGCTATAGAGCTAGCCCACAACTGCTGCTGACATATAAACCTGGAGCAAAATCCAAGGAAGTTCCTGTGATTTAACAGTCAGGGTTGCTCAATTTGATCTGTCATGCCTGTGGGGTCTACATAAGTGGAAGTGCCTGTCTAAGTATGCATAGTAAGATGCATGTTTCCATGTGTGCTAGAATGTTTATATATGTGTATGTGCCTATGTATGAGTGGATCTGTGTGCTAAGCTGTGTTTGTATCTGTGTGCCAGGGTCTATGAATGTGTTTGAATATGTGGTTGTGTTGCTGGTTAGGTTGATGTATGCAGCATGTTATGAACAGATAATTCTGTATTCCTGTGTCTCTAGTTATATATTTGTAAGTGGAGTAATAGCTGCTTCATCCAAGGAGATATCTGACTGCAATTTTGGGGTCAATAAGGAATTTTTGCCTAGTTTGTTGCAAAATTGGAAGCACTTCAGACTGGGATTTTTGTCTTCTTTTGTATAAACAACAAAAACATATGTGAGGAATGCTGAACTTGATGGTGGCAAGTCTCTTGTCATGTAACTGTGACACTATAAAACTAGTTATATATAATTAGCTAATCGTGTATGTATTTGTGTGGGAGATGTGTGGACCTGCAAAACTGTTTTACCCAAGGTACCACAGGTCTGGCTGTAAATTATTTTTATTATTATCATATTTATATAGCGCCAACAAATTCTGTAGTGCTTTACATTGGGAGGATTAACAAACATGCAATTGTAACCAGACAAGTTTGATGCACAGAAACAGAGGGTTTAAGGGCCCTGCTCAATGAGCTTACATGCTAGAAGGAGTTGGGTAAAGTGACACAAAAGGTAAGGGAAGTATTAGGGAAGTAGATTGGTAGAAGAGTATTCAATGAAGAATTAGTGTGAGTTTTTTAAAGCCATTAACAGTTTAATTAATATGTTTTTGTGAAAAAGTGAGTTTTTAACCCCTTAAGGACACATGACGGAAATATTCCGTCATGATTCCCTTTTATTCCAGAAGTTGTGTCCTTAAGGGGTTAATGATTTTTTGAAGGAGTGGAGACTAGGTGAGCCTGTAACGGAAAAGGGAAGGTAGTTTCACAGGAACTGTGCAGCCCTAAAGAAGTCTTAAATGTGAGCATCAGAGGTGGGAATATGAACAGAGGATAGATGTAGGTCTAAATAGTTTCTACTTCATGTGCTTTAGCTAGCACTCACTTCTTTGCATCACAAGAAGTAGCTTTGGCCAAATACCAAAATGAAAACACAAATTAAAAGAAAATAAATTGCTACTGCTGAGACCCTGGCTTTGAATGGTTACAAAACAAACTCAACATACACCTCCATTGTCTTAGCTGAGAAAAATGATAGTGATAAAAAGTAACAATTGTATGAATGAGTATATAAAATGTACTGATTGCTTTCTTTTTTGCAATCAATCAATAAATCAATCAATCAATTTTATAGACTGCTTCTTGATTACTAGGTAAATGTGAGTTATAAATGTTCTGCTTAACTTTAATAAACATATAATAACTAGACCTGGAATGAATTTGTTAGTTAAATCATCTTATTTACACTTTTCATAGATTAAAAAAAGAATGAGAACTTTATGCTCCGGAGAATCTAAAATATCTAAGCCTTTGGATGTGTATGCTTTATCTCGACTATCTGTGCATCTGCAGTGTTGGATGATATATTTTATTCTGTTACACTAAGTACAAGTACATTTACAATATCTCACAAAAGTGAGTACAACCCTCAAAATTTTGTAAATATTATATTATATCTTTTCATGTGATAACACTGAAGAAATGACACTCTCCTACAATGTAAAGTGTACAGCCTGTATAACAGTGTAAATTGCTGTCCCCTCAAAATAACTCAACACACAGCCATTGATGTCTAAACTGTTGGCAACCAAATTGAGTAGACCCCTAAGTGGAAATGTCCAAATTGTGCCCAAATTGTCAATATTTTGTGTGGCCACCATTATTTTGTAGCACTTCCTTAACCCTCATGGGCATGGAGTTCACCAGAGCTTCACAGGTTGCCACTGAAGTCCTCTTCCACTTCTCCATAATGACATCATGTAGCTGTTACAGATCTTGCGCTCCCCAACCTTCTGATTGAGGATGCCCCACAGATGCTCAATAGGGTTTAGGTCTAGAGACATGCTTGGCCAGCTTCTTTAGCAAGGCAGTGGTCATTTTGGAGGTGTGCTTGGGGTCGTTATCATGTTGGAATACTGCCCCGCGGCCCAGTCTCCAAAGGGAGGGGATCATGCTCTGCTTCAGTATGTCACAGTACATGTTGGCCTTCATTATTATTATTATTATTGTTATTTTATTATTTATATAGCACCATCAGATGTTTAGAGCCTCGGAGAGTTCTTTGCCATGAGGTGCCATGTTGAACTTCCAGTGACCAGTATGAGAGAGTGTGAGAGCAATGACACCACATTTAACACACCTGCTCCCCATTCACACCTGAGACCTTGTAACACTAACGAGTCACATGACACCGGGGAGGGAAAATGACTACTTGGGCCCAATTTGGACATTTCCACTTAGGGGTGTACTCACTTTTGTTGCCAACAGTTTAGACATTAATGGCTGTGTGTTGAGTTATTTTGAGGGGACATCAAATTTACACTGTTATACAGGCTGTAAATGTACTACTTTACATTGTAGCAGAGTGTCATTTCTTCAGTGTTTTCACATGAAAAGATATAATAAAATATTTACAAAAATGTGAAGGGTGTACTCACTTTTGTGAGATACTGTCTTTGTACATCATGTGATTTGACATATATAGCTAAGTATAGTATAGGACTAGCGGAAGGAAGAATATAATGCATTTGTTTACGTGCTTATGTAAATGGTATTTTACAAGGATGAAAATACTGAGATTTCTTACATTTTGACATATACACAGGGGAAAAACACAATTCTAGGCATTTGTCAGAGTGTAAATAAATGAGTTATATACAAAATAATTATTAATTTGACTGAAGAAGGGCAACATCAGCACCACCCTTAGACATTTTAAAAGTCTAGATTATGTGGTTATTTAAAAACATCAGTTGGAACACCCATCATGGAAAACAATACATTACTGCACTTTGAAAACTTTTCTCAACAATTACTCTTTATGAATTACCTGTGTTCATCTATCTTTATTTATTCCTATACTGCCTGTTGCAAACAACATTTTAATTTAATTTTAATTAGTCATATCTCATTTGTTCTTATGCAAGGATACACTAGACTACAACATATTGGAACTACAATGTCTCCCTGCTGTATAAGTATTATTGCAGCACATTTTTTTTTTCTTCCGAAGTAAATGCCAAGTGTTGCTTTAAATTAAAAAAATAATGTAATCTTGAGATATTGTACATAAAATACATTTGGTGTCTTTGCCCTTCTCAACTTCAGATGATGACTGCAACAGAAGGTTTACCATATTCCATCAATCTTGTAAATGTCACTTTTGATTATACACTCTTCGGGTACTATGTTATGAAAAATGTCACCTCTTTTTGTATACTGTTTTGAATGGTTAATGTCTATTGCAGCTAAGCAGATTGCAATTTCTCACAATTTGACATCACCCTGGATTTTTCACTTAAATTCTGAGGTCACATGTTTCCATCTGCTTTTATGCAGAAGTCTATACATAATCAAAACATAAGACAAGCTTCTAAAGCAGGGTCGCCCATAAAGGTAGATCCCCAGATGTTGTAGAATTGCAACTGCCATGATGCTTTGTATGCCTTTAGAATGCTCTAGAATGACCAAGCGCCTAAAGCTACAGGGAGGAGTGACAAAGTGCATTAAAGTCACCAATGCTCTGAGGAGTTCCAAATTTCCACTGGCATTAAAAGCAGCACAAAAACTGTGCGGTAGGGGATTCATTGAATGAGTTTTCATAGCCAAACAGTGTGCAAGCTTCTCATCTCATTGGCTCCAGTGGTGTATTGCATGCCGCCACTGGACTCTGGAGCAGTGGAAATGTGTCCTTGCTTCTCTGTTGGGCTGTCTGATGGGTGAATCTGGTTTGGTGGATGCCAGGAAATCGATACCTGCCTGACTGCATTCTGTGACCTGTAAAGTTTGGTGGAGGAGAGATAATGGCATGGGACTGTTTTCAGGGATTGTCCTAGGCCCCTTACTTCCACTTAAAGCTTCAGCATCTCAACACATTTTGGACAATGCTATGCTTTCAACATTTTGTGAACAGATTGAGGAAGGCCCTTTTCTACTCCAGCATGACTGCGTCCCAGTGTACAAAGCAAGGTCAATAAAGACATGGTTGGATGAGTTTGGTGTGGAAGAACTTGACTGACCCGCACAGAGACCTGATCTAAACCCCATCAAACACCTTTGCCCTTTAAGAAACTCTGTATTCTTTAACAATTTTCAGCATATAGTTCTTTGTGTAGCTAGCAATCAAGAAAAACACAGATTC
Source organism: Pelobates cultripes (assembly GCA_933207985.1). Classification (NCBI taxonomy): domain Eukaryota; kingdom Metazoa; phylum Chordata; class Amphibia; order Anura; family Pelobatidae; genus Pelobates; species Pelobates cultripes. The sequence continues at coordinate 310,531,013 of OW240912.1, read as the reverse complement.
TGAAACTAACACAGAAGTAATTCCTGCACTCAAACTCCCACTACTCTTGGATGGCAACAATGGTTACAATAGTCATCAAGCCTGTGTTAGGTTTAGAAATATTAAATTATACCAAGATCGCAGTACAGATACGGGTCAGACAAAAGCATTGTCAGGAATACATAAGGTCAGGTAAGATGGCACAGGTTGAATGGTGAAACAGGCAAGGTTAAAATGACAGAAATCAGAAGCACAGCATGAAAGGAAGTTAACACCACTAAGAGCACAGTATAACTGAGCAAGGAGGATTGCTGTTAAATAGGGTAAAAGAGACATACCTCCCCACATCACTCCCACCTTTCCTACACAGTCCCTGTTCGGGACGTTACCCTCTCCCTTTAAGAGGCACCATTTTGGTTCATTAGGAGGCAGGTCCTCCCTTAGTCTCGGCTATTAAGCCATGCTTCAATGGAGGGGGCATTCTTCTCTGATTCAGGGGCCGTAAATTGGATGCGGTACCACTTTGGATAGAGAAAAATAACTGTGCCACCAGTTGGCGGCAGTGAACAGGCCGAGCCAAGAGACCGGGAAAGTGCACGGTGAAGTGGCAACTCCGAGAAGAAAATGCAAGAGGTGACGAGGGATTGCAAGGTAAGGCAAAGGGAGTGATTTTTAGTAAATCTGTTTAGGCAAATGTAAGGTAGGGTCCTGAATGTATCTTTAAGGAGAAGCATTGGATTGGCCTGAGATAAGCCTAGTGATCTAGCTCATAAAAAGTAGAGCAGTGGCCATAGGTCTTAATAAAGTGCACATATTGCACGAAATGGGTAGATAATGCTATCAGCACAAATATTCACTTTTTTTTTACAGTAGGTTGTTATTTCACTATTTTAAATTTTGCTACTTTAACTTTGTAAAAGGGATCCAATAATCTAAAAGCACCATGAACCCGCAAGAACAACATTTGGCCAAGCTGAATACAAATGTCATTCATGAGGGTCATTGGTGCGTTTATATATGTTTTTATATTTGTATTTATAAAGATGAAGTGTTTCTTTAAGAGTTTCTTAGAAAATGTCTTTTTGAATGACAAAAAAACATGTTGTACCTTCAGAGTATTAGGTATGTTCCCACTAACATTCTACTTTACTCCAGGTTTTAATACTACAAAATTAAAAATGTCTCACTGGTTGAAGACTTATGCAAGGCACTGTACTTTCAATTTTCCACATCTACCTTACTGCTTTTGTGCCATTATAAAAAAAATAAAAAATGAACAGTTAAATAAGAAGGTGATGTCAGGTATATTCTGTGAAATATTATTTTAAACCACATAAAAAAAAACAGGCAATGCAGGAGAAAATGGGCATTTAAAATATATTAAAACTACTGAACCATTGTAGCAATTATGAATAGTTTTGTTATTAACATTAAGATATTTTCATATGACAGACCTACTTTAAATAAATATTGAATTCAGTTATTGAGATATTAGCATTTCAAGAGATTTACAAATATGTATTAGTTTACTAGTGTTCACAATGACTGATTTTGTTCTTCTATATATGCTGACAAGTAATTACTCTGAAATAAAAAATAAATAAATAAAACAAAAATGACACAAGCATCAATAACATAAAGAGAATAGTAATCTGGGATTGATGTGCCTGTGCAAATTCTCTATTTTTGTCAAAATTCTAATTGATAGCTAGCAAACTGAAGTGTGTTAGACACAGAGCTGAGTTACATTTTAATTGTTACCCATTAAACAGTTAGACACAGAGCTGAGTTACATTTTAATTGTTACCCATTAAACAGAAACAATCAAAATGACAAAAATAATGGATAAGTTTTTTTTTTTTTTTTTAAATTATGTTAGTCTAATAACCTTTTAATAGGCCTATATTTTTTCAAGTAATTTAACAGCATTAGGTTTGTGGTGACAATGAAAATAAATGAGAGAACTAATTAGAGTTTCACTGACTTTGAGAAGGAAGGTACTAACAAGTCTGTCATTTAATTTCAGAGTTTAAATATGCTTAGGTTTTAAGTAACATGCATGCTTGGTTGCATTTACTAAAGGGGGTCCATAAAAATGGTGTAATATCAAACATAAACCTCTTTTATGTTAGTGCTAAGAAACGTGTGAATGTTTTTAATGTGTATGTTCGTCTTCCACATTTGAATTGTTTTTACGCTGATTAATATAGAAGGGTAGGTAATTCATAGACAGTTCATTAATGCAAAACTCATATCAGGATCTTATTTAATACAGGGCAAACAGAGGCATCTGCCCAAACATTCTTCATGGTCCCACGACAGCTGCCTTGTACCTTTTGCTCTTTCATACCATGGACAGGCAAGCTATGTGTCCCCAGAAACAAGATATTAGTCAGAAGCAATTGATCTGTAGAAATCAGGATATAAATGTAGTTCATGTATGTGTACATATATATATAAAAAGTGAGTACTCACTTGGATATGTCCAACATGAAATGTGGATTAAATCTTTACAGACATGTGAAAAAAAGTACACTCTCTGAATTCTATGGTTTTACATATTAGGACATAATAGCTATCATCTGTTCCTTAGCAGGTCTTAAATTATACAAATGCACCTCAGATGAACAACAGTACATTACATAGTACACTGTGTCATTATTTATTTAACACAAATAAAGGTAAGATAAAAAAAAAAAAGCATGAAAAACTAAGTACACCCTTAGTGCCTGCATTTAAATTAAGAGGATTAGTGGCAGACATGTGCTGCTAATCTAATACCCCTGATTAATTAATCAATCAATCATTAATAAGTGTAAAAAAGCTGAAGTTTTAACAATTTGCTCATCTGGAGCATTCTTGTGTGTGTTAACACAATGCCAAGGAGGAATGACAATAGCAATGATCTTAGAGAAGCAATTGTTGCTGACCATCAAACTGGGAAGGGTTATAAGGCCATTTACAAACAATTTAAAGTCCATTATTATAGTGGACAAACGCATCCCTTAGTCAGACCATGCAATGCTCATAAAAATTGCAAAAGACCCAAGAGTTACATCTCAGACTCTACAGGTCCCAGTTAGCATGTTAAATGTTAAATTTCACAACAGTGCATTTAGAAAAAGACTGAGCAAGTATTGTTTGCCAGGAGAAACCTCTTCCCTCTAAAACGAACGTAGTATCAAGTTGCATCTGAATAAACCACAAGACTTCTGCAACAATGTCCTTTGGACAGACAAGTCCAAAGTGAATATGTTTAGCCATAATGCACACGTTTGGTGAAAACCAAACACAGCATATCAGCACAAACACTTCATTCCTACTGACAAGCACAATGGTGTAGGGGTGATGTTTTGTACAGCCACAAGACCTTGTAACCATGCAGTCATTGAGTGGACCATGAACTCCTCTGTATACCAAAGTAGAGTAAAATGTGAGGCCATCTGACCAAGCTTGGCCAAAATTGCAATAGGACAATGATCCCAAGCACACCAGCAATTCTACAACAGAATGGCTGGGGAAAAAAAGAATCAAGGTGTTACATTGGCCCGGTTAAAATCCAGACCTCAACCCGATTGAAAATTCGTGTCAGGACCTTAAAAGAGCTGTAGCAGCATTGTAAAGAAGAGCAGGTCAAAATTCCTCCACAACAATTTATGACTGAGAAAGTTATAAAGAAAACAATTACTTCAAGTTATTGCTGCTAAATGTGATTCTGCAAGCTATTGAATAATAAGGAATACTTATTATTGAATAATAAGGAACCACATTTTTCTTTGTTGAGATCATTTGTATACACCTAACCAGAATGCTTTGCAGTAGTGAGAGCACTGTTAAAGTGAGATTCCTGTGGGAAAAGCAAGCCTTGTGGCTTGACTGGTGTGTGTATTTGTGTTTAGCAATGTATTAACTATCCACTTACTTCAGGTGGAAGGGGTTTTCATCCACACTTTTTTTCCCCACCACATCTCTGTTGGTATATATATATAACCTACCAGGAATGGGGTACATTGACCTTGTGGCAGGCTTACGCAATATATGATCATATAATGTAACCAAACCCCCATTATTTTTTGCCTAAGATTGTAAGATTTTTAAATCATTGTTTAGTTAATAAGCGAGTGCACTAGATTGTGTATTTTGTATGTTATTAAGTGTTCTTGCATAGCAAGACCACTTAATGTTATCTCACATATATATTATTCTTATTCTTATTATAGCCAAATTTACCACCCTAACTCCTCCCACAGTTTTCACACTACATATACAGTAATATACCGAAACGTGCGGATTGTTCCCAATTGGATTGCTATTACTTTGTGGAACGTTTTGCCGAATGGTTCACGAAATATCGTCGTTCTTGTGGCGAAATTGGTCCCATAGGAATGAATGGCAAAATGTCCAAAACTAGAGTGGGAGCTGGCAAAAGCTGAAAAATCAGGACATGATTTCTAAACTGCCACCATTCCCTCATTTTCAAGCCCACCTACACAAATCTTATATCAAAACATTCAGCTATCCCTGTTGCCACTAAAAATGTCCACGGCTAAGCCATAGTCCTGATAGTTTTCACAATATGACCATTTATTTGCAACTCACGCCGTCCATTGACATTCATTGAAACTCCACTCTAGTCAGGTCAACCTTGAAGGGCAATTTCTAAACTGCAACTGTGCCTTCATTTTTAATACTTCAGAGACATACTATGCATCCAAATGTAGGTCTGGGTCTTGTGATTCACACAATATAAAGCTCTTTGCTGTAAGATGTATATTTTTTAAAATACTACCGTTTGAAGATGGCAACCGCCAAAATATGTCATAGACAGGGCCTTTTGTACACATGCTAATGTTTTTATAAATGCATGTTTTAATGTAACTGTGAAGCACTTTGGGCAACAACGCTGCAATTAAATGTGCTATATAAATAAATAATAGTTACTCCGCCCACTCCAGTTGTAGACTACTGGTAGAGGCAAGAACACTTCACACAATTTCCCCAGAAATTTTAACTTTTCTAGTATATATACGTTGTTGTTTAGTCGTTCTAGTCGTTCCGTCGTGTCCGACTCTCCGTGACCATATGGACCAGAGCATGCCAGGTACATCTGTCAGTCACTGCCCCTTTGAGCTCCAACAACTTCATGTTTGTGGCTTCAGTGACCTCATCTATCCATCTCCTCCTCTGTCTTCCCCTTCTTCGTGTGCCTTCAATCTTTCCCAGCATCAGAGTCTTCTCTAGAGAATCCTGCCTTCTCATTACATGGCCAAAATATTTGATCTTCAGCCTCAAGATCATAGATTCCAGTGAACAGTTTGTCTTGATTTCCTGTAGTATGGACTTATTGGATCTTCTTGCAATCCAAGGGATTCTAAGCAGTTTTCCTCAACACCACAGTTCAAAGGCATCAATACTACGACGCTTAGCCTTCTTTATAGTCCAGCTCTCACACCCGTATGTTACTACTGGGAATACCATAGTTCTGACTATGTGGACCTTTGTTGATAGTGTAATACCTTTAGTTTTTACCAGCTTGTCCAAGCTTGCCATAGCTTTCCTCCTCCGAAGCCAACGTCTTTTAATTTCTGTTCTCATGACAGTCAGCATCTGAAGAGATCTTGGATCCCAGGAAAATAAAATCTCTCACTGCCTCCACTTCTTCCCCATCTATTTGCCAGGAACGAAGATTGCAGTTTGCCATGATCTAATACTCTAAGGTATTCACACCAAGCTGACCTGTCAGTTCTTCAGGCAGACCTACCCCCATTTTGGGTTGGTCTGCCACCTTTGGGCAGTGTCAATGATACAATTCTCATCACTGAAAAACAAAAAAATTCAATACATTTTGAGTTTGTGGAAAATAGTGTACATCCTGCCTGGTAGTGAAGCACCAGTCTATTCCTTTATTTATGTATTTATTATTTACATTCTTTATTTTTGCAGTGCATAGAAAATTATACAAACATGTAGGAAGAAAATATCAAATACATGAATAGTAAAAAAGAATGACAACGTGTATCCAGCAGTACTGCACTTGACCACTCCGTATATAGGAGCATAGGATGTTACAATTAAAAACTTGTGGTTGCCCAAAGTGGGCCCGATGGTCATTCCATTCTGCCAGGCTCAGGTAGAGTAAATGTACCCAATCTTCGGATCAATGAGATGGGGAGCAAAATAATTCAGGCCAGTGGTCACCCCTGAGAAGTAACTAGCCTTATGATGGGTGTATACTTTAGGGATTTGTTTGTATGTAAAGGCATGGTATATTGATAATAGAGGTCCACCAGCCAGTCAACTAGAGGAGTGAATAATAGATAATTGCCTGCTAGGTATTTCCAAGATCATCAAGGTGTGTGTGGGGGAGTCTGCAGTTATAACAACTACTATGACAAAATAGGTAGACCCCTATCTCTGGAGAAGCAAAATCGTTCAAGGTGCATTATCATTGAGACCTCCATATGCAGGAGCATAGGAGGCTAGAAACAGTAGACATATTAATATCCTCTGTCAGGGCACCCAAAGTGATTGGTTACCCCTAACCATGGGTCGGCGGGGAGAGAGGGGGAGGAGAAAACTTGATAGGCAAATTCAAAGCAGTAAGAGCTATGCGTGGCTTAAAGCCACAAGGTCACACTTTGGACCTACATCCATCTGCAGAGCTAAAACATATATTAGAACCAAAAATGAAAGCAAAAGGAAACCAAACTGAGTCAAGCTAGGACTTAAGTTAAAGTATTTTCAAGTCCACGGGTGAGAGGCATGATCCTCTCCCGGTACGAAAGGAACAGTATTTGAGGGATTCCCGGTCTGAGTGCTATTAGGACCTAAAGGTAATGTAGCTGTTGGAGTGAGTCCCAGGGTCTCAAGAAGGGATGGAGCATCTTGGGGAGAGGAGACTTTAAGGACAGTTTCCAGTATGTGTAACTGACAAGAACCTTGGTGCTATTCAGCAATATGGTATTCCAGATCCTTGCAGTTGGCTTGTAATAGGGCAAAGGGATCTCCACCATTGGAGTGTAGTTCTGGTGAGGTCTTGTAAGATAGTGATTTGTGCCAATTTGAATGCGTACGGTATCTTGCTTTGCAAAGTCATCATAATGTGCCTTCTATCTTGGGAGGATGAGCATCTGGAAGTGACATCACAAAAAACTGATGCAGGTGCCTGCAGAGATTTGTTGATGCGGTATACACCGTCAAAGACAATTGTCTTGGCTTGTGTTGAAGGCAAGAGGGAGTACATCAGGCTGGGCAGGTAATGCGCAGTTCCTCAGTTGAAATATCAATAGCTTGATATTGCAGTGCCTGATTTTTTCTTCCAGGATTGCCATCTGTACATTTAGATTGCTCTGAGAATTGTGTAGGTCTTGAAGAACGTCTTTCAAAGAAAACATGCCTACCCACATATCGAGAATTTCCTCTTCAGAGGTTCTGACCCTATAGATAACTACTGCAATGTCTGCAGCAAATTACTTTTGAATATCTTGATATAAGTTGTGAATATCCTGTTTAGTTTCCACTAATTCGTAGCCCCTAATATTGTCGCAGAGCGAAGGGGTGCTGGAGATGATTCTGGCCTACAGGCCTTGGGGGAATGTGGCTGGCCACATTCCCCCATGTACCTGCCTTTGATGAATGGAGCTGATATCCTTGGTTTCTGCAGGAAGCAGGCATTTGGGATCTGTGTCCCATCTGCGATAGATCAGGAATGGGCCCTGTTGAGCCTTCTACCTGGGTATGTTGTCTGCTGTGAGCAGGGATTCTCAGGAATCTCTCAGTGTCGGTGTGACATTGGGCTGAGTACTTCCTTACCTTGTGGCATGGCCATTTTGATCCAGAGCCAAACAAGAAGGGCAAGAGGTCCTGCAATGAAAGGGAGCTGTGGATCAGGCAATGTTGTGCAATGGGCTAGATATTCGCCCAATAGTTTTTCGGCTTCCAGGGAACTCCTCAGCATGGTATCGGCTCAGTTTCACAGGCTAGCCTCTCTGCCCAATTCCTATATATTCTGCATTTAGCAATAGCAGTAACATATTTAGGGTTAGATCAAAATACAAACACATATGGTTTAGAATTACAGTTTGTGATTATGAAAGCAGTTAAACTCCTCGTTCAAAATAACTAGCAATATCATAATTGCTTGTTTTGTATAATGCAACAGTTTTACATCTTGGGTGCAGTCTAATACACATTTCTGTAAAATGCTCAGCCAATTTCAATGTCAGTATGTTAACAGCATAAAACTGATATTAGCTCCTTTAAAACAAGTAAACCAATGAAACAGCAATTTTAAGCTACATTAAATCTAGTAAATACTTAGAATCTGCTTCCCATTTCTTGTGTATTATTTTGCTAACATCTGTTATGTAATTTCTATATCACTGGAGACAGATCATTTTCCATTAATGTACCAGAGAAGTTTGGCAGTCATTTGAGAAACAAACTACAGACATTTATTTTTCACAGCTCTCTTTGCTGCAACAATTATGAATGCTTTATATAATTAAAATGTGAACAGACCATTGATAAAAATGGGTTATTTAGCAATAAGTAGTATGATATCTAATCAAAGTGTAATATTCATGACATAATAGCTACATATGTAATGGATATATTTTATACTGCACTGAAAAGTGCTTTTTTAAGAAGCCTTGTGCAATATAATTATTTTTCCCAAATGTGAAGGTAGATATAATAATTAAAGTCAATTTAGGAAATTACGCTTGAAATGTCATTTTTAGAGACATATGCATGCAATTTGTGTTACCACAAGCTTTTAATTTACTAAACAGTAATCGAGTAAATGATTTATTAACTTTAGGCCAAAAATATCATAATTGGAAAATTCTTTGTTTTAGCCATATTTGAAAATTTAGACATATGATAAATAACAATACTAGCATATTCTTGTAAAAAGAGGAAGATTTTCATCCGAATACTGTCCATTTTCCTCTGATGTTATAAAAGCATTACTTGCTACATCTGGATCTATCAAATGTCATAGCAACGGTATACCACATTCATTATCATCTATGAAAAATAAAGATTTTAGACCAGGGGTTTCCCAATTATTTTTTTCCGTGGAACTCTTTGACATAGAGTATCAACATAATGGAACCCCCTCAAAAATATTTACTTCCATATAGCAGAGCCCGTGGCGTACTAAGGGAAAGGCAAGGGTGCCACTCACTAGGGGGGTGCCATGGCCTTAGGATGTGTGAGTTGTGCAGCAAGGACAGGCAGCTGCAGAACTTCAAAACCGCCACAAGTAAGATTGGATGCAGGGCTTATCGGCAGCGGGGTTGGGGGTGGAGCCAAATCAGCAGCAGGGCTAAGCATGGCCTACACCTGCTGCTATTACTGCTGCACATGGAGGGGAAGCAGGAAGGAGTCCCTGCTTCCCCAACAACTACACACCAGGGACTGAATCCACACCTCCTCCAGCCCAAGCTCACTGTAAGTAAGAGAGAGATAGTGTGTGTGTGTGTGTGTGTGTATGACTGTCTGCCTGTGACTGTGTGTGTGTGTGTGTGTGTGTGTGTGACTGTCTGCCTGTAACTGTGTGTGTGTGTGTGGCCGTCTTCCTGTAACTGTGTATGTGTTACTGTCTGCCTGTGACTGTGTGTCACTGCCTGCCTGTGACTGTGTGTGAATGACTGTCTGCCTGTGACTGTGTGTGTAACTGCCTGTAACTGTGTGTTTGTGTGTGACTGTCTGCCTGTAACTATGTGCTACTGATTGCCTTTAACTGTGTGTGACTGTCTGCCTGTGACTGTATGTGTCACTGTCTGCCTGTAACTGTCTGTGTCTGACAGTGTGCCTGTGACTGTCTGTGTGACTGTCTGCATGCATGTCAGTGTGTGTGTGACTGTACAAGGGACTATGTGTGTGTGACTGTCTGCCTGTGATTGGGTGATACTGTCTGTGACAGTGTGTGTGTGTGTGAGAGACTATCTGCCTGTGGCTGACTGCCTGTAACTGTCTGCCTGTAACTGTGTGTGACTGTCTGCCTGTAACTGTGTGTGACTGATTGTCTGTCTGTAACTGCGTTAGTGTGTGTGTGACTGTGTGCAAGTGATTATGTGCATGGGACTGTGTGCATGTTATTGTCAGCCTGTGACTGTGTGTGTCACTGCCTGCCTGTAACTGTGTGTGTGTGTGACTGTCTGCCTGTAACTGTGTGTGACTGATTGTCTGTCTGTGACTGTATGTGTCACTGTCTGCCTGTAACTGTCTGTGTCTGACAGTGTGACTGTGTGTGTGACTGTCTGCATGGGACTATGTGTGTGTGACTGACTGCCTGTGATTGGGTGATGCTGCCTGGAACAGTGTGTGTGTGTGTGTCTATCTGCCTGTGATTGACTGCCTATACCTATTTGTGTAACTGTCTGTCTGTAACTGTGTGTGACTGTCTGCATGTGACTGTGTGTGTCACTGCCTGCCTGTAACTATCTGTATGTGACTGTCTACCAGTGATTGGGTGATACTGCCTGTGACAGTGTATGTGTGACTGTCTGTGACTGACTGCCTGTAACTGTGTGTGACTGTATGCTTGTAACTGTATGTGTGACTGTCTCCATGTAACTGTGTGTGACTGCCTGCCTGTAAGTGTGTGTGACTGACTGTCTGCCTGTAACTGTGTGTGACTGTGTGCGAATGATTATGTGCCTGGGACTGTGTGCATGTGGCTGTATTTGATTGTATATATATATACAGTGGCATACTAAGAGTGGGGCGGGGGAGAGCGGTCCGCCCCAGGTGCCACTAACTAGGGCAGTACCATGACTGCCTGTGCTACAATCCATCCATTATGATACCGCGCGCCGCAAGGATTGAGGCCAGGCAGCACTATTTGGAGGAGCAGTGGGAGGAGTGTGGAGGTGCGCAACATCACACCAACGTGACTTGACATGCACCACTTGTCCGTCTTCACAGAGTTCCAGGAGTAGCGGAAAGAGGGGTGCAGGTTTTTTTTAGAGGGGGCAGTAGAGGGGCTTTGTAAAAGGGAGCAGGACGCAAAGTTTATCCATTTGTGCAATTTAAAAAATGAAAACATTTTAAAAAAAATTGGGGTATTTTTTTACATTTTAAAGTGTGTGTGTGTGTATGGGGAGGCGGGGGGGAGGGGCAGGTGCCAGAAACAGGATCCGCCCCGGGGGCCCATTGCTCTAGGTACGCCCCTGTAGAGCATAATGTTTTCTTTTTTGGCAAATTTAGTTTTTTTGAGATATATATATATATATATATATATATATAAAATAATTTCTATAGATGGTAAACTGTACTTAGGAGTGTAGTACTTAGGAGCAGATGTGCTTCTGTGTGTATTATTATTAATATTATTATTATTGCCATTTATATAGCGCCAGCAGATACCAGTGCACGTTACAATATTATGAGAGGGGGGAATTTAGGACAATTACAAGAAAACGTACAGGAACGATAGGTAGAAGAGGACCCTGCTCAAATGAGCTTACAGTCTATACGAAGTGGAGTATAAAACACATTAGGACAGGAGTTGGTGTTTGTATATAATTTTAGCATTTTAATACAGAGATGTGTTTGAATGTAATGTTTCCATTTGTGTGCAGAGGTGTGTTTGGATTTTAAATGTGGATGTAGAGGTGTGTATAGTATTGGTGTTTGAATATAATTTTGGAGTTAGAGTTTAGAGGTGTTTTTGTATGTCAGGTTTGTGTTTGCAGGAGTGTGTGTTGTGTTGGTGTTTGATTGCTGCGATCTTTGTTCATGTACTGCCACATACATACACATTTAGTTATGTATCAACAGGAACACACCGACACAGTCATAAACACACTAACACGTACACAAACACTGACACAGATACACACACTGGCACATACAAACACAGATACACACCGGCCCATACACACAGACACACACAACTTGATACACACGGGCACACACACAGATACACACACTTACAGTTACTCACTGACACACAGCTACACACAATGAAAGATACACTGACACATACACACACAGATACACACTCTGACATGCAGATACATGCACATTGACACACAAACACACACTGGCACATACACACACACTGGCACATACACGCACGCACACACACACACACACATATATATATATATATATATATATATATATATATACACAAACACACACTGGCACTCAGATACACACCCTGACAGAAACACTGGCACACAGATACACACACTGATAGAAATAATGACACACAGATACACATACTGACAGATACACACATTTGCACAATGATACACACATTGGCACATACACACACTCTGACAGATACACTGACACATACACTCAACAGATACACACAGACACACACTGGCACACACTGAGAGATACAATGACACACAGATACACTGACACATAGATACACACACTGACATGCACACAGGTACACACACATGCACACACTGATATGCAGATACACACAGTGACACATACACACACACTCTGTGACATATACGCAAACTGACATACAGACACACACATATACACTTACACATAGATACACATACTGACAAATGCACACATCTTGGCACACAGATACACACACTGGCAACTAGACATACAGAAAAATATATTGGCACATACGACATACGGCATACACACAGACACATAGACACACACACTGGTGTACTCACCTTGACACATAGATACACATAGATACACACACAGTGACACATACACACACCTTGACACACAGATACACAAAGTGACACAGGTACACACACACACATATTTGCAGTCACCCTCCTCTTCACTTACCTTTTTTTCTTCAGGAGGGTGACTTTCTTCTGTGCTGCATGCTGCTGGCTGAGGTTGGTGTGCCAGGTACTTCGTACCCGCTGCTCCCTCTCTCCCTCCAGCCAGTGCTCTAACTTCCTACCAGCATCCCACACTTCAGGGATCCAGTCGCAGTCTTAGACGGCCGTGACACCTGACCTGGCCGCGGTTTAGCAATACCCATCGGGTGGCCCTAAATGCTTAATGCAACCCCAATTTGTTCTCCACGGAACACCAAATGGGAAATGCTGTTTTAGACTTAATATTTTCCTTGCAAAGCAGCATGTAGAGATCGTTTAAAGATGTCCTATCACTTACTGTGACAATCTTTTGTCTTATGTTTGCCTGAGTAAATGTCAAAACAAGAATGTTGATTTCCGGTTGCAATGACTTGACCTTTCAAGTCATCTTCTTGCACAATGTGCAGATCAAATATATTTAATAAACAGTGATTTGGAAACTGAATTGATAAATTTAGGGCAAAATAGCTGAGCTGGAAAAATTCTCCAACTCAGTTGTCTATTTTAGCCTAAATTTTGCAATTTAATTTTTCAATGCTCCACAATTCACATTTTATTGTCTAAGCCAAGATAATTTATTTAAATCCAGGCTGTCAACGCCTCTGCTTAGTATAGTAGTTTGCTGCCATAGTCCATGGCAGAGAAAAAGTTAAAGGATCACTATAGGGTCAGGAACAGAAAGATGTATTCCTGACCCTATACTGTTAAAACCACCATCTAGCCCCCCCTGGGCCCCTCATGCCTCCATAAATATAGCAAAATCTGAGTGTATTCAAGCCTGAAGCTGTAAATCTGCATGCTGTTTGTCTCAGAAAAACAAGCTGTCTGCTAACATCATTATGTGCCTGGGACTGTGTGCATGTGGTGGTAGCCTGATCCAATCACAGTGCTTCTCCATAGGATTGGCTGAGACTGACAAGGAGGCAAATCAGGGGCAGAGCCAGCATGATTCAAACACAGCCCCAGCCAATCAGCATCTCCTCACAGAGATGAATTGAATCAATGAATCTCTGAGAGGAAAGTTCAGTGTCTGCATGCAGAGGGAGGAGATACTGAATGTTTGGATGCATTTTAGGCAGCCATGACCCAGGAAGGATCTCTAACAGCCATCTGAGGAGTGACCAGTGAAGTTATCACTAGGCTGCAATGTAAACACTGCATTTTCTCTAAAAAGACAGTGTTTACAGCAAAAAGCCTGAAGGTAATTATTCTACTCACCAGAGCAAATTCAATAAGCTGTAGTTGTTCTGGTGACTATAGTGTTACTTTAATTAAATTAGCAATTTAAGGTCAGATGGCGCAGTGAGGATTAGTTGGTAGGTTATTGTATGGGGTTTCATTACTACAAAGTGAATCCTGGTTGCCTAAAAACTATCAACATTTTTCACTAAATTCCAAACGTTCACAAATGAAATCAAAATGGGAAAAACAAATTATCTTATCCGGAAACAATTCAAACTCAGCCATTGTCACAACTGTATTTTTGTTTTCAGTTCAGATTTAATGTTTGAAAATTTGATGTTTAGTGAATAACCCTCTGTTAGGCTAAAGAAGAAAAGTTAATATAACAATCAAATAGGATAATTTATCCAATGTAGCTACCTTATTTTAGGTTTGCAATTCAATCTTCAATTTACCGGTGAATTATACCTGCAATGATAGGTTAATTTTTTTAAATCAAATAATTTTTCAAAGTCTACAGCAGTTCCTGAAACCCATTTCATTTTTCATAACTATCAACAGATTATTAGTGTATTTAAATATTATATTGTTATATACCGTATATACTCGTGTATAAGTCGATCTCATGTATAAGTCGAGTGCAGTTTTGTGACCAACAATTGTGAAATATGCTATGCCTCGTGGATAAGTCGAGGGTAAAACTTGGGGCTATGAAATTCTGTGATTTTTATAATTATATACACACGCACTCATACAAACACACACTCTGCATTATATACACACACTTATACAAACACACACTCATACAAACACACACACACTCATACAAACACACACTCTGCATTATATACACACACTCTGCATTATATACACACACTCTGTGTATATAATGCAGAGTGTGTGTTTGTGTAGTGTGTGTGAACTGGGTGGGGGGAGGGCATTTTTATTATTTAATTTTTATTTTATTTTAATATTATTATTTTTTTATTATTTTAATTTTTTTTTTGTCCCCCCCTCCCTGCTTGTTAACTGGTCAGGGAGGTGGGCTATCTTAATCCCTGGTGGCCCAGTGGCATGGGCTGTGAAGTGGGGGGGCTGGCAGGAGGCATTTACTTACCTTTCCTGCAGCTCCTGTCAGCTCCCTTCTCCTCCGTTCCGGTCAGCTACACTGTAAGTCTTGCGGTCTTGTTGCCGCGCGGATCGTTGCCATGGCTCTGATGGCCGCGGCTCTCTAAGTTGCCATAATACAGACAGTGACTCGAGTATAAGTCGAGTGGGGGTTTTTAAGCACAAAAAATGTGCTGAAAAACTAGACTTATACTCGAGTATATTCTACTTTTCTTGTTTGTGTAAAGTGTTTGCATGCTGGTTTAAAAAATATTGAGTAATGCAAGTTTTTTGCTCCTGATTTTTTGCTGCTTTGTACTAGAAATTGGATACTCTGTTTTATCACAGCATTTAATGCAAGCCCATGGAGCACATTGTTTTCTTAAATTTATTTTAGCTGGATGTGGTCAGAATTTTAATGTTGATCAATTATTCCTTTGATCTGTGGTGTCCAGACCAGTAGTAGCTAGTTATGTTTAAAGGTGGGGAGGCATTACACACTTAACCACATGCAGAGGCGGCTCTCTAATTAGGCGATTTAGGCAGCTGCCTAAGGTCTTGCACGGTCTGGGGCCTCGCGGCCACCTAAACCACTGCCATAGGGCAGACTGGCATGTCGCGTCTTTGGTCTATGACCGAGGGCCCGACACAAGAGGGGCCCAGGCACCAGGTGCGAGGTCCCTCTGCTCAGTCTAACATGACTGAGAGCCAGTCTCCAGTCTGCAGCTCTGCTGGGTGCAGAGCTGCAGACTGAGGTTTTTCGCCATCTCCAGCAAACCAGAGTTTCGCCGCTCTGACTGAAGATCGCGAGACTTAGCACATGGTCAGCAGCTCTGCACCTGGCAGAGCTGCAGATGGAATGCTCTGTCACCCCCCACCCCACTCTGTCAAACCCCCACCGCCCCAGATACCCCTGCTCTGTCCAAAAAACCCCATCACCTCTTACATTACCTGTCACAGCCCCCTATCCATTTACAACCCCTACACCATCTCACATCCCCCCACCCTGTCAAAGTCACATTCACCCTACTACATAAACCCTTCCAATACTGTCCTCCAACTGTGCCACACTAACCCCAAACCCTGTCACACACAGGTAGACAATGCCAGATACACTCAGAAATACACACACAAGCACTTATGTATACAAAACTGTAAGGCTATGTAACCATAACCCGCAATCGTGTATAAATGAGTAGCATAATTGCTAATTAAATTTGTTTATTGAAAGTTAATTTTATTTGCAAATTATGCCATAACTACAGTCAGAGAGTTTGTGGTGGAATCTCGGTAAAAATAAATTTAGTAGGCCGAGATTACCACGTGGCATGTGTACGTGCATATGCTGACGTATAGATCAGTTGGTTGCACGAGGCAAGATACGATCAGTAGTGTACGGAGCATGTGCAAGAATACAGGATGTAGTATTCCCCTCCTCCATTGTGCTGGACAAGCCATGCGGTCAAGCAGGAAGTTAATTCTTATTTGTAATGATTGGTCAAGAGAATGTGCGGGTGGAGCTTAATATGGGAGGAGTTATGTGCCTATATAGGGAGCCTGCACTATTGTTCAGGGCTCAGAACTTGCTGTATTTTTGGTGACATTAGTCCCTCTGAGTCCCGATCGGTGATCCAATAAAGAATCTCTTCCTTCCTGAAGAAACCTGTGTCCATCTCTCTGTGCTTTGCTTCCGTCAGTTTCTCCGGTATCATTTGGTGCATTGGCCGGGAAGCTCATCGTTCAACGGTAGCTGAGAGGCAGAGGCGTGAGACGGTCTATCTTTGCCCACGTTCTCTACGGCTGCACCCCTGAACTTCTGCGTGGACCTCCCTTCGTCTCGGCGCCACTGGTCTGTTGTCCAGGAGATCATCGGCCTCTACGTAAGAAGTGCTGGGGTGTCCCCGTCGATGAGTGTGAACTCAGGTTCAGGAACGAGGAGGTAAGACAACTGCTGTTTTAGACGGCAGACCCACTAGGGGTATACCGATTGTGCGGTAGGCCCAAAAGGGGTTTAAATCTGTGTATGGAATCTGCCCCCTCTGTCGGAGGGAAGGAGCGAAGGCGCACCGCTCGATCGAACGCTCTTTAGTAAGACCGTTTGATCTGGTTAGTCAGGCGGGGTCCTGTGTAAATAGCCCTAGCCGGACACCGGTGTCTTGTCTAGACTAGCGTTCTAGGGTGTATATTACGTTCGCTAGGTCGGAGGGACCGGGAGACTAAGCGGCGCCTGTGTAAATTCGGTTCGCTAGCTCTCAACCTATCTTGGCTAAGTGGGAAGGCGTGTAAATTTGGAACCCACTAGACTTTTGATAGAGTAAATAGACTAGAAGGGCAATTTTGTAAATTTCGCCCTCTAGTTCGCTATATGTGGTGTTTGGGCAGTGTGGCTAACCAAAACGGGTGTATATAGTTTTAGGTAGTCCATTCAAGGTACTGGCCAATAGTTTAGTTGGGATTGTAAATGTGTTAAAGATTGTTAGTAAAGTGTATATCTTGTTAGATAGCGCGAGCTCAGCCGTCTAGCGAGAGTGTTAATAGTGTGTTGCTGTATCATAGTGCACGGTACCATAACCCTGTATATTTACTGACACTGTATATAAGTACTAATCATTGTCGTCTATTGCATGTTTAACACCGTAACCACTAATAATTGTATTGTGACCTTAAATTGTGCTTTGACCTATGCTAACCGTACTGTAACCGATACTAGTAAAAGACGATGTTACTGGGGTGTGTTATAGACGGGTAATTCATATATAGAGAATTATAGCGTGGGTGACTGTATAGTTTCGCCAAAGGGCATAATATTGATTATTTAGTGACTGGTGTAACAGCTGTGTGTGTACGGGAATTCCCTGAGTGATTATTGTGTTATTGTGTACGTTTCACTCGGTAACTGTACCACGTGGTGCTGTTGCCAGAGGAAACGGGTGTGACTGTTGAATAAGAACGCGTGCATAGTATTCGTTGTCAACGACGTTCCATTGATAAGTATGGGCGCGTCAGAGTCAACGATTTCGGATCCCTTAGGTTGTATGGTAAAGAATTTTAAAAAGGGATTCAAAACATGTGATTTTGGGGTTAAAATGTCTCCTGTACGTTTGGTCACTTTGTGCACTAGGGAGTGGCCTATTTTGGTTGCGGCATGGCCGCCGCGTGGCAGTTTGGATCCAACCCTGGTACAGCGTGTACACGTGGCTGTGTCAGGTAGGCCTGAACTTTACGGACAGTTTCCATACATTGATTGTTGGGGGCAGGCCGTAAACGACTCGCCAAAATGGATCCGGATATGCCACGAGGAGCAATGTCGCCTCATGGTGGCCAGGACTTGTTTGTCCACTAGGACTGGTGTTAGGCCCATTTTGGACACGCCCCCTGAGTCCGAGATCCCTTTGCCGCCCCCTTACTTTCCTTTAAGAGGAAGTGACGCGAATGCAGGAAGCTCTGCACCCCTTCCCCTATTGCCCCCATCCACTTCCGCTTCCTCCTCCAGTACAGAATCCACCCCCCCTCGTATTAAAACTCCCCTTCCGGAACCAGGACCAACCCCCATTAGATCTGAATATCCTGATTTGGCGCCACTTCAAACTTCCGGTCAAGCTTCTTCTAGCTCGGCTCGGAGTATACTATTCACTAACTTTTCCCAAAATCAAGTTCCCACATCCTCATGCCCTATTACCTCTCGACCGGAACCTTTAACTGACGCCCCTCCACGTAGCCCCATACTAACCCGACAACTGACCGGTACCCAACAATTAAAACATTATCAGATGCCTCTTCGTCTGAATCCTGGGTCAGCCTATATCGATGCCGCAGGTCAAATGGCACATGCTGACCCAGTCTTCGTATATGTCCCGTTCACGACTACCGATCTCTTGAATTGGAAGACCCACAATTCCTCGTACACTGAGAAACCACAAGCTATGACCGATCTGTTCACCTCGATAGTTCAGACACATAACCCGACATGGGCTGATTGCCAGCAGTTATTAATGACATTGTTCAATAATGAGGAAAGGACAAGGATTAACCAAGCGGCCATTAAGGCGCTAGAGGAGAGAGCCCGTGCTTTAAATCAAGCCAATCCGGCAGCATGGGCCGCAACACATTACCCTAACACCGATCCTGACTGGAATGTAAATGGCGCAGATATGGCTCAACTTAAAGCCTATAGAGATGCTATAATTGCTGGCATGAAAGCCGGAGGGAAGAAAGCTATTAACATGTCGAAGACAGTTGAGGTGATTCAGAAAAGTGATGAAGCGCCCAGTGTCTTTTATGACCGATTATTGGAGGCATACCGCTTGTATACCCCCTTTAATCCGGAAGACGCTGATAATTCCCGAATGGTAAACTCCGCCTTTGTCAGCCAAGCTTACGGAGATATTAAGCGCAAGCTACAGAAATTAGAAGGGTTTGCAGGTATGTCTATCACCCAACTAATGGAGGTAGCGAACAAAGTATATATGAATAGGGAAACAGAAAGTAAGAAAGAGGAAGAGCGCAAGATGCGTAGAAAGGCAGATATGCTAGCGGTAGCGATCGCAGGCGTAGATAGACGGGGCCCAGATAGAGGCGATGGTAGATGGAATAGGGAGCCTTTGAGTAGGAATCAGTGCGCGTACTGTAAGGAAGAAGGGCATTGGAGGAACGAGTGTCCGCAAAGAGAGCAGTATGAGAGAGACTTACCCAGGGCAGGTTACGGAAACTTTAGAGGCAGAGCGAGAGGTAGAGGAGGCCCCGGAGGGAGTAATGGTAATAGAGGGAGTAATGGGAACAGAGGAAGTGTAAGGGAAGATAGGTACTATCCAGCAGCGCAAAGGTCCCGCGATAGAGAAGGTAGGGACTTTGTGGGATTGGCTGACACGGTCATGGAGGACTATTGATACCGACCGGGCTCCATCCCCCTTGGTCGAGCGGAGCCTATGGTCGATGTATCAATAGGGGGAAAAAGGAGTGCGTTCATGATCGACACTGGTGCTGAACATTCGGTGGTGACTAATCAAGTTGCTCCTCCATCTGGAAGAACTATTACTGTAATAGGAGCAACTGGAAGAAGTGCTGAAAAACCGGTTCTTAAAAGTCGACTCTGTACATTGGGAGGCCACGTAGTAAAACATCAATTCCTTTATATGCCTGAGTGTCCAGTCCAATTGCTGGGACGTGATATGCTATCCAAATTACAAGCGCAGATTACGTTCCTACCAAATGGAACAACATCCTTAAAGTTTAATGGACCCTCAGGTATTATGACATTGTCCGTACCAAAGGAAGAAGAGTGGCGACTTTATACAGTGTTGACTAGCCAAAACCCGAGGAGTGATGAATCCTTATTTAACATACCAGGAGTTTGGGCAGAGAACAACCCACCAGGACTGGCCCGCAATATTCCACCTATTAAAATCGAACTAAAACTTGGGGTTTATCCAGTAAGCCTGAGACAATATCATATTCCGCAGAAGGCTAAGAAGAACATCCAATCTTATCTGGATAAGTTCATACGGTATGGTATCCTAAAATTCTGTACTTCCCCCTGGAACACCCCATTGCTGCCTGTTCAAAAGCCCGGTACAGATGAGTATCGACCTGTGCAGGACTTGAGAGCAGTCAATGATGCGGTTGTTAGTATACATCCAGTCGTGCCCAATCCATATAACCTGCTTGCTTTAATTCCGGGCGGGGCTACTTACTTTACAGTCTTAGATCTCAAAGATGCCTTCTTTTGCCTCCGAATTGCCGCAGAAAGCCAATGTATCTTCGCTTTCCAATGGGAAAATGCTGTAACGGGCTCGAAACGCCAAATGACCTGGACAAGATTGCCCCAGGGGTTTAAAAATTCACCTACCCTATTTGGTTCAGCTCTAAGTCAAGATCTACTAGATTTCGAGTCTATCCCAGGAGAGTGTGTATTATTACAATATGTAGATGACTTGTTGATAGCAGCAGTTACAAAGGAAGTATGTCAGCAAGCAACGCACGATCTACTACACATTCTCTGGAAGGCAGGATACAAGGTGTCAAGAAGGAAGGCTCAGTTGTGTTTGCCAACTGTCAAATATCTGGGATTCCATATCTCTGAAGGTCAAAGAATTATGGGGCCAGAGAGAAAAGAAGCTGTGTGCCAAATACCGATACCCAGGAATAGAAGACAAGTGCGAGAATTCTTGGGGGCAGCAGGCTTCTGTAGGATATGGATTCCCAGCTACGCGATACTGGCAAAACCTCTGTATGCAGCTATCAAAGGTACAGAGCACGACCCCTTCTTATGGACTCAAGAACAGCAAACGGCATTCGAAGATGTGAAGAGGGCTTTGATGAGTGCCCCAGCATTAGGTCTACCTGACCACACACGGCCATTCTACCTGTATGTACATGAGCAAAGAAGAATGGCTGTGGGAGTATTGACACAGTACTTGGGATCATGGCAAAGACCTGTTGCCTACATGTCTAAGCAACTGGATGCAGTGGCCAGCGGACTTCCACCTTGTCTAAGAGCTGTAGCTGCAGCCGCCCTGCTAGTAGCTGAAGCCGATAAACTCACTCTGGGTCAAGAACTTTATGTACGAGTTCCACATGCAGTACAGACGTTGTTGGATTACAAAGGAAATCATTGGTTTAGTAACAGCCGTATGACCAAGTATCAAGCAATGTTGTGTGAAAACCCAAGAGTGCATTTAGAGACTGTAAATACCTTAAATCCAGCTACCCTTTTGCCACAACCTACTGAAAGTCAACATGATTGTTTGGAAGTAATGGATGAAGTATTTTCAAGTAGACCAGATCTTCGTGATTTTCCCATCCAGAACCCTGATGTTCAATATTACACCGACGGCAGTAGTTATGTAAAAGAAGGGATCCGCTATGCAGGATATGCAGTAACAACGATAGACAAGGTGATAGAAGCTCGGCCACTGGCAAAAGGAACATCAGCACAAAAGGCAGAATTGATAGCACTGACACGAGCGTTACAATTGGCTGAAGGTTTAAGAGTGAACATCTACACGGACTCCAAGTATGCGTTTTTAACCACTCATGCCCACGGAGCTTTGTATAAAGAAAGAGGACTATTGAATTCAGAAGGCAAAGAAATCAAATACGCAGCTGAGATCCTACAACTATTGGAAGCAGTGTGGGAGCCGAAAGAAGTCGGTATTATACATTGTCGGGCGCATCTGAGAGGAGATGGTGATGTAACCAAAGGGAATCGGATGGCAGATAGTGCAGCTAAGCGTGCTGCTGAATCAGGAAGACAGGAATATGTGGGGCATATAGCTGCTCTTATACCAACTCCACTGTCTCAATGGACTCCAATTTATACAGCTCAAGAAGAGGAGTGGTTAAGGACTGAACCTGGAAAGTATTTGGAGAACAAATGGTATCAGTTAGAAGATGGAAGAATAGTTATTCCAGCATCACTAGCGGTAGAAATTGTCCAAAACTATCATAACGGGACACATTCTGGGAGAGACAGTACAGAAGAATCTCTCAGAAAACATTTCTACATACCAAGATTGTCCAACTTGACTCAGGCCATTGTACGTAGATGTGTAACGTGTGCTAAAAATAATGCAAGACAAGGACCAGTAAAGCCACCAGGAGTCCAGTTTATGGGGGGACTTCCCATGTCCGATTTACAAATTGACTATACAGTGATGCCTAAATCGGGTGGACATCGCTACCTGCTGGTAGTGGTGTGCACCTATTCAGGCTGGGTAGAAGCATGTCCTACTCGTACAGAGAAAGCAGGAGAAGTCGTGAGATTCCTGCTACGAGAAATAATACCCCGATATGGACTACCCTGCTCTATAGGATCGGACAATGGTCCAGCTTTTGTTCATCAGTGCCTACAACAATTGACTCATATGCTTGGTATAAAGTGGAGGCTTCATACGGCATATAGACCCCAGAGTTCTGGTAAGGTAGAGAGAATGAATAGAACTATTAAGAATCAGTTGGCTAAAATGTGTCAGGAAACCCAACTTAAGTGGAACGTTCTCTTGCCCATAGCTCTATTGCGAATCCGTAGTACACCTACCAGAAGGATGGGCCTCTCTCCTTTTGAAATCATGTACGGGCGACCACCTCCCGTGCTTGGTAACTTAAGGGGGGATTTGAGTCAGTTGGGAGAAGGAATTACCCGGCAGCAGGTTGTAGAGTTGGGTAAGACTATGGAGGAGGTACAGAAATGGGTACAAGATAGATTACCTGTGAATATTTATCCCCCAATTCATAGTTACCACCCAGGCGACCAAGTGTGGATTAAAGAGTGGAATAATGTGCCGTTAGGGCCCAAGTGGAGAGGTCCTTATGTTGTTCTTCTGTCTACCCCTACAGCGATAAAAGTAGCCGAAGTGGCTCCGTGGATACATCACTCCAGGGTTAAACCAGCAGCAGCCGATTCCTGGCAAGTTACAGCAAATCCAGAGAATCCCTGCAAGATCCGGTTAAAACGCACGACTCAGTCGGAGTGACGAGGAACCTTGTAGATTACAAATTTTATTGTTTCAGAGACTTGGTAAGTGAGTGAGAAGGCCATAATAAAGCCTGTCCACTCACCAACGAGTGTATAAGTCAGGGAAAGTCTTGAGGGGACCCCTGTGAAGACGAGCAGAACTCCATTCCCTGCAGTCCTTACATCCTGGAAGCTGAGGTGCCTTCACACGGACGAAGACTGAGGATGACGACGAAAGATGTATTTTTAATAATGTTTATTTATGTGTATTTTTATATTCAGGAAGGTAGAGGTACCAACACTCCTAGCTGTGAGGTATGCATTAAGACTACAAGAACAGGTAACCATATATCCCAGACCCTAATTTGGCATTCGCAATATGAGTGTAAAGGAGATGTATCAAGATGTAGATACTTAAATATAGAATATAGTGTGTGTCATTTAGGAGTAGGAGAACCTAAGTGCTTCAGTCCTGAGTATCAACCCCGTACAATTTGGTTGACTCTCAGAAATGGAGATCCTCAGGGGACCCTAATTAATAAGACTGTATTAGAATCCGTATATTCTTCAGGTGCTCTGCTATTTGATGCGTGTAAAGCAATATCAAGTGGTAGAAAGCCGTGGAATGTATGTGGGGATCTTAGATGGGAGAGGACGTATGGGTCTAACGATAAATATATTTGTCCCAGTAGTAAAAATAAATATGTAAGTCCAAGATGCCCAAATAGAGATTATAACTTCTGCCCATATTGGTCTTGTGTGGGGTGGGCGACTTGGGGACAGACAGCAGACAAGGACATGATTGTGACTAAGTTGCCTACTAATCCATATTGTAAGTCTATGGAATGCAATCCAATCCATATACTTATAAATAACCCTGACAAGTTCTTAGATAAATATGGTAATTTATTTGGGTTTCAAATATATGGGACGGGTTTAGACCCTGGGACAATATTGTTTATAGGGATAGAGACTGATACGGTAACCTCCCAAACTCATCAAGTATACCATTCCTTTTATGAAGAGATGAGCATAGATAATAAGATCCCCCATAATGCTAAAAACTTGTTCATTGATTTAGCCGAGAGTATTGCCGGTAGTCTTAATGTTACCAACTGCTATGTGTGTGGAGGTACTAACATGGGAGACCAATGGCCTTGGGAAGCAAAGGAGGTAATGTCCGGTTCTGAGGCAGTTGACCAATTAATATCTACACAAGCCGACTATCATATGAGTGTTAGAGGTAAATCTGAGTGGAGATTGAAGACCTCCATCATAGGTTATGTTTGCATAGCGAGGAAAGGAATGATGTATAATACTTCTGTAGGAGAATTAACTTGTCTAGGGCAAAAAGCTTATGATGATGATACAAAGAATACAACTTGGTGGTCGGCTTCAAATGTCTCAGAACCATCTAACCCGTTTGCAAGATATGCCAATTTAAAGGACGTATGGTTTGATCTATCCATCACATCTAACTGGAGAGCCCCAGCGAATTTGTACTGGATCTGTGGTAAGAAGGCCTATTCGGAGTTACCACAGGACTGGGAAGGGGCATGTGTGTTGGGTATGTTAAAACCATCCTTCTTCTTGTTGCCTATTGAAACAGGTGAGACTTTAGGTGTTAAAGTGTATGATGTGAATCATAGGAAGAAAAGGGGACCCATAGAGATAGGTGCCTGGGAAGATAATGAATGGCCTCCCCAGCGTATTATAGATTATTATGGGCCAGCCACGTGGGCAGAGGATGGTACCTTTGGTTATAGAACCCCTATTTATATGCTCAACCGCATTATAAGGTTACAGGCGGTGGTTGAGATCATTACTAACGAGACATCACAAGCGCTCAATCTTCTAGCGAAGCATAATACCAGGATGAGAACAGCAGTTTACCAAAATAGATTAGCCTTGGATTATCTTTTGGCAGTAGAGGGAGGTGTATGTGGGAAGTTTAACCTGAGCAATTGCTGTCTTCAAATAGATGACGAAGGGCAAGCAATAGCTGAGCTTACTAGCCATATGGTTAAACTAGCGCATGTGCCTACTCAGGTATGGAAAGGGTACAATCCAAGTAGTTGGTTTGGTAGCTGGTATGAGTGGTTTGGAGGGCTTAAGGCAGTGGTAGGTGGAGTCCTACTGATTTTAATGTTGTGTCTACTCCTGCCGTGTCTTATACCCTTAGTAGTTAGGTCTGTGCAAAGCCTGATAGAAAATATAGCAGAGAGGAAGGCTGCTGCACAGATAATGGCAATTTATAAATATAAGGCTCTAGATCAGGGAGAACCAATGCAGGAAGACGAGTGTTGAAGATTCACATCATAGGATAAGTCTGGTCTGGTTCAAAGGTAACTTGTGGTGTATGCAAACCAAGGTTAAGTGATGCCTCAAGTAATTGTAAAATATCAAGAGGCATCAAAGGGGGGAATGTGGTGGAATCTCGGTAAAAATAAATTTAGTAGGCCGAGATTACCACGTGGCATGTGTACGTGCATATGCTGACGTATCGATCAGTTGGTTGCACGAGGCAAGATACGATCAGTAGTGTACGGAGCATGTGCAAGAATACAGGATGTAGTATTCCCCTCCTCCATTGTGCTGGACAAGCCATGCGGTCAAGCAGGAAGTTAATTCTTATTTGTAATGATTGGTCAAGAGAATGTGCGGGTGGAGCTTAATATGGGAGGAGTTATGTGCCTATATAGGGAGCCTGCACTATTGTTCAGGGCTCAGAACTTGCTGTATTTTTGGTGACATTAGTCCCTCTGAGTCCCGATCGGTGATCCAATAAAGAATCTCTTCCTTCCTGAAGAAACCTGTGTCCATCCCTCTGTGCTTTGCTTCCGTCAGTTTCTCCGGTATCAGGTTCAATCAGATTTCAAAATCAGACACACAAATACTCTTAGAGATATAAAAAACAAACATATATTTTGCCACATGTATATTGTATTTGTTGCCTCATTATTGACATTTCCCATACCATATCACCCGCTTAGGACAAATGCACATTGTCAGAACAATTCTTATTACAGCCAGGATATAGGATGGCGTGACTGATTCTCCATTTTAATACCATTACTCAAAGGACAGGAGACAAAATGCAGTCAATTACTTTGAACCAAATACACACAAACCATCAGCTCATTGTGTTTTCTTATTGATGAGTGTTGCTGCAATACCTGGATTGTTTGAATGAACAAACAGATGCATTGTCCAGAACTCAAAAATTTTCCAACTCAAACATCTTCAATAAACAGCATTTGCTGAATACAACGGATTACTGAGAGAAACTAGAACCTATTCACAAGGCCAATAAAAGCAAAGGTGAAGCACAGATGATTAAGGAATTCAACCGGTTTGAGATTTGAGTGATTATTACAGAAAGAGATGATACACCATACTACAAAACAAAATGGGATATATTGAACTAAAACCATTCATAAATAATGTAATAGTATATTCAGACTCTACCCATGCCAATGATTTATTAATAGAATTATGGTGAAAGTATATCGGTCTTATTTCTTTTAATATTTAAGTATATATTTAGAGGTACATTTGTGAAGATGCACCTATATGTGTGTATATGAATATATAGATTTGGAGTAATTGTATATGTTGTCTGGTTATACAAACATTTTAGGAATACATGTACCAGTGATTACAGTTATGATGAGGTGTGAATTCTGGCTGACCAAAAATCTAAATATTGTTTGAAATATTATGTATTTATTTCAAGATAGAACAAGTATAATAATAGGATTCCTTTT
>OW240912.1:310482919-310503599 GCA_933207985.1 Pelobates cultripes | reverse complement strand
CTCTGACCCGGGAGGCATCTGCATTGAGCTAAACCTGGCAAGACAGGGCCTAATAACTGATCACTTGTTGAAGGACTATACAGATAAGAAGAGAATACATAGCTTAACATACACTTTTAATTTGATGTCTGCCTTTATGCTGAGGCCTCGTCATGTGTATTATTACCAAACAATTATTTGTTATGGGAATCTATTTCAATGTTCAATGTAAACACCCAATTCCAGGAATTGTGTGGCTAACAATCTGTAAGCTGTATGTCACGTTAATTGGTATACACAAAGCATTTGATTCTATGTGTTCTTTTTGTAATGTGCTAAATTATAGTCACAAATAGGAAACTGACGTTTGTTTGAGACTGTGCCCAACAGCAATAAAACACTCATTGCCTACTTTATTATTTGTTTGTCAATAGGTTCAGCGGCATCAAATAGACCACAGTTAGCACATAGGGAGTCCAAATGTTATTGTATAATTGTAACTCTCATCAATCCATCCATACATCCATACACATTTATATTGGGGCTTGGACAACAAATGCAAGGACCAACTTATGCTTGTTTTTTTTTTTTTTTTTTCTTTGCTTAACTTCATAAACAAAGATTTAGGAAGTGGATAGTCTATGTCTGCTGCAGACTCGCTGGTGGCTAACAAGGCCAATGTAGGACAGGCAGATGCAGCCGTAGCAGCTATAAGGGAAAATCTGGTCTGACTTTGATGCCACAATATCACGGTCATTTCTCTGTTTCTTTGTATTCTCAATATCTGCCCTGCATTCATTCTTGAAGGAGGAGACAGCCTTGTATCTCCAAGTCTCCTGATCGGAGACTAGAGCAGACCAGTGATGATGGTCAATGTGACATGCATGAAGTGATTTCTTCAGAGAGTCCTTGTACCTCTTCTTTGGTGTTCCTCTGTTGCATTCATGATACAATATAATCCTTTTTCTGTACCAAGAAGATCCAATACGACAAACTTAAGCAAGTGTGCCCATATCAATACCATCTATGCTACAGACATTAAACTTTCTTGATTCTAGCCTTAAGACCCACTGCCTCCTACATCACCTGCCACCACAATACCTGAATCAACCATCCAGTGCACCTGTACCTAATGTGCAGTTAGGAACACTAGATGTCTGTTCCTCAAATAGCTCACTTGTGAATCACTTCTCAAGAAATGTCAACTACCATGGCCGCTTTGATTCCTGTATGTCAGCATTAGGATTATGGCAGTAAGAATTCAGGCAAATCCTGATGTTACAGTGCAAGAACACCAGGGAGAAACATTTACCAGTTAATAGCACGTATGTGAGCAGATATCATTAGCACTACGCATTCTTTTAAATTGTTTGCAAGAGCCATAGAGACATATATGCAACATGAATTCTATATTTTTATTAACTGGGGCGTAAGTCAAGGGACAATAGTCAACTCACTTTTTTAGCAAATAAACCCCTCCTATTTTGTTTTGTTTCCCTTTCTAGAAAATGTTGCAAACTCACAGAACTGAGATTGATGCAGCATTAAAGCAAAGTCTCCTTGCCAGCTAGAGTGTGAACATTGCCTATAAAATTTTAAAGAAGATAAATTTACTGTGAACACTGATTTATTAACACATCACAGCACCTTGCAGGTAATTATTCCCTAGAATCAAGACAAGTTAATTTACCCTTTAAAAGAGATTGCTTGTTCCCCATTTTCTTTCTTTTTTTAAAAAAACCAAAAAACTATAGTTTATTTATAAATTGTATGTTATACTTGCACATGCTTAATTTACTTGAGCTTGTCAGGTTTTTCAAGGCTGCATACAATATTTTCTACAAAAATCCATAAGATGATAGGAAGCTGTTACATGTTCATTCTTTATTATATCAGAGGATTTTTTTTAGATATGCTTATTCTGGGTATGTAACAAAATATTTTTGTCTCACTTTATTAACCCCTTCAGGACGGAATCAATAGTGCACGTTCTGATCAAAACAAAACGTAAACAAAAACTGGAATTTGCGCTATATGTCTGTTCACCCGTAATTCACCGCTGTCACATTAAGTGCACCCGCACTTATTATATATCATTTTGTTCAGGAGAAACAGGGCTTTAATTTATCATTAACGATTCATATATGGAACATAATTTATTATGAATAAAATAAAAAAAATGTGAGAAAATAAGATTTTTTTTTAAAATTTGTATTTCCATCTGACATTTTAGCTGTAAATGTCATAATACTGTTAGGTTTTACTGCAAAAAAATGCACATATTTATAATCAGTGATGTCTCACGAGCAGAGCCAGACTGGGAAAAAAAATTAGGCCCGGGTATTTTTCAATCAGAGCGGCCCTCTAAGTAGGGGGTGGGGCTAGAAAGGGTGTGTTTTGTCATCACTAATGACAAGCATGCCCCCA
Source organism: Pelobates cultripes (assembly GCA_933207985.1). Classification (NCBI taxonomy): domain Eukaryota; kingdom Metazoa; phylum Chordata; class Amphibia; order Anura; family Pelobatidae; genus Pelobates; species Pelobates cultripes. Next base: position 310,501,193 of record OW240912.1, on the reverse strand, counting down.
CTCAAAGTGAGCATGTTGGCTCAATGCCCAGAGCCCCGCTGAAGAGCTCTAGCATTAGAAAAAGGCCCTGTATTTGTTCTGCGCAGCGCAAGCAAATTTAATTACATGCTTGCGCTGTGTTTGCTTTTAAATTGTCTCTGGTGTCTCCACAAGTGGGATACCAGAGGACAAGAGGGCTAGGAAAGTGTATGGTGCATGTATTTGGAGCCTTCTTGTGGGACTGCGTGTGTGTAGAGTGTGGTATTGTGTAAATAGGTCAATTTCATTTGTGTTTGTGGTGTAATATGTGTGGCTAGGGGCAGTGTGTAGGAGATCTAGTGTGTAAAGGACTCAGAGTGTGTATAGGAGATTGTGTGTGTGTGTGTAGAGGATTAAGAGTGCATATAGGGTAAGGTATCTAGCGTGTATCTGGAGCGTAATGTGTTTAGTGGTGCCGTGTGAGGGGTGCTGTAGTATGTATATATATATATATATATTTGGACGTATTGTATGTGTGAGGGGCGCAGTGTGTGTTTGTGTATGTAAGAGGGGTGCTGTGTGTGAGGGTGTTTTTATCTGCCGTCACATTCTAGGTTCGAGTTTTTTTTTTTCTGTTAACTCGCTGAGAGTTATTTTATTTATTATATATATATATATATATATATATATATATATGGGTGTGTGTGTTGTATATGTGTGGGAGTATGCTGTGTGTGGGTGCTGTGTGAGTGAGGGAGCAGTGTCTGTCTGAGGGAGCACTGTCCGTCTGACGGTGCTGCGTGTGTATCTGGGTGCTGTGTGTGTCTGAAGGTGCTGCGTGTGTCTGAGGGTGCTGCGTGTGTATCTGGGTGCTGTGTCTGTCTGAGGGGGCTGTGTGTGTCTGGGTGCTGTGTGTGTCTGAGGGGGCTGTGTGTGTGTGTCTGAGGGTGCTGCGTGTGTATCTGGGTGCTGCGTGTGTCTGGGGGTGCTGTGTGTGTCTGAGGGTGCTGTGTCTGTCTGAGGGGGCTGTGTGTGTCTGGGGGTGCTGTGTGTGTCTGAGAGTGCTGCGTGTGTATCTGGGTGCTGCGTGTGTCTGAGGGGGCTGTGTGTGTCTGGGGGTGCTGTGTGTGTCTGAGGGGCTGTGTGTGTCTGAGGGTGTGCTGTGTGTGTCTGGGGGTGCTGTGTGTGTCTGCGTGTGCCTGCGGGTGCTGTATGTGTCTGAGGGTGCTGTGTGTGAGTGTGAATTTATTTATTTAAATTTTAAATATTTTATATTAATAATTTTAAAAAACAAGTTATATCCCTCCTCCCTTCTTACCTTTAGCCTGGGAGGGGGGGGGGGAGCCATTCTGCCTAGGGGTGAGGAGCCATTCTGCCATGAATGGGGAGCCATGCTGCCTTCCCTGGTGGTCCAGTGGTGAGAGTGAAGTCTAGCCTGCAGGCTAGAGTTCACTCTCGCGAGATCTGAGCATTGCCGTGGTAACAGCGGCAACGCTCAGAATCCCACGAGAGGACCCGGCGGAGATGCTGGCTAGAGCTCCACCGGGTCCTCTCCTCCCTCCCTCCTTTCCTCCCTCACTCCCCAGCCTGCAGCCGCCTGTAACAGTGCCTGTGGGCTGGTGAGGGCGATCTTTGATCTCCCCATCGGCCCATGGAGGCACACAGCAGGGCTGGCGCTCGGGTAGCGCTGGCCCTGCAGGGGCTGACAGGGGAGATCCTGTGATCTCCCTGCCGGCCTCGGCCCCACGGCCATCATGGCCCACCGGGCATTTGCCCGGTATGCCCGGTATGCCCGATGGCTAGTCCGGGCCTGCTCACGAGTACAACAGTACCCCCCATTAACAGGTTTTATGGTGTTTTGGAAAGTTACAGGGTCAAATATAGAACGTTCCATTTTCAAATTGAAATTTGCCAGATTAGTAATGTTACCTTTGAGACTGTGTGGTAGCCCAGGAATGAGAATTACCCCCAGAATGGCATACCATTTGAAAAAGTAGACAACCCAAGGTATTGAAAGTGGAGTATGTTTAGTCTTTTTTATTAGCCGCTTAGTCACAATCACTGGCCAAAGGTAGCTTTCATATTTGTTTTTGTGTGAAAAAAGCAAAAAACTAATATCTGGCCAGTGTTTGTGAGCGATCACATGGCCTCCGGGGGCTTCTTTTGCCATGGGAGGGCTGCCTGGGCTGTCAGGCAGTCCTCCCAAAGAGGATCGCGGCGGAGGTGAGTATCCCGGGCCCTCTGGGGGCTGCAGCCATTATGGCGTTCTGTGCCGACGCAACGGCTTTAAAGCCCATTTAAATGGGGACTGCATAGAACGCCGTAACGGTGTTAAGGGGTTAAAGAGAAAGTTATCAATATTTATTTCTGGTTTTGATTTAATCTGTTCTTCAGCAGGCCTTAAAGTTAGGTAAATAAAACATCAGATGAACAACAACACAAGACATAGTACACTGTGTATTGATTAAAAAAATAAAAAATAAAGCCAACATGGAAAAGCCATGTGTGAAAAACTAAGCACACTTTATGATTCAAAAGATTGTAGAACCACCTTTTGCAGCAATAGGTAATCATTTACTGTATTACTTTATCAGTCACTCACATTATTGTGGAGGAATTTTTACCTACTTTTCTTTACAATGTTGCTTCGGTTCATTGAGAGTTGCTGGCATTTGTTTATGCACAGCTCTCTTAAAATCATAGCATTTCAATTGGGTTGAGGTCTGGAGTTTGACTAAGCCATTGCAACATGTTGATTCTTTTCTTTTTCTGCCATTCTGTTGTAGATTTGCTGGTGTGCTTGGGATCATCGTCCTGTTGCATGACCCAATTCTGACCATTCTTAAGCTGTGGGACAGATTGCCTCACACTTGACTCAATGACTGCAAGGTTCCCAGGTCCAGGGGCTGCAAAACTGCCCAAATCATCACCCCTCCACCACTGTGATTGAAAGTTGCTATGAGATGCTTGTGCTGATATGCTGTTTGGGTTTGGGTTTGCATTATGGCCAAACAACTTCCCCTTTGGTTCAGTTTGGCCAAATGACATTGTTCCAGAAGTCTTGTGGATTGTTCAGATGCAACTTTGAAAACCTAAGCCGTACTGCCTTGTTTTTTTTTAAAGAGGAGATGCTTTCTCCTAGCAACCCTTCCAAACAGACCAAACAGAGATGTAACTCTTGGGTTTGTTTCAATTTCTCTGAGCATTACACGGTATGATCTTAAGGTGAACTTGCTGGGACATTCACTCCTAGGAAGATTTGCAGTTGTCTTGAATGTTTTCCACTTTCGAATAATTTTTGTAACTATAGAATGATGGACTTTAAATTGTTTGGAAATGGCCTTATAACCCTTCCTAGTTTGTTGGACACCAACAATTGCTTCTCTAAGACCATTGCTGGTGTCTTTTCTTCTTGGCATTGTGTTAACACACACCTTAATGCTCCAGACCAGCAAACTGTTAAAACTTCAGCTTTTGATGAGGTGATCAAAGTTGCTGCTAATAAATTAATCATGAGCATTTGATTAGCAGTACCTGTCTGCTACTTAGTCTTAGTCTCTCTGACTCTCATGGAAGCAGTATGGGTGTACTTAGTTTTTCACACATGAATTCTCCATTTTGGCTTTATTGCGCCCCAAAACAGAAACATTAATACCAGCTTGTTCCAGAATCCACTCCAACCATCGGGACAATGTAGCGCTCGCAACTGGAACAAAAGGAGGACGAAAAGACAAGAAAAGTTGGGGCATAGATGCGGAACGATGCGGCCTGGTTCGATCCTCATATTCACATAAACACTCTACTGGACATAAAGCCGGTGTCAAAAGGAAAGCTGGATACGATACTGAGTTAATAGAAGTCTTAGTACATCTGGAAATATTGAAAGTCACACCCTCAGAGTGTATGATCTGGCATTAAAATCCAAAGCACGTACATCCGACACCCTTTTTCAAGAAATTAGATTGATTTCAGGAAATCCAGAATGTCTGTCACAGGTGCTGAAATGGACCCATGTCCCTAGCCAAGCACCAGCCAGCCCAAGCTTGCCAAGCTGACCCATATGATCATCTAGTTTCGAGACTCCATGTGTCTGCCAACAATCTTTGAGTTGTCTCCGAAAATTCCCCGGACTTCCCAGGGTTCCCTGAAATTCACCACGCCATGAGAAGGAGGGATCTGTCCACCAACAGAGGGGGACAATCTCCTGACAGATCGCGAAGCAGGCCTGGAAAAGACGGCAGCAGCCTGGGACAATCCACCGACAACTCCAGAAGTTGAGGAAACCATGACTGCATCCCCCAAAAAGGAGTGACAAGCACCAGTTCAGTTTGTTGGCATCAAATCTGAAGGAACGTGCGTGGAATCATGGCAAAGGGGGGAAATGCATACAGGTGATCCCTTTGCCAGTCTTGCAGGAAAGCGTCCACTGCCTCCATCGCTGGGTCTGGCCTCCAGCTGAAAAACTGTGGGAGCTGGGTGTTGAGCCATGAGGCGAAGAGGTCAAAAACAAAAGATTCCCGGAGAGATGATACAGTTGAGAACACCTCTGCGTCCAATTTCCAGTCACTGTTGTCTGAAAGATACCGTGAATTCCAATCCGCTTGGACATTGTGTAGGCCCGGCAGGACTGCTGACTGGGTGCTGCCCATGTGGTTGGCATACCTCACTGCCGAGACGTTGTCCATGCAGAAGCAAATGCACGCCTGTGCTTGGTCCCTCGCGAAACTCCAGATTTTGATAGATGAGGCCAGCAGTCCGATAAGCTGTGCCAAGTGACGCAGGGTGATCCATGGACAGAGGAGGGCCCTGCGAAGCTCCTTGCGAATCATCTGAATCTTGGAGGATGGAAGGCACAATAAATCTTGAGCCGGGATGGGAAGAAGGGGGACCGGGTCCTCGTCTCCTGGAAATTGGAGCAGTGCTGGAAAGAGCCTCGTATCGAGCCAAGGGACTGGAAATAGTTGCATTCTGCAAGATAGTCCCTGAATCTGCTGTCCCTGCTAGAGTCCCACCCATGGAATACCCTTCTCATGGAGGATTGGGCCTTATCAAGGGCAGTAAATGCCCCCACAAAGCGTCCCAGATCCTTAATAAAGTAATTGCCAAATAATAAGCATTGGGTGTCCCAGCTTCATTGATGGTGAGATTGGCCAATTTGGGCTCTATTTAAAACAGGATGGCTTTACACTGTTCCATGGACAGGAAGGAATTGACACTCCTGGCGATGCAAATTGCTCTATGAATCCAACCGTGAAGTTCCTCCGGGTCTACCATACGGTTTTCAGCTCTGGCGTCCTCTGCCAAGTCAAGCAATTTTGCTAGGGGACAAAACACATCAAGGTCATCTTAGGGTCTACCTCTGGGGTGTCACATACTTTGTTAGGCACTACAGGCCTGAGAAACTCTGCCCATAGTTTGTTGCAGGCCATCTTACTGTGTAGGCGCTGACCCAGTTCTCAAGGTATCGGACCACATGGTCTGCAGGGCGCCACTCTGTCAACTTCGGATGGTGGAGCTCATCCGGGTTGAATAAGGGCTCGCATCTGTGGGAGGAGCAGCCCCAAGATCGCCTCCGGAGGAAAAGAGGTCATGGCCCAATCCCTCTGAGATTTGCTCTCACACATTTCCATCACTGTGCCCATTCTGCCTGGCGCGGAAAGGCTCTGTTGGGTGGATGGGACACACTTTCTGGGGTGACCAAGAGTACGCCAGTAATAGGGGTTCTGGGGGCAGAGGTGAAGGTATGTTTGGCTTTGCGTAGAGCCTTCCTGGGGGCCACACCTGAAGCTTTCACTGCTGGACGTGTGCGTTGTGCCATGGAGCCAGTAAATGGAGCAACCGCCGGAGCGTGAGTAGGGCCTGTGAGATAGTGTGAGACAGGGCTGATGACATGGTCCCAATGGCCACCATAATGGCCTCCGTAACTGATCACTGTGGCACTGAGGCCTGCGCACCCTCGTCGTGGCCAGACAGGTCCACCAACAGGGGCGGGAGCCCGAGGTAGCAGGGTATTCATCTCCCCAGGGGTAGGCACCCTAGGTTTAGGCATGATACAATGACCCACACTAAAGAGTTAGAAATATATATTAACTTACACTCCAACAGCTGTAAAGTAATTAGCACAGTAAGGGTTAATCACCCAAATTAAACAAAACCAGGGAAATGGTAAATAGGAGAGATCTCACCAGGGCCCAGACCAGTAGTAACTACACAAGACAGGCAAGGTAAAACGAAGGAGGGGGAGGAGAGAAAAAAAAACTGAAGAAAAAGCACAGTCCCCAAAGCTTGCAAGACTCGCGGGATGCAAAAACCCTGTGAACAAGGACAAAAACTATTACCAAACAGTGCTTCGTTTTGTGGAGCAGCAAAGAAAGAGGGAGATCTGAGGGTGGGGTGCCTACTATTATATTGGGACTTGGGAAAATTTAAAAAATAAATGCAAAATATTGGCAGAATTAGGTAAACTATAACTGACCTGAAGAATTTTTCTAAATCAGCACTTGTTTGCTTAAATTTTTCTGTTGGTTTCAAATTCACTACATTTATGTTTTAGGGAAAAATCCTTTAATGTGTTTTGAAGATTGCAGAAATAGGCACTTCAAGGTAATTAATCAATTATTTATAATATTTTCATGTAATACATTTAGAATACGTTTTTATTTTATCTAGTTTCAAAGATACATGTTATTATTTTATATAAGTATGAATCTATCTCTGCATTTTTTTCTTTTATTTTTAGTTATACCACTAGATGGCACTAGAATATAAGTTATGAGAGTAAATTTTTTTTCAGCAATGTTTTTTCATAGTTTCTTGAAAATATGGACAGCATTATTCACCTTTGTAATTCCTTCCATTCTCTTTCCTTTCTTTTCATTTCCCCCTTTTGATCCAGTACTTAAAAATAGGCAACACTTTTTTTTTTCTCTCTCTCATCAGTAGTGTTCTAGCTCTGTAGGAAAGCTTTCAGCACAAACTTCATGTCACAAATTAAAGGAACACTATAGTCACCTAAATTACTTTAGCTAAATAAAGCAGTTTTAGTGTATAGATCATACCCCTGCAATTTCACTGCTCAATTCACTGTCATTTAGGAGTTAAATCACGTTGTTTCTGTTTATGCAGCTCTAGCCACACCTCCCCTGGCTATGATTGACAGAGCCTGCATGGAAAAAAAAACCTGGTTTCACTTTCAAACAGATGTCATTTACCTTAAATAATTCTATCTCAATCTCTAAATTGAACATTAATCACATACAGGAGGCACTTGCAGGGTCTAGCAAGCTATTAACATAGCAGGGGATAAGAAACTCTTAAACAGAACTTGCAATAAAGAAAGCCTAAATAGGGCTCTCTTTATAGGAAGTATTTATGGAAGGCTGTGCAAGTCACATGCAGGGAGGTTCATAAACAAAGGGATTTAACTCCTAAATGGCAGAGGATTGAGCAGTGAGGCTGCAGGGGCATGTTTTATACACCAAAACTGCTTCATTAAGCTAAAGTTGTTCAGGTGACTATAGTGTCCCTTTAACTTTCATTTTCTGCAAAAGTATGCCATGTATAACTCAAAGTTACCATTGAGACAGAAATTAATATTGTTGTATCCAATTTCAGATGGGAACCATTGTAAACTATTATATATAATAGATTTTTTCAAAGTTGATTGTAAAAACCATTTAGAAGCCAACAGGCTGTGCAAGGGGTACATACATAAATAATAAAAAATACATCAGGACATTATTTCTGATTCTCCACCTTAATTTACCATGTTCAGTGACCAAAAAGGGTTGAGCTTATAACACTAATTCAGTGAGCCAAAATAGAAGCACTCGGTTCCAAATGTCATCTAAATACAGAGGCATGGATTTGTACTCAGTTTATTTTTCAGAGGTAAAAAAAGTATACGTTAAACATAAGGGATAAGTAAGCAAAATGGATACGATAGCATTAGGAATGCAAACATATATTCCAAATTTTAGTGCTTTGAGACTTTTCTAAGTGTACCCAACCTCAATGTGAGTGTTTGAAAGTTGATTATTACTACCCTTACAGCCCTCGCCGCAGAGCTCTCCTCACTGCTGCTCTGCTCCTTCGGCTGAGATTTTCAATGTTGATGATCTCAGGTCCTGGATTCAAAAAAGTACTTTTAAAACATAATTTTTTTATTTTTTTTAGAAAAAAAAAACTAAAAATGAAAAAAAAAAAGGTGCTATATCTTAATAAAGCATAGCCGTGCCAATACTAAATAAGTGAATTTAAAAGTAATTTTAATATTGGTACCTGAATTGGACTGAATCATCAACACCGTGAGTCAAGCCGCCTGTCACGGACGCTCTACATAATCCTGGGTTCGGCTCTATGCTTTCCTTTCAATTCGTATATATCTGTTCATTGTTATTGTATTTCGCGACTATGCGAACGGCTAGGTTACCATACTATCTTTCAGCCTTTTCATATCTCACATAGGTTTTAGCGGGCATTCAGGAGCATGCGCACGAATGCACCTGTTCGTCTCTATATGCACAAACACTAATATGTTATAATTGCTCTTATGATTGTTTCGTGTAGTTTGATTAATCACGAAACGTTCGGTTATATGCAAAACCACGTCCAAAATGAGGGCTGTTCGTATATTTATAACTGAACGCCCTATTTTATTAGTAGGCTTTTTAAATGAAATCATACAAAATGTTTAAAATTCTTTGTTTTGGTTAATACTGAATATTTAAATGTCGGACTCTAGTAATCAGTTGTGATACTGCATACGTCTATATTTTAAGTTTTTGTGATGTTTTGTTGAAGATAGTATTTAATTTAGGTAAAGCAAGTGCATTGCTTATTCATCACTTCTCATGCTTTATCAGTAGTTGCTGACGATATGCTGGTTCACTCAAATAAACGTTATAAGGTTTTAACTCAATTACGACCTCTAATATTCTCATGTTATTAAGGCTTGGTTCCTTAACCGATATCTGACATCAACACTATATAACCTGAACCTATGTTACTACTATTCCACTTCTAATGTAGTACTACGATTTTCTTGTATCTGTTTCTATATTCATGGGAGTCCGGGTCTTTGACACTTAACTGGGGATTAGATGCTATCACTAGTTCTGTATAGTAAGTTACCTAAAATTCTCGCCTTGGTGTATATTTATATTATGCAGGTTTAAATAACTTGCACGTAAATCTGTGAGGCCTGCACAATTAAATGTATTAAAAGTTATGTGGCAGGTACTATTAGGTAAAGGTAAGTTCCTTCAGTTACAGTAATACTGTATTGGAATATCATGTGTTAAACTAATATTAGGTACGTGCGGTTGCTTTAGCTATCAGTAAACATGGATATGCCAATCATTAGAAATACATTTCAAGTAGAGGCCATTAGCAGGTCATATACAGAATGATATAAGCAATGTTACTTTATGAATTTATGTTTTCAGGTATTCAACATTACATTTCATTCACGTTCATATCAAATTCAAGACCTCACTCTGTTCTCTTTTACGTCTTAAAAGATACAATTCGAAACTTTGACTTTAACAAGGGGCTGTCTTTTTACGCTGACCCTTGCATTCACGCATACATTACATAACTCAATATTAAGTACGTGTTTCTGTACATTCAAGATATCCAACAGGATATTGACTTTCTGTCTACATCATTAGTAAACTAGGATGCAGATTACATGCAATACCACGCCTATGAGATATACGGGATATATCATAATTATGATACTAATTAAGTTAAGCCACTCCCCCTCGTACATAGAAGCTACTATGGCTGACCAACTGCGGTGAATTTCACTACTAGTACAATTCAGCTTTTCATCGAAACATAGTATCACAGCAATGCCTTTTTCAGCTAACGGTATTAGGTCCCTTACTAAGATATATCGATTTCTATACTATGTAATTGAACTTGGCTCCCCTAAGTAGCAGGTGTCTCAACTGACTATTAATTTATGCCAGGCTCGCAAGCTCTGTAGATAAGTACGATATACAAATATACTTATCTAAATATGTAGGTATATAGTGGGGTGTGTGTGTACGCAAGTATACATATATATATATATATATATTTGTGTTTGGGGCAAATAGCCGTATATGGAGTAAGGTTCCAGCATAAGCGTAGGATAGTATAAAGAGAGCAAGTCGGTTGAGATGTGCCGAGACCGACAATACAGTAGGCCTGTAAATAAAGAGGGCCCACCAAGGAGTAAGTAAGTAAAGTAAATGGAAAGAAAAGAGAAAGTGTTGAAATGAGGAGTGGGTGGGAGGGTCATTCTGATGCTGACCTCAAGCGATATGAGTCAGGTAAGGGGTGTCCCTTATATAGGGGCAGGCCCGGACTGGCCATCGGGAATACCGGGCAAATGCCCGGTGGGCCGCGATGGCCGTGGGGCCGAGGCCGGCAGGGGATCTCCCCGGCCGGCCCACAGACAGGGAGATGCGGCCGCAGTCTGAGGAGGGAGTGAGGGAGGCAGGAGAGAGGACCCGGCGGAGCTCTAACCAGCAGCTCCGCCGGGTCCTCTCGCGGGATTCTGAGCGTTGCCGCGGTTACCACGGCAACGCTCAGATCTCGCGAGAGTGAACTCTAGCCTGCAGGTTAGAGTTCACTCTCACCACTAGGACCACCAGGGAAGGCAGCACAGCTCCACTCCATGGCAGTATGGCTCCCCCCCTCCATGGAAACCAGGCTCCCCACCCCCTCCCAAGGTAAGAAGGAAGAAGGGGATATAACTTTTTTAATTTTATATATAAAAAGAATATATTTAAATTTAAGTAAACACTCACACACAGCACCCAAACACACAGCACTCAGACACACACAGCACCCAAACACACAGCACTCAGACACACACAGCACCCAGACACACACAGCACCCAAACACACAGCACTCAGACACACACAGCACCCAAACACACAGCACCCAAACACACAGCACCCAGACACACACCACCCAGACACACAGCGCACCCAAACACACACAGCACCCAGACACACACAGCACCCAGACACACACAGCACCCCCAGACACACACAGCACCCCCAGACACACACAGCACTCAGAAACACACAGCACCCTCAGACACACACAGCACCCAGACACACACAGTGCACCTAGACACACACAACACTCAGACACACACAGCGCACCCAGACACACACAGCGCACCCAGACACACACAGCGCACCCAGACACACACAGCACCCTCAGACACACACACACATACACACACACACAGCACCCTCAGACACACACTGCTCACTCAGACAGACACTGCTCACTCAGATAGACACTGCTCCCTCAGAGAGACAGCACCCTCACTCACACAGCACCCACACACAGCACACTCCCACACATATACAGCACACACACACATATATCTAATAAATAAAATAATCCTCAGTGAGTTAACAGACAAAAATTTTTAGAAACCTAGAATGTGACGGCAGATAAAAACACCTTCACGCACAGCATCCCTCTTACACACACACACACTGCGCCCCTCACACATACAATACGTCCAAATATAAATATATATATACACACTACAGCACCCCTCACACGGCACCACTACACACATTACGCTCCAGATACATGCTAGATCCCTTACCTATATGCACTGTTAATCCTCTACACACAAACACACACACATACAATCTCCTATACACACTCTGAGTCCTTTACACACTAGATCTCCTACACACACACTGCCCCTAGCCACACATATTACACCACAAACACAAATTAAATTGACCTATTTACACAAAACCACACCACACTCTACACACACGCAATCCCACAAGCAGGCTCCAAACACATGCACCATACGCTTTCCTGGCCCTTTTGTCCACTGGTATCCCACTTGTGGAAACACCAGAGACAATTTAAAAGCAAACACAGCGCAAGCATGTTATTAAATTTGCTTGCGCTGCACAGAGCAAATACAGGGCCTTTTTCTAATGCTAGAGCTCTTTAGCAGGGCTCTGTGCATTAAACCAACATGCTCACTTTGAGAGGGGGCGTGTTTGTCTCTAGCCCCGCCCCCTACTTCAGGGGCCGCTCTGATTGAAAAATGCCCAGGCCTAATTTTTTTCCCAGTCCGGCCCTGTATAGGGGAGTGAATTAATTTAAGCCCCTCCCACAAATACAGGCCAAACGGCCTTAAAACTTGTGTTCGGGGCAAATAGCCGTATATGGAGTAAGGTTCCAGCATAAGCGTAGGATAGTATAAAGGGAGCAAGTCGGTTGTGGTGTGCCGAGACCGACGATACGGTAGGCCTGTAAATAAAGAGGGCAAAAAGAATAATTAAAGATTTAATACAGTCAACAATATATACAAATTAACCAGACATTTCCTTAAATGCATTACGGTATTTAATTCCTTGAAGGATTTTGAAGGTAGGAATCTAGGACCGCAACTGGACACCATTTGGTGTGGGTAGGATAGTATGTTATCTCTACTGTTGGTGCGTGTTGACTCATTTCGGAATGTGGTAGAGCCAATAGGTAATGATATATGTGTTTACATACGTGGGATCGTTGAAGACAATGATCTGTCTGAGTGGTGGTTATGGTAGTGGATTCTCTTGCCTGAGAAAGGCATAAAAGGCAGTCTGCATGGCTGGTAATGGCCGACTTGGTAGTATAATTGAATGGTTGTAGCTCTAATAGGTCCGATAAGGATGGAAAAGTTGGATGGCTATTGGTAATCTCTGAGAGGAACATGGGGGATGGATTCCTGAAAACCTCTGAGTATATTCTTGTCTGGTATGATAGCATGAAGTTATGGTAGTTTTGGCCATAGGTTATCCTGTGTTGTTGAATGCCAGTAAAATATATCATTAATGGTGTGTGAGATGGTTTTAGTTTAAGGTGGCAAAAAATGAAGCAAAACCTAGGAGAAATGTTATGACAAAGGTTGAGCTATGTCGTGTTCCAATGAGATTCTTTAAAGCCAGGTGAATAGCTGTGTTATGTGTTCTACAAGTATGGAATGAAAGTGCTAGGTGGGATAGTGCATGCTATGCCGCATGAGTATGTCTAATCCATGATTGTGTCTCTGGAACGAAAGAGTGGCTGTGACTGTATGGGCGGCTGTAGGAAGCGTATGATGAACATGCCTGGAATATAAATGAGACAATTGTCGGCAGGGATGTATACCCCTGTCTGGTACATGAAAGTAAAAGAAATGTGGTAAGTGGCCAACCAAGTGAGTTCCCCAGCAATACCATGATCGGATGGATGATGAGTGGCATTTGTTGATGATATGACATGTGCTTAGTTGTCTGAGTAACAACGGATTGATGACCCTGACCATGATTTACCCCATGCCACAGCAGCTGCTTTAAGCGGGGAAAGGATTGCCCATTTTATGCCATGTAAGTGCCAGTTTGTAAGGTAGATGGTAGCCGTTTACTGTGTTGATGATATTGGTCTTACTTAAAGAAGCTTCAACCCATGCTTGAGTGATAGCTGTAAAGGTAGATCAATGGTGTGTATAGTAAGGAAACTCCTCGGAGGGTATGAGGGAGTTGAGACTTGGGGTAGCGAAGGTGTGTGTTGCCAATAAGTCTATGGTTAGTCTTTGTTTAAGGGAAGATTCCCTTGTGACAATACCAATGTGTTTGTGTTTGGTGCCATGCTGTAAATGGTGGAGATTGGAAAACCCAAGTAAAAACCCCTCTGCAAATCTTGGCTATGAGTGTGTTTACAGCCGATGGTTCTGTTGTGCTGACTGTAAGTGAGGGCATGCTATATTCCTTGAGGGTTTATTTATGATACCTGTATGGGAGCGCTTTGAAGCTCCAGAGCCTTAGTAAATCTACTACAAGTCTGGAAGGGTGATGAGTCAGTAGTGTTGAAAATGCATTGGTGTGTACAGATGGTGAGTACGTTATTTGTAAGTTGTACTGGGACACATGGTTTGTCATGTGCCCTGAATGATTTGAACATATATGCAACAGTCTATATGCAATGCAACTACTAATACCAGAGGTGCTGGTACCTGGAGCCTGAGAGTGCTCGTCCATTTGTTTGGGAGAAAATCCCTTCTGTAAGGGGTACCTGCACAAATAAGCATCTCTACATATTCCAAATGCCAACACAACCAAGGGATGGTCAGTTCCTGATTTACCTAGAATCCCTGGGTCAGACCATCATACATACATCATCATACATATTCATGCCTTGTTTCCACAATGTGCCGGGATCATATGTGCAGGGTTAACGTCTTGTACCAAGAATTGATTGTACCAGGTAACCAAGTTTCGGTTGGTGCTGGTTGTACAGTAGCATGAGGCCCAGCCTTGTGAGGGCTGTGACCGACTCGAGATTGCCAGTCTGTCGTAAATTTTTTGGCTCATGAGTTTATGAGTGAGGCTAGCATGGCCTGGGTGTCACCTGAGTTGGTGTTGCTGGGCCTTCCCCTGCCTCCGTGTTGTCCGTTGATGTATGGAGGAGTTTGAATAACTCGGCTTTCCTTGCTGTGGCAGGGTAGGGGATTTGTCACCTCGTTAGGTCGGAGCCACATCTCCTCTGCTTGAAGGTGTATCACTTCTAGCCGGGGTGCCAGGAAGAGGTGATTCTTCACCATCTTTTTGAGAAATACTTAAATAACAATAAATATTGCAATTATTATTTGTACCCAGGGGTCTTGTACCGGCTAGCTAGCTAAGCTGTAAGGCGAAACGATTAGGCTTGGTGTTTTTTGGTGACTGGTGAGGCCCTGCTAGTTGCCAAGAGGCTTGAGAGGCTCTATCTATGATTGGTGCGAGGGGATTTTTTGTGGCCACCGAACGTTGTGGCAGGATGTTGGCCTCTCTGTGACAGTAACCAGAAAATAGGAAGGGGAGTGACAGGTGAGGCCCTCTCTATGATACAATGCGAGGCGGCTAGCTCACGAGTGGCCCGAGAGGTGTATGCCTCCGAGTGTGAGGCGGGGTGTTGGCCTCGCGGGACCACTAACCGAAGCGTAAAGCAGAGAAAACAGGGGGTAATACCTATTGGGCCATAGAACCCTAATTGCCAGTACATTACTAGGGAAGGTAAGAGATGAAGGTGTATCACTTCTAGCCGAGGTTCTAGGAAGAGGTGATTCTTCACCATCTTTTTGAGAAATACTTAAATAACAATAAAGATTGCAATTATATATTTGTACCCAGGGGTCTTGTACTGGCTTGCTAGCTAAGACGTAAGGTGAAACGAAGGTAAGAGATGAAGGTGTATCACTTCTAGCCGAGGTTCTAGGAAGAGGTGATTCTTCACCATCTTTTTGAGAAATACTTAAATAACAATAAAGATTGCAATTATATATTTGTACCCAGGGGTCTTGTACTGGCTTGCTAGCTAAGACGTAAGGTGAAACGATTAGGCTTGGTGTTTTTGGTGACTGGTGAGGCCCTGCTAGTTGCCAAGTGGCTTGAGAGGCTCTATCTATGCTTGGCCGAGGGGATTTTGTGTGGCCACCGAACGTTGTGGCAGGATGTTGGCCTCTCGGTGACAGTAACCAGAAAAAAGGAAGGGGAGTGACAGGTGAGGCCCTCTCTATGATACAATGCGAGGCGGCTAGCTCACGAGTGGCCCGAGGGGTGTATGCCTCCGAGTGTGAGACGGAGTGTTGGCCTCACGGGACCACTGACCGAAGCATAATGTAGAGAGAAAAGGGGGTAATACCTATTGGGCCCTAGAACCCTAATTGCCAGTACACTATAACTATTCCAGGGAAGGTAAGAGATGGATAACTACGTGAGCAGGTGTACGTACCTCGTAGTATAGTATTGAACCTGACAATCCGTATAGGTTTTTTTAGTAGTAACTGTAACCTGAATGGATAAAATCGTATGGCATAAGGAAATATGGCATAGACCAAGCTTATCTTAAAACATACAGTATATGTGAAAGTAAAGTGCAGTGATATGTAAATATTAAACATCATAGCCATACTGGTTAAATATGTATCAATCTTAACCCAAGTGCCGTATGTATGTGAACCATATTACCAGTTACGTATATACAGATGCGTGTGCTACTGTGTAATAATATGTGTATTTATAACAGATGTTGATATACTGCTTGCTATGTGAATTGTTGTATGCCTTATTGAATGGTCAGTGAACATGGTGTTGCAAAATGCAAGTGCACTGGAGATCTGCCGAGTGCCCTATAAGTGGCAGTGTAGTTGATGCTGATGGTATGTGAAATGTTGTTTGTCTGTTGACCTATAGGGGTCAGTGTTTTGGTGTTTGTAAAACCCCATGAAAAACCCCATGAAAATTGTCAATGTACTTGACAGACCTGTAGGTGGCAGTGTTGATAGAACCACTGTTAGTCTTGATGTGAAATGTAAATTATTGTGAATTAAACCTGAAGTTGAGCCCGTGTTGGAGTTTAATTTATGGTTTATGGTTATGTTTAAAACAATCTTATGTGTAATTTATATTGGCTGGCAATTGTATATGACATGTGAAGACAGTTTTGCTGTTGACCAGTAAGGGTCAGAAATGCTGATTGTAGGGTAAAATACCCTTTAACCCCTGAAGGATACATTATAGTTGTATGACAGGGAAACAAACAGTGCCCGTTTGACAATATACAATAAGTGAACATAATAGCTTAATAACAGTCATTGTAACAAACCAAAGTTCTGTTCGTGGGTTGTAAACGCACGAAACTTGTGTGTAGTACAGTAGTAGATGCATGAACTAGTTCCCGTTTGGCAGAAAATTGCACGTGAGCCTGGTATGTCAGGGAAACAAAACGAAACGAGCAGTGAGATTCGAAATCTCAATCTCAATCGCACAGAATTGCCTAGTATGTTTAGGCAATTGAAACAGAATGTGTTCCCGTTTTGGAGTATGCTAATGCTCGAAATGAGCCAGTGACAGATATAAACAAGTGAATTTAAATGAATTATATGCATGAACATGCAATGGTTTTAGGACAGATTTAGACAAAATGCAGCTGTAAAGTGAGGACCTGACCCGTGCATGGTGCCGTGGGACTGATGCCTGGCATAACGGGTAGGTCGACTTACGGTTTGAGAGACACTTGGACACCATACACAGCGATAGATTGAAGAAAGAAGGTGGTAGGCCGGAAAAGCCTGTGGCTGAATTCCTGACACAGCTCAGAAAACCTCATGGAGTAATCAGGTAAAATGGCGTCTGGATGACCCGGAAGTGGAAATCATTCTGATGCTGACCTCAAGCGATATGAGTCAGGTAAGGGGTGTCCCTTATATAGGGGAGTGAATTAATTTAAGCCCCTCCCACAAATACAGGCCAAATGGCCTTAAAACACATATATATATATATATATATATATATTCACACACACACTCTGGTTAATTATATTTCAAACTATTGTACTCACTGTTATGTTAGTATTATGTGATTAAGTTACCCTTGGTTCCTATTTCATAACTCAAGGTTCGTTCAATTATTCTGGCTCATCTACGGCATATCTTACGTATCCACATGTGCCTCCAGCAGATCTAGTCATACATCGATTGTTAGTATCTGAATACTGGTTAATACAATCGCAAAGAACTGTAATCTCTTTCGGGTTCCCTTAACTTTGCAATAAGAATTATTCCACAAGGTAAAGCTTTCATATCCAGATTACTTAACTTTCCCATTTTCAGTCTGATAAGCTCCATATGGCGCTTGACTAATAGGCCACCTTTGATTTGTGCATATGGGAGAGACTTTCTACTTAATGGTAGGGAAGTATATTTTCCCCCTTATTAACCAACAAGTCTCTTACAATTTGGACAGACTTGGCTACCACCTCCATATTCACAGCAATTTTGGCAATAAGTGGTTATGGGCAGGTTGGCCAGAGGAAACTAAAAACATTCCAGAATTTACTTTTGCCTTAATTGAACTCTACCCGATCATGGCAGCTGCAGTAACTCGAGGCATGTTGTGGGCAGATAAATGGAATATGCATTTTATTTGGGCACATGGATTTTGCATGTGCCCTAAAACAGTGGGAGTATACATGCAACAGGCAGCAGGCACTATATCCGCAGGTACCTTAATTGCAATACAGTTGATCGACCGAGCCTATCCTTATTCGGTTTGTCAAATTTAGCTTTGGGACCCGAGTAAGACATAGTGGGAGTGATATCAGGTGAGACTGGACAATAGTCCGTTGCATGCATAGAGGATGCACAGATTGCACAAGCCGGTGTCCTTAGCCCAGCAAAGTGCCTGCAAAAGAGATCAGTGTCCATTTGGCTCCAGTCAGTTTTAATGTTGAACTGGGCAAGAATTGCAGATGCTTTTGCTGAAAAGGACCGGT
>OW240912.1:310433069-310478222 GCA_933207985.1 Pelobates cultripes | reverse complement strand
ATAAGGCTGAAAAAAACGGCTGAAAAAAAGACTAAGTCCCATCGCCGAATGGGACTTAGTCTTTGCAGCTGAAATAAGGCTGAAAAAAACGGCTGAATAAAAGACTAAGTCCCATCACTGAATGGGACTTAGTCTCTGCAGCTGAAATAATTTCCCATTTACTGAACCAAGTGGGAAATAGCAAGGCAGGCACAAAGGGTTTGCACCAGGTCTGGGGACACAGGGGACACCGTCTTAAAGGGGCCGTGTCCTCAACAAGTCTGGGGACACGGCCTTAAAGGGGCAGTGTCCCAATCTTCCTGATGTCCCAAAAAAGGTGTTTAAAGGGCCAGCACCAGTCACATAAAGAGTCCATAAGCCCCAACATGCCCACCGACAGTCTTAAAGGGCCATACACACCAAATAAAAGTGCATACATTTTCACAATCTCCCAGGGGCCATAGTCATGCGGAGGAGGCTGGCAAAGAGGCTTCTCCACAACCCAGGGAAACAGGGCAATTTGCCATTTAAAGGGCCCGTTACAAATAGCAGTTTGTAAATAAGCAAAGTCAATCCATATCTGCTAAGGACCCGGCGTTAAAGGTTATCTCCCTATTCTGCTCTGTGTCAGTGTGTATTGTGGGATCCTTAGACAGGTATCAATCCATATGTCAAGGTGTCAATATGTCATATGTCATCAGTGTCAATCCATATTGATTGTGATTTAGGAAATGTTAGGTGCGATTTCTGCCCTTTATGGAGATTAAAACCAGACTCTGTATCAACTTTCAGTAATTTCCCATGGAGTTTTACATGGATCCTCCGGCATGCCACAGTCCAGGTGTTAGTCCCTTTGAAACAACTTTTCCATCCCTATTGTGGCCAGAAAGAGTCCCTGTGTGTTTTAAAATTCGCCTCCCCATTGAAGTCAATGGCGTTTCGGGCGGTTCGCCGGTTCGCGAACATTTGCGGAAGTTCGCGTTCGCCGTTCGCGAACCGAAAATTTCGGGTTCGCGACATCACTATTGGCCAGTTATGATAAATAAAAGAAATGCTTTGCAACGTGTATGGCCAGAATTTGGGATTTTGTGGTACAATTATTCCATGTACCAGATCAGATTGCGGCAGTCCAAATGCTCCCAATAGAAGTCCCTGCAGGATTTTTCGGATCCCTGTGCACCTTCAAGATTTATTTTATATGGAAAGGCAACAAGCCCAGATAGATGCTCTCCCAGATGACTCTCCCGAAGTCCATAGGCGGACTGGCAGTACTCCAGTGTATTACCAGTCGAGTCACCTGCTATGGGTGGAAGAGTGGGTAAAAGCTGGGGAGTATAAACTGTGACGAGAGCAATCTGGCCACATTGCATTGGAGAAGCCTGGTTGCTCGCCTTTTGCCTTTAGACTATGGCCTCATGTTAAAAGACATCTTTTTTTCCCTGCAGAAAAGATTTATTTAACCGGATGCCTGTTCATTCGGTAGTTGAAACCGTATGAACTGCATTACCCCAGATAGCCATCCCGTGGAGTCTATTCGGATGGAGAACAGACTTTGTGAACACTTTAACTCCACGGCGATCGGACTGTGTGCATAGAATCTGAGCGCTATTCTGTACTTTTGTGCGCTCAGATCTAAGCTATCTGGGGATAGGTAGAATGTATATGTTTTGTGCAACAGTTGTAACTTTATACATTTTTATGTCTTTTACTGTCTTTTACTGCCATGTGGTTAATGGAGTTTTGCCTCTGTGCTGGGAGATAATTGGATTACTTCCCAATTATCTCCAGGACAGAGGGAGGGAAGTTAGGATGCATTGTGGGGAGGTTTTACCTCTGTGTGTCTGTCATTGGTTCATGTCTGTCCTTTGTCACAGTCTCCCATTTGGTCCCCTAGGGGAGTGTCCACCAGGTGGGAGACCTGCATAAATACTGGGCAGGTAGCCCTCATTAAACCAGACCACTGCTTGACCCTCAACACGGAGCCTTGTCTCGTCTTTGGGGGGATTTACTGTATGCTGTTAGAGACTGATTGCCAGGAGTGTAAGCCGCTTGGGTGCTTTTCCTGTTTGTCTGCTAGCAGCTATTCGTGAGGTTCCAGTTCGGGTGTTTGGAGCATTCCCTTGTATGCAGTTCGGGTGTTTGGAGCATTCCCTTGTATGCAGTTCGGGAGTTTGGTGTTCTGCAGTAGCTGTGCCTGTGTATCTGAAAAGGGGAATATCGCCTAAATGGTTTTAACCCCTTGTGTGCTGAAACGGTCCGTTACATAAACCATTGAAAAACATAGAGGCACACCAGATGGGAAGGCCGATGTTGGTGATACTGTTGCTGAAACCCCAGGTGGTCAACAACTTTTTTCACTCAGCCCTTCTTTAGAGCCACGATGGTGGTTTGGCACTCCCTTGCTCTAAAAATGGGTCATTCCACCTTTCCCTCCCCTCTCTTGCTACTAACCTACAACCCGGACTTCTCCCAGAGAACATGCAATGGATCTAACACGTGACTGAAAACAGTCACGCCAAACTTACGGACTTATTGCCACCTTCCTGACACAATTCTGGTATGCCCAGTTACAGAATTATATAATGAAAATCCCACTATAACCCAACTAATTTAGGGACCTAACACAATTTGAATTACTGTGCCAGGATCCAGACCCCTTGGTCCATGGAATATCCCAGCTATACACAACTCTTCAACAACAACAACAACAACAACAGGGATTTCCCTTGTTTTTCTCTAAATGAGAACAGGCCTTAGGATAAACATACATGGAAACACAATGGCATAAGTTCACCTAGTGTAATCTAGTACACCAAAGCTCAATAACCAGTAGGCCTCAAGAAATTGCATACAATATCCTCTAGAGGATATATCCTGACTTGGATGGAAAGTGATAGAGATGCACTGCGTCTCTAGACTCCTTCCTCCACATCTGGTGGGAATGTCTGATAATAGCACGGATTGAGTCTATTGTTAACAAGTTTACTGATAAGCCCCCACGCTTCCACCCAGCCACTTATCTACTCCACCACACTACCACTCCCACAACCCAATACAAATGATCCCTGACCATGTGCATCCTAAACATTGCCAAACAACTGATACCCCTGCACTTGAAATGGGACACAATACCACCGCTGACACTATGGTTTACAAAGTTGGATGAACTAAGGGCCGAAGAGGAGCTCTGGCACTCCACACAGTGTAGAACAGAGGCACACACTGACATATGGATGCCATGCTCTGTCCCCCAAGTTTCAAGATCCACACATTAAGTAATCTGCTGGGCCGCAGGGGTTGATGACTAGGAGATGGGACTACTCACCTGAGCCTGCTCCTGGGACATCATGGCCAAAGGGCTTTATGTTTTTTTCTTTCTCGTCCTTTTTCTTCTCTATTTTCCACCCTCCTCCCTACCTATACTCCCAGGCTCTCTCCCCTCTCTTTACCACTTCACTTTCTGACCTATCCCTCCCCCCCCAGACCTACTTACTGGCCAGCACACAAAACCATGCATGTACAACCATCGCTGGTTGTGTGTTTGATCTCCACAGACACAGGAATGCTCAACTGTGAGCATCTGGGTTAGTGGAGGATGAGAGCTTGGATCAAACAGCCCATTCACCTCATGGGGTCTGTGCCCTCTATGGACAGGGGGCATAGTACATTCATGGGTTATGGATACTGACAGTATTGCTTTAGTAAAAAGTTGGCACATACTGCGTGTCTCCTTGATTCTCTCTGTGTATTAAGACCCTTTAAAGCCCCACTATTCTTATACATATACTTTCAAAATATGTATGTTGTATTTCTTAACAAAAACCCTTGAAATGAAAATAGAATGATATTTGCAAAAAAAAATAAAAATGCACCTTTTATATGTGTATATGTAATTCAGAATTAGCCATTTTTTGCAAACCACCAACAGTTGATAACAGACCTAATGGACACATATTTCAATCAATTGATTATTGTCTATTTTGTTATATGACCTATAAAGTAATTGTGGGGGTCTCAATAATGGCAAGACATCCAGGTAGAACTGAAGCAAAATATCTGTGAAATGATACAAGAAGCAAGTTATGTTTCTGTTATTTGTGAACAGGTGGTTCTGAATGTGAAATGAACCTTTTTACTTGCCAATGTAGACACAATGTAGAAAGAGCATAGGCTCAAGACAGAATTCTATGGTAATAGGATAGGAAGCTGGAAATAAGAGGTATTGTAGGTATTTTGACAACAGATGCTGAAATTCAATTGCCGAGAGCAAAACAGATAAATAATTCTATGGGAAGAAGTGGGACTTTGATTTGGCAGTAAAAGTGCCACTTTGTGCAAGCTTAACAGAATATGGAGTGCAGATTTTACATTAAACAACAAAAGGATATCTGAAGCTGCAAAAAAAAAAAACAATTTTTTTTTTAATTATGGAGATTAACTACATACTGACATTCATATGTAAGTTTACTATACTTATTTATTTCATGAAAGCATACTAATTGAATTTGATGGTTAATAAAAATGAATTGATTTACTTTTAATTTGTACCAACCTACAAGTGAGAATAACCGAATCAAGCCCTGATCAGATATTATGCAAGAAAAAATAAATCAAATAATTCTAATACAGATGAATACAGAAAGTTGCATTCTTCAGAGATTGTAGGTATTAAAATATTGTTAAACATCTGTTAAACTGCTATAAAATAATTTGAAGATTAAACTTGACTAATCTAATGCAAAACAATGCTTTTCCTTACATATCTTTTCTAAATACAGAACTGTGAGATAAAATTCAAAATATTAATATTGCCATTTCAGCAAACAATGTATTTTGCAAACCACAAATTATGATCTAAGATTGCTATGGTAGAAAACATGGTATTCAACTATAAGGTTTACTCTGCTATGCGGGAATTCAATATTTAATGGGGATTTGATAGATGAGTTGCTCAGGGAGCTGTCAGCCGAGTCTGAATTGAATTTATTAGACTCCTAGCTGGAAATGAATCCCGCTGTGTTTAATTGTGGAGCTTCCCGATTTCATTGAATAATAAAGGGACAAGGAACAAAAAAAAAAGAGGTACAAGATTAGTAATGTACATTTTATATTTCATAATATCATCACTAAACTACCAGATATGGATCACCCAAACCTATCTTTAAAAACCTGGTAATTGTGAAAGAATTTTGTGGGCTGATAATTTCCATTTCCCACTCTGCCAAGTTTGACCATTTTAGTTTTGGCCTAATGAAAAAAAAGTTTCAAAAAGAATTCTGCATGTAAGTACGAAATGTTTCTTGTCTAATATATTTATTAAAGGAACACTATAGTCACCTAAATTACATTAGCTAAATAAAGCAGTTTTAGTGTATAGATCATTCCCCTGCAATTTCACTGCTCAATTAACCCGTGAGCAGTAACCCGTGGCAACGCTCTGACCCCGCGGCTCTTGCGAGATTTACAGTGGAGCTGACCGGACCAGAGGAGAAGGGAGCTGCAGGAAAGGTAAATAACAGCTCTCTGCCAGCCCCCCTCCTACACAGCCCATCCACTGGCCAGCTAACAAGCAGGGAGGAGGGACGAAAATACAATTAAATAATAAAAAAAATAATATTACAATAAAAAAAATGAAATATTAAAATTAAAAAAGTAAATAATAAAATAAAAAATAATACTAAAATATTAAAATTAAAAAAATTACAAATAATAAAAATGCCCACCCCCACCCAGTTCACACACAAACACACACTCTGCATTATATACACACACTCTGCATTATATACACACTCATACAAACACACACTCTACATTAAACACACACACTCGTACAAACACAGGCTCTGCATTATATACACACACACACACACTCTGCATTCACACAAACAAACACACTCTGCATTATATAATGCAGAGTGTGTGTTTGTATGAGTGTGTGCATATATAATGCAGAGTGTGTGTTTGTATGAGTGTGTGCGTATATAATGCAGTGTGTGTTTGTATGAGTGTGTGTGTGTGTGTGTAATGCAGATTGTTTGTATGAGTGTGTGTGTGTGTATAATGCAGAGTGTGTGGTTGTATGAGTGTGTGTGTGTATATAATGCAGAGTGTGTGGTTGTATGAGTGTGTGTGTGTGTATATAATGCAGAGTGTGTTTTTGTATGAGTGTGTTTGTATAATGCAGATTGTTTGTATGAGTGTGTGTGTGTATAATGCAGAGTGTGTGTATGAATGTGTGTGTGTGTATAATGCAGAGTGTGTGTATGAATGTGTGTATGAGTGTGTGTGTGTATAATGCAGAGTGTGTGTTTGTATGAGTGTGTGTGTATATAATGCAGAGTGTGTTTTTGTATGAGTGTGTGTGTATAATGCAGATTGTTTGTATGAGTGTGTGTGTGTGTATAATGCAGTGTGTGTGTATGAGTGTGTGTATAATGCAGAGTGTGTGTGTGTGTGTGTATAATGCATAGTGTGTGTATGTGTGTGTGTGTATAATGCAGAGTGTGTGTATAATGCAGAGTGTGTGTGTGTGTGTATAATGCAGAGTGTGTGTATGAATGTGTGTGTGTGTGTATAATGCAGTGTGTGTGTATATAATGCAGTGTGTGTTTGTATGAGTGTGTGTGTATATAATTATAAAAATCACAGAATTTCATAGCCCCAAGTTTTACCCTCGACTTATCCACGAGGCATAGCATATTTCACAATTGTTGGTCACAAAACTGCACTCGACTTATACATGAGATCGACTTATACACGAGTATATACGGTAATATTTGTACAGAAAAATTCATTAATAGAATAAGTTATTACATGGTACCAAACAAAAAGTCGGTAACAACAAGCATTCAGTCAGGTGGGAACATGGCTAAAGTCCGAATTACTCTTTTACACCTTCTTCCCACATGGACCATTCATGCTGCAGTACAGATGTGAAGGTAGATGGTTCACAGAAAGCTAATTCACATCTTTTATTTTCAAATATTACAGATAAGATAGTTGGGATAGTGGGTGATTTCCAGAGTCGGGAGATAATGGAATTTTGCTGAGATTAAAAGTTGGCCTAGTATAATTTGTTTACATCTAGGCAGGTTCAATAGAATTTGCTTAAAGAGACAAAGACACAGGGATAAAACAACATCAAATTCAAATTGATACCTCTTAATGATAATAAAAAATTATTCCACTCCTCTACTGTGTATATCCCACCCAGTTCACCTTCCCACTTTAACATGTAGTTCAATTTATCATACATGTCACCTGCAAAAATATTATAATGCATGGAGACCAGGGTCCATTAAATAAATGTTTTCTAATATTGTCATATCTAATTTCAAAAAGTTCGGATCCTGATCAGAAAGAGCGAAATGTTCACTAATTGTTGTCACAAGTCTCTCATGTGTTTGGGCATCAATTAAACTTAATTTAAATATTTTTTTAAGTTAATCAAAATGCAGAAGGCAATTGGAGCAAAATAAATCATCAATATGGACAATCGAATGAGAGGCCCAGTAATCTACATCCAATTCAGGTAGAGCATAACATGTTGCTGATGACGGTGTAGCCCTCGACCATATGGCAGGTGGTCGAATCTTTTTGAATGAAAGGTACCAAGTTTTAAGGGTTAATTTAGTTGAGGGAAACAAGTCTTTAGGGCATTGAGATGAAGGCAACCACAATAAATCTTTAATTGAATTAGGTAAAATTTTACTCTCCTCCATTTCAAGCTATTGGGACCTGGCTTTGTCTAAATTAAATTTAAAAGCCATAGCTGTATTAGTAGCATAATAGTAATAAATGAAATCTGGCAAACCCATACCCCCCAATCCTTGGTTTTTGTAAAATGGATAATTTAATTCTACCTGTTTTTTTGTTCTAAATAAATGAAACAAATGCAGAGTGGATTTTTCTAAAAAAAAGGACAGAGGTATAGGGAAGGGAATAGTCCTAAGTATATATAACATTTTTGAAAGGAGAGTAATTTTAACCGAATTAATACTACCTAACCAAGAAATTTCGAGACCACACCATTTCCAAATGTCTTTCCCAGGTTTGGATCAGACCTTTTCTAAATTGCATCTTGGACAGATTCCTGCACAGGTTTATGCCCAGATAAGAACTATATGAATCCCTCCAATCAAAATCATACATTGGTTATACATGGTATAAAGAATTGATGAGCTTAGACACGGAGTCTCATCCAACTGAAAACCGATCCATACCACGTACATCTATATTAAAATTAACTATATTTACAACAAAGACAAATAAAAGAATGCAATTAAGATATGTCAAGTATAAGTGTAGAAACTGTGTTAAAAGTGTGCCGTGGCATCCTGAGGCGGCGCAAGAGGCACACGAGGCGCCGCAAATATTTTCCCGGTGCTATGATCAAATAGCACCCGGGGGAGCTCTAACATGCAGCTCTGCCGGGATCTCCCCTCGCTTACCACGGCAATGCTCCTAATCTCGTGAGAGTGAACTCTAGCAGCTCCTGAGGCTGCTAAGGTTCACTCTCGCCTCTAGGACCGCCAGGGATTCCCCACTGGACCACCAGGGATTGTCTTGCACTGTCCCCCCCTCCCAGGCAAAGTAAGCAGAGAGGTGGAATATTCATTTTTTTTTGTAATTAAATTTTTTTTATATATATTTATTTACCATCCTACCCACACAGAGACACACTACTCCTTGCATATACACACACTGCTCCCCATATACTCACACTACCCCCATATACACACTACTCCCCCATACACACACACTGCTTTCCACACACACACTACCTCCCATATACACACCCTGCCCAATATACATACACACTGCTCCCCTATATACACACACACTGCTCCCTTATATTCACACACTACCCCTATACACACACACAATGCACCCATATACACAAAATGCCCCTCATACACACACATAAACCCCCATACAGACACACTGCCCCTTCGTACACACACAATGCCCCTCCGTACACACAAACTGTACCTCTCACACACACACACTGCACCCTCACACACACTACCTCACACTACCTGCCCCACACACACAATGTACCCCTCATACAACCTGCCCCCCACACACACTGTACCCCTCACATACAAACTGCCCTACATACACACACTGCACACCTCACATACACACACTACATCCTTTACAAACACAATGCACCCCCCTACACTCACTGCATTCCTCACATGCACACACTGCAACACACACACACAATGCACCCCTCACACACACATATTCCACCCCTCACACACACTACTGCCCCTATCTACTACTGCAGATCTCAAGTAAGTTGTCAAACTGTTCTTAAATAGTTTGACTACTTACTCTGGGAGGACACTGTTGGCACCATAACAACTTCAAAGTACTGTATTGGTTATTGTGCGTGGATTGTTTCTTTAAATAATCTACCAGTGCCCCTCCCAAGATTAGGTTCTGAATCAGCACTTTAACGGCAAGTATTTCTGCCAAACAGGGGCCCAGTATATGCTGCTGCGCTGTACATATATACAACCTAGAAAATTGTTTTGACTTGGGGCGCCTTGGAAAAATATTGAAATATTAAGGGCGCCTTGAACCTAAAAAGTTTGGGAACCACTGAGGTAGACAAAAAATATTTACAAAAATAATAAAAATAGAGCCAGAGAGAGGAAACAACCAAAAGATTCTCTCTCTATCAATATATACAGGCCCGTATTTGGGAGTGAGGAAAGGGCTAGAGACACCAGCAATTATTGAACATTTAAAAAAAGAGAATACATTTAAAACAAACACAGTTAATGATAAAACCGTAAACAAAAAGATGTGTGAAATATATAAAGAATTTAGAGAAGAAAGGACAGACCGTGAAGGAAGAGCTGATACAAAACAAAATGAAATGTAAAATAATTACAGGGTAGTGAGCAGAAATTATACACCATAAAATAAGAGTATCATGAAAAGGATACCTTAGTATCCATATTTCCACCACATAGTTGTTCAAGCATTATTGGTTAAAAAACAACATAATAAGAATAAAGAAACCATAAAGAGTATGAAATATTTCTAATATAATTACATTTTCTTTTTTAGAACATGTAATATCCCTTAACTATTAACTTAAAAGTGGGGAAATAGGTACACTCAATCATTAGGAAGGGGTTACTAGAGACTTGAGATCCGCTTGCCTCTTAAACTTTGTAGGGTCAGGGGGCTGGGTATCCACTGGCCATTGATATATTTTAGGGGCTTAAGGCCTTTTGATGACCATTTGTACGTTATTAGAAGCATCTCCTGTCTCTAATAATATTAATACGGTCAGGGGCTGGACACATTCTGGCCCTTTAAGACATACAGTCGGGTCCACAATTCTAATCTTTTTGTCTCTATACACCAACACAATGGGTTTGAAATGAAACAAACAAGATGTACTTTAACTGCAGACTTTCAGCTTTAATTTGAGGGTATTTACATCCAAATCAGGTGAACGGTGTAGGAATTACAACAGTTTGTATATATGCCTCCCACTTTTTAAGGGACCAAAAGTAATGGGACTGATTAACAGTCATAAATCAAACTTTCACTTTTTAATACATGGTTGCAAATCCTTTGCAGTTAATTACAGCCTGAAGTCTGGAATGCATAGACATCACCAGACGCTGGGTTTCATCCCTGGTGATGCTGTGCCAGGCCTCTACTGCAACTGTCTTCAGTTCCTGCTTGTTCTTGGGGCATTTCCATTAAGTTTTGTCTTCATCAAGTGAAATGCATGCTCAATCGGATTCAGGTCAGGTGATTGACTTGGCCATTGCATAACATTCCACTTCTTTCCCTTAAAAAACTCTTTGGTTGCTTTTGCATTATGCTTCGGGTCATTGTCCAACTGTACTGTAAAGCGCCGTCAAATGAGTTCTGAAGCATTTGGCTGAATATGAGCAGATAATATTGCCCGAAACAATTCAGAATTCATCCTGCTGCTTTTGTCAGCTGTCACATCATCAATAAATACAAGAGAACCAGTTCCATTGGCAGTCATACATGCCCACGCCATGAAACTACCACCACCATGCTTCACTGATGAAGTTGTATGCTTTGGATCATGAGCAGTTCCTTTCCTTCTCCATACTCTCCTCTTCCCATCACTCTGGTACAAGTTGATCTTGGTCTCATCTGTCCATAGGATGTTGTTCCAGAACTGTGAAGGCTTTTTTAGATGTTGTTTGGCAAACTCTAATCTGGCCTTCCTGTTTTTGAGGCTCACCAATGGTTTACATCTTGTGCTGAACCCTCTGTATTCACTCTGGTGAAGTCTTCTCTTGATTTCTGACTTTGACACACATACACCTACCTCCTGGAGAGTGTTCTTGATCTGGCCACCAAAATAGTGGCCACCCAGGGACTTCAGCACAGCGTTCGTGTATATCCAATGTAGCTGATATTAAGCGAACAGGGAGGTAAATTGAAGTCACACTTCCATTGCAGGGTGATCTAGTTGTTCGGTATATAATTCGGGATTTTGAGCGGCTTGCATTGTAGTCCATTACAGTCAATTTACACGGACGTTTTAGATGAATGATTAGTTCACATACATTACAGATCCAGTGAAAGACGACAGAGGGGATCTGTTACAGCAGGAAAAAGGGTTGAGGTTCCTAGGCAACATTGTAGAAGTTTGTTACACCTTATATATGAGCTAGGTTACTTTTAGTCTTAGATTAAAATTCCATAATTTCATTCTCTTATCTTCGCAAGTTTTTTTGAATCTACAGATACATATAAATGTAGGTGTACTAATGGCAGACCGATTTATAAAGGAAGACGTATAAAGAACTGATATTCTTCTCTCCTCTCATCAAAAACGTTAATAGTCACATAGGTAGAAAAATCCTAAAAATACTCTCATTAATAGTGTTCCCTCCTAAGATAAGTAGTCTTGAACATTAATGTTTTTAAATATTAAAATATTTTATACAAAATCTGTGTGTGGTAGTATTTTCAAGCAACCTGTATTTTTCTTTTACCTTTCCTGAGCAGCAGAATTTGCACATTTTACTATGGGATTGATTGGTACTTTATAAATAAATTAATCATAATTTATGTGAGTATGTTATATTACATATTCATTTATGACCTTTTGCCTCGTGACCCAAATTTGATTTCTTGTCGACTGCTCTGACCTTTTACAAAGACGATCAACTACAAGATTCCTTTTATTTCAGAGGTTTAACAAAAAATATGTATGCTCAAACATATATACATACAATATTTTGAATGAAAACAGAAGAATATATCAGCTTTGGATTTTTAAAATCCCTTTAAATGTATTTGCAAAAGCCTGGGTTTAAGTTCTACCTGTCATTCGTCAATTGGATTAAGCATTGTTCCATACCAATAACTGCAATTTCCCAATTCTTTTAAAACTCTGAAAAATGTTTAACCCTCTCTGTTGTGTTTTATCTTTGCATACTGATCATTACATACCATATATGTAAAAAAAAATGCAACATATTGGTGGTGGTCAAACAAAAATATGGTCCAGTTACTCAAGGGTCACTTGTGTGGCAGGTTTATTGGAAAAATTAGGACAAAAAGTGCAACGTTTCGATCTCTGAAGATAACTTTTTCAAGCTGTGAAAGATCTGTGAAATGTTGCACTTTTTGTTTGAATATTGCATTGGGGTTGTCAGCCCCAGGTATGACAGCACCGGGAATCACCATGAGAGTGCGTTATTCCCTTTTTTCTTTTATACATATTGGGGGTGGGACTGCTGGTGCTGTGGAGAGGACACATGGTGAGCTAACTCTGCAGTTACACGGCCTAAAGCAATGATGGCACCGCCAAAAACACCTAAGATAAAAACTTGATAAATTGGTGTGCAAACTATTTAAACATTCTATACACGTATCACAATATATAACATGTATCATAAAAATAGAAACAATGTGTATAAGTGATCACTAAAATCCCTGAAAAACAATCAGTGATCCACACAGGTGTAGCACAATCACCAACGTGGTAATTAGCAAATAAAACCTATAGATATGATTGCACAAACAAAATATATTGTTCTTTCATAACTCTGAAAAAGATAAAAGTACAGAGAACAGTGCAATATTGTCACACACTAAAATATAATAAAATTTTAAAAAATGCAATTCTCAAACATGGCGTGTTTATAGTACTACCCCAAACCAGAAGGCTCTGGGGGATCAGGCCCTAGTGTACATGGGATCCAAATCACTCACCACCAGCCGATAGCCATGCTTCCAATGCTTTATTCATACTTAAAATCCACTCCATAGTACACAATAGAAAACAGTTCGGTATATACAGCTCTGTCCTCTGTTCTCTCAGGAGTCCTCTCGGATCCACTGATAATAATCAGTTCTTATTTTACAATTATAGCTCTAGCTTAGTCCGGCACTCTCCATCACAGTTTGTTTCTGGGTTCGGCATGCAACATGTTTCGCCCCACATACTGTGGCTTAATACTTTTATCTTTTGCAGATTTATGAAAGAACAATATATTTTGTGTGTGCAAGTATATCTATAGTTTTTATTTGCTAATTACCACGTTGGTGATTGTGCTACACCTGTGTGGATCACCGATTGTTTTTATAATCAGAGTATTTTAGTGATCACTAATACACATTGTTTCTATTTGTATGATACATATTATAGATTGTGATACGTGTAGAGAATATTTAAATGCACCCTGTTACAAATTATTATGCAAATTCTATTTAAGTGTCACAAAGATTAAGTATTTTGTTTTTCAGTTTAACTCATGGATGGCATTGTGTCTCAGGGCTTTTTTGATTACTGAAAACAATATCGGACACGTGTGATAATTAGATTGCCAGGTGAGCCCAATTTGAGGAAAAACTACTAAAGGAGAGTGTTCCACGTTATTAGGCAGAGCACCATTTTCATGCAATATGGGGAAGAAAGAGGATCTCTCTGCTGCCGAAAAGAGTGAAATAGTTCAATGCCTTGGACGAGGTATGAAAACATTAGATATTTCACGAAAACTTAAGATTGATCATTGCACTATTAAGAGATTTGTGGCTGATTCAGAGCACAGACGGGTTTGTGCAGATAAAGGCACATTGAGGAAAATTTCTGCCAGATCCATGCATCGGATCAAGAGAGCAGCTGCTAAAATACCATTACATAGCAGCAAACAGATATTTGAAGCTGCTGGTGCCTCTGGAGTCCCACGGACATCAAGGTGTAGAGTCCTCCAGAGTCTTGCAACTGTGCATAAACCTTCTATTCGGCCACCACTAACCAAAGCTCACAAGCAGAAACGGCTGCATTGGGCATAAAAATACATGAAGACTAATTTTCAAAAAGTCCTGTTCACTGATGAGTGTCGTGCAACCCTGGATGGTCCAGATTGATGGAGTAGTGGATGGTTGGCGGACGGCCACCCTGTTCCAACAAGGCTGCGACCTCAGCAAGGCGGTGGTGGAGTCTAGTTTTGGACTGGAATCATGGGAAGAGAGCTGGTCGGCCCTTTTAGGGTCCCAAAGGTGTAAAGATGACCTCTGTAAAGTATTTGGAGTTTCTGACTGACCACTTTCTTCCCTGATACCGAAGGAAGAACTATGCTTTCCGTAATAAAATCATCTTCATGCATGACAATGCACCATCTCATGTTGCAAAGAATACCTCTGCATCAATA
Organism: Pelobates cultripes; assembly: GCA_933207985.1. Classification (NCBI taxonomy): domain Eukaryota; kingdom Metazoa; phylum Chordata; class Amphibia; order Anura; family Pelobatidae; genus Pelobates; species Pelobates cultripes. Next base: position 310,463,565 of record OW240912.1, on the reverse strand, counting down.
TCTGGTGTGGCCTCCATCCTCCCCTGACCTCAATCCTATTGAGAACCTTTGGAGCATCCTAAAGCAAAAGATCTATGAGGGTGGGAGGCAGTTTACATTCAAATAGCAGCTCTGGGGGGCTATTCTGACATCTTGCAAACAAATTCAAGCAGAAACTGTCCAAAACCTCACAAGTTCAATGGATGCAAGACTTGTAAAGCTGCTATCAAATAAGGGGTCCTAAGTTAAAATGTAATGTGACCTGTTAAAATGTTTAAAAAGTTAAAATGTTGTTATACATTTGATTGAAATAGCTTTTGATTTCAATAAATATGCTGCAAACACAACAAATGGCAATTTTCAGTTCTTTATAACCTATAAAGTGTTTTGAAACTTACTGTGCGTAAATAATTTGGAACAGTGCATTGTACAATTTATCAAGTATTTATCTAGGATCTTTTTATCAGGGTTTATTTGGTTTGCTGCATGCCTAATAGTGACACTAATTATTTCTTTATGAGCACTTGCACTTTGAATTAGATTACAGGGAGTGCAGAATTATTAGGCAAGTTGTATTTTTGAGGATTAATTTTATTATTGAACAACAACCATGTTCTCAATGAACCGAAAAAACTCATTAATATCAAAGCTGAATATTTTTGGAAGTAGTTTTTAGTTTGTTTTTAGTTTTAGCTATGTTAGGGGATATCTGTGTGTGCAGGTGACTATTACTGTGCATAATTATTAGGCAACTTAACAAAAAACAAATATATACCCATTTCAATTATTTATTATTACCAGTGAAACCAATATAATATCTCAACATTCACAAATACATTTCTGACATTCAAAAACAAAACAAAAACAAATCAGTGACCAATATAGCCACCTTTCTTTGCAAGGACACTCAAAAGCCTGCCATCCATGGATTCTGTCAGTGTTTTGATCTGTTCACCATCAACATTGCGTGCAGCAGCAACCACAGCCTCCCAGACACTGTTCAGAGAGGTGTACTGTTTTCCCTCCTTGTAAATCTCACATTTGATGATGGACCACAGGTTCTCAATGGGGTTCAGATCAGGTGAACAAGGAGGCCATGTCATTAGATTTTCTTCTTTTATACCCTTTCTTGCCAGCCACGCTGTGGAGTACTTGGACGCGTGTGATGGAGCATTGTCCTGCATGAAAATCATGTTTTTCTTGAAGGATGCAGACTTCTTCCTGTACCACTGCTTGAAGAAGGTGTCTTCCAGGAACTGGCAGTAGGACTGGGAGTTGAGCTTGACTCCATCCTCAACCCGAAAAGGCCCCACAAGCTCATCTTTGATGATACCAGCCCAAACCAGTACTCCACCTCCACCTTGCTGGCGTCTGAGTCGGACTGGAGCTCTCTGCCCTTTACCAATCCAGCCACGGGCCCATCCATCTGGCCCATCAAGACTCACTCTCATTTCATCAGTCCATAAAACCGTAGAAAAATCAGTCTTGAGATATTTCTTGGCCTAGTCTTGACGTTTCAGCTAGTGTGTCTTGTTCAGTGGTGGTCGTCTTTCAGCCTTTCTTACCTTGGCCATGTCTCTGAGTATTGCACACCTTGTGCTTTTGGGCACTCCAGTGATGTTGCAGCTCTGAAATATGGCCAAACTGGTGGCAAGTGGCATCGTGGCAGCTGCACGCTTGACTTTTCTCAGTTCATGGGCAGTTATTTTGCGCCTTGGTTTTTCCACACGCTTCTTGCGACCCTGTTGACTATTTTGAATGAAACGCTTGATTGTTCGATGATCACGCTTCAGAAGCTTTGCAATTTTAAAAGTGCTGCATCCCTCTGCAAGATATCTCACTATTTTTGACTTTTCTGAGCCTGTCAAGTCCTTCTTTTGATCCATTTTGCCAAAGGAAAGGAAGTTGCCTAATAATTATGCACACCTGATATAGGGTGTTGATGTCATTAGACCACACCCCTTCTCATTACAGAGATGCACATCACCTAATATGCTTAATTGGTAGTAGGCTTTCGAGCCTATACAGCTTGGAGTAAGACAACATGCATAAAGAGGATGATGTGGTCAAAATACTCATTTGCCTAATAATTCTGCACTCCCTGTATAGTGCCATCTTGTTCTTTTTCTGCTGTTTTAAAAACACCTGTAACGGACTCCCCGTACTCTGACCGAGTACCTTCCGTTGATGGACACTTGCGCCGAGGATCACAAACACCGCACCGGACACCACAACCACCGCAGACTCCACAACCGCCGTAGCTTAACTGGAGTCTCGCCGTCTTCTGTCCACCCTGGACCAGCTTCTGTCCTTCAGGACCGTGTGGGGAAGACCTCTCCTACAGGAGAGCCTATCGGGAACAAGCTCTTAAAAGAGCTAAGTGATTAAAGCTCAGGGGAGTATGCAGAGCATAGCAATCCCCAGTGTGAGTATAGCTGTCCCCTCCAATCACGAGAGAAGACTACGTGTTGAGGGTCAAGAAGAACTGTGTTTTATTAGCATCAAAGGGCCTTCTTTTATGGAGGTCTTACACATACAGGACCACCCACAGGGTTTTTCTGAAGAACCAATAGAAGCATTACAACACGTACAATAAAGTGAACCACTTCCAGCAGAAATCCTCCCCTCTGCCTGTGATACAATTATCTCAAGAAAATAGACTAACTTAATTATCACAGGCAGAAAATATACAGTTTTTACACAATTCTTATAACTTTAAAAGTATGCATGCAATTTAATAAAAGTTACATATTTGAAATCAGCGTCCTTTAAATATAAATATACTCAAAAATCATAAAAATCCGTCCAGTAGATCAAAAGTTAGCTGGGAGTCCTTTATGACCGACCATAGCACATTTTCATGCCCAAAACAGTTCCATGGATTTGGGCTGTGTGGTCGGTCTATTTTACACTGAAAAAATGAGCGTTCGAATCTTCGAACGGGACTTAGTCTCCAGCCGCAGTGTTGAAGTGGAGAAGAAGGTACGGGTCAGCGGTGTTCGTGCAATTGGGTAGCTGAAAACAGTTCCATAGATTTAGCTGCACACACCACTGACGGCATTCGAATGAGTTAAAATGGCCGCCGCCACGTGTTCGGCCACTTCGGCACTTCGGCTGTATCCGAAGTGCCAATTTAAGGTTGCAACACTGTTCCAAAGTAATTAAAGGGCCAGAAACAGCATTATAAAAATCCATTATGCCCAAATCAGTTCCTTAAAGGGCAATACATCCCAGGGGCCATAGTCACATGGCAGGAGGCTGTCAATCAGTCCTCTCAAATGCCCAGTGGCAAATGGCAGTTTGCAGTGTAAGAGACACAAATATTTTCATCCAGGAAAAAAGGACGAAGGGAACTGGATCAAGATGGTGGCTGCCCTCTATCCCCCACTCAATTTTCTGATGTTGGTTTGGACACAGATTCCTTGCACCTACATGGCGAGGCACTGTCCATTTTTTAGCATAAAATAGCTGAAATGCTGAATGACCTGTGATCCACGCTGTGATTATGTGATAGTATGTGATGTGTATGTCTTAATAGATAGATTCCTTATTTGGTATCCTTAAATATGGCAATCCATCATAAGGATAGCAAATAAGGGAGTGACCTACTAAATAAATGAAATATCAAAATTAAGGAAAGGCTTTTGAAGTTTCATTATATAAATTAATTATATTATATAGTTTATGTGCGGCTAAAAACAATTCCTCCTCACTCAATGTGGGCCAGGGAAGCCAAAAGGTTAGATACCCATGTCTTAGAAGCAAGAACCGGTGAACTCAACCTTGCAAATAAAGAGAAGGTAGATAAAATACATAAAATGGAAGATGATCACAAAACCCTGGTGTGGAAACTAGCGAACTTGGAGGACCGCTCCCTCTGTAATAACATCCACATGCAGAGGATCAGTGGGATCAGTGGCAAAAGAAGCACTGTCGCAACACCTGATGGACATTTTTGAGGTAATACTACCATCTCTAGATGCAAAAGGATTGTTGATAGATAAAGCACACAGAGTGCAAAACCAAAGAACTTTACTGTGGAGATACCAAGAAATATCGTGAAGCATGACTTCATTATTGTTATGCCAGGTATGTGATCTTAAATGCCCACTGTAAGGATGCGATGATGCCAAAAGAATACTCTGTTTCACTATATGCAGATCGTTCGACCACAACTATGGACAGACACAGAAAGTTCATCAATAGTGATGTCCCGAACTGTTCACCGCGGACTCATCATTGAGTAAACTTTGACCCTGTACCTCACAGTCAGCAGACACATTCCAGCCAATCAGCAGCAGATCCTCCCTCCCAGACCCTCCCACCTCCTGGACAGCATCCATTGTGAAGCTGCATTCTTAGTTAGCTGTCCAGGAGGTGGGAGGGTCTGGGAGGGAGGGTCTGCTGCTGATTGGCTGGAATGTGTCTGTTGACTGTGAGGTACAGGGTCAAAATTTACTCAATGATGAGTCCGCGGCGAACCGCGAACCTAAAGTGTTAATCTGGAGGAATAGCTCGCTAGCAAAGGTAGATGATCTGGAGGAAGGAATGACACTTATTCAGAACTTGTGCCTTATAAATGGGCAGTCAACATCTCCTTTCAAGACTTCACTGCAGAGGCCAACGCCCGAGTGGACCAAGGTGCAAAAAAACAACTGAAAACCTACTGGACATATCTCTACAAACTGTCAAGGTGGACCATTGCACAGACTGTACCAGATTGAGTCGATTGCTTTCTTATTACTGTCTGAAGATATCAGTACTCAGCAGAACTGTAAATGGACTGTGACTTTACATATACTAGGTGAACTGGTTTAGATGCCATGCAACATATTGGGGCCTGTGAGTACTGGTAGTAGGGACGTGATGCTTTTATGCTAGATGAACTATGTTTTAATTTAGCCCTTTGGCACAACAATAAAAGCATTATCCCACCCGTGCCTTAACACTTTAAATGCAAATAGCATATTTCAGACACAGGTACTAAACCATCACAGTTGACATTTACAAAAAAAAATAAAAAGATGGAAAAAGGGTCATAATTCCCACAGCTAGTGGATACCAATAATTGCCATATCTAAAGTTGGACAGGGTTTCTCTTCAGCAGAGAGGTTATTTGGCAGTCTATCATTTTAGTAGTCCGTTTTTAACATAGAAGGACATATGTACACATAAAAATGGAAATGTATAGTAGTTTAGTACGAATGATAGCAATTATAACAATGTGTACTCAATGGTGTGTCTAGGCCCCTGAGGCCTTATAGCTGTGGTTCCTCTATAAACCAGAGTAAAATTCATGGTACAAGTGCTAACCTGGTCAGTAGAGGAATCAAGGTGAGATAATACATTGGATATATGTAATGGGCCACCAAGGCGAGCTATTACACTGGATATATAACAGGCCATTACTCAGTTTAGGTAAAATCAGGTTACTCTCCACCAACTAAAGGTTAAACTACAAAGGTGCTCCATGGATATTTATCATCTGTTACATAAGTCAACATTTAACCCCCCTAACACGTTGCTGCTACTACACTGTTGCATATACTTGTTCATGCTTAACATTATCTTTTATTTTTTCCATTGTTTATGTCTGTACATGCGCCGTGATACATACCCTTGCATTGAGCCAAGAATAGCTATTAAATATGGCAGAACACCACTGATACAAGTCTTTGTCATGTGGATAGGAGCCTTAAAGTTACTTAAGCCAAAAGACACCACAATTTACTATATTATCTTTAAATACTCCCCATAAAAGAAGGTTAGCATTTCAGCAAATTCAGGCTGCTAAGGAAGCAGTTGCATGCCTACAAGAAATGCATTTCTGTGGTCACAAACCACCCTCTTTTTATCTAAAAAGTATCCTGGTGTGTTTCATACCCATACCCCTAACAAAACTACAGGTGTCAGTATTTAATTATTAATAATTTGTTTGATTTGGACTGGGTTTTCAACTGCACCAGGGAACATAAAGATAAAGAGGACAGGATACTTATCCTGACAGGATCCTTGACGCCTTAAGTATGGTTATTCAGGTATTTCAAGTGTTCCAATTCAAGCACACCTGGTGTAACTAATGAAGCCCTGATAAGTTGTATTAGGTGGTCTTGAGACAACACCTGTTGTGCATATTTGTGCTGTTGTGATGATTTTTATTGAGGGGTTGAATAATATTGAGACTGGAGAAGTCATTATACAGGTGATACTTTTTTTATATAGGTGAAAAATTAGAATATTGTGCAAAAGTTAATTTATTTCAGTAATGCAACATAAAAGGGGAAACTAATATATGAGATAGACGCATTACATGCAAAGCAAGATAGTTCAAGCTGTGATTTGTCATAAGTGCAATGATTATGGCTTACAGCTCATGAAAACCCCAAATCCACAATCTCAGTAAATTAGAATATTGTGAAAAGGTGCAATATTCTAGGCTCAGTGTCCCACTCTAATCAGCTAAGTAAGCCATAACACCTGCAAAGGGTTTCTGAGCCTTTAAATGGTCTCTCAGTCTGGTTCAGTAGGAATCACAATCATGGGGAAGACTGCTGACCTGAAAGTTGTGCAGAAATTGACACCCCCCATACGGAGGGAAAGCCTCAAAAGGTAATTGTGAAGGAAGTTGGATGTTCCCAAAGTGCTGTATCAAAGCACATTAATAGAAAGTTATGTGGAAGGAAAAAGTGTGGAAGAAAAAGGTGCAGAAGCTGCAGGGATGACTGCAGCATGGAGAGGATAGTCATGAAAAGGCCATTCAAAAGTGTTGGGGACTTTCACATGGAGTGGACTGAGGCTGGAGTCAGTGCATCAAGAGCCACCACACACAGACGGATCCTGGACATGGGCTTCAGATGTTGTATTCCTCTTGTCAAGCCGCTCCTGAACAACAAACAACATCAGAAGCGTCTTACCTGGGCTAACGAAACACAGACCTGGTCTGTTGCTCAGTGGTCCAAGTCCTCTTTTCTGATGAGAGCAACTTTTGCATCTCGTTTGGACACCAAGGACCCAGAGTCTGGAAGAAGAATGGAGAGGTACACATGCTTGAAGTCCAGTGTGAAGTTTCCACAGTCTGTGTTGATTTGGGGAGCCATGTCATCTGCTAGTGTTGGTCCACTGTGCTTCAGGGTCCAGGGTCAGCGCAGTCATCTACCAGGAGATTTAGGAGCACTTCATGCTTCCTTCCGCAGATGAGCTTTATGGGCATGCTGACTTCATTTTCCAGCAGGACTTGGCACCTGCCCACACTGCCAAAAGCACCAAAGCCTGGTTCAATGACCGTGGGATTACTGTGCTTGATTGGCCAGCAAACTCGCCTGACCTGAACACCATAGAGAATCTATGGGGCATTGCCAAGAGAATTTCCAAAAAAGTGTGCTAAACTGATTTGAAAATATGAAAGAGACATATAATAGTGCAGACTATCTGGACTAGATAAAATATAAAAAAGGGGAATATGAGGGAAAAAACTCACATATACCAGAGCCCTATCACCACTGGCTCTGGGTTTTCAAAACTCCACTGGAGAGGGAGAATCCCCACACTGATGAGAACTCCAGATAGTATATTCACTGGAAGCTGATGGTGCTGTGCAATATAGAGTAGAGAGAGGCAGGACCTCCAATTGAATACTATCAAACAGAATTTATTAATAAACAATGGTTAAAAACTCTTACTTAGAAAGTGGTGGGTTATGCTGGCATAGCTACCCACATAAAAGCAAATAGATGGCAAGCAGAAAGTCACTTCCTGGTGTCGTCCGTCCCGATCACGTGATCAACTTCTGGATCCACCTCTCTAATGACGTGATGACATTGCCAAGAGAAAGATGAGAGACATGAGACCGAAAAATGCAGAAGAGCTGAAGGCCGCTATTGAAGCATCCTGGTCTTCCATAACAATTCATCAGTGCCACAGGCTGATAGCTTGCATGCCACGCTGCATTGAGGCAGTAATTGCTGCAAAAGGGGCCCAAACCAAGTACTGAGTCCATATGCATGCTTATACTTTTCAGAGGTCCGATATTGTTCTATGTACACTCCTTGTTTTATTGATTGCATGTAATATTCTAATTTACTGAGATGGTGAATTTGGAGTTTTCATGAGCTGTAAGCCATAATGATCGCACTTATGACAAATCACGGCTTGAACTATTTTGCTTTGCATATAATGCTTCTGTCTCATATATTAGTTTCCCCTTTTTTACGTTACATTACCGAAATAAATTAACTTTTTCACAATATTCAAATTTTTCGAGTATCACCTGTAAGTTGCATTTTCAGTTGAATTTGGGAAAACCCATTGAAGCATTCATTGTGTTGAGCTATTTCAGTTGCTTTTGTTTAATTTGTTCATTGCAAACAGCTGAAAATCTGTAAATGTTTTTCTCAAAGTGGGTTTAAAGGACTTAAAGCTGAATGAAGTGGTCTGGGTGCCAGGTCCAGATAGGATTAACCCTTTTTTTTATAAACATAGCAGTTTCAGAGAAACTGCTATGTTTACACTGAGGGTTAATCCAGCCTCTAAAGCCTCTAGTGGCTGTCTCACTGACAGCCGCTAGAGGCGCTTGCATGCTTCTCACTGTGAAAATCACAGTGAGAAGATGCCAGCATCCATAGGAAAGCATCATGAATGCTTTCCTATGAACTGGCTGAATGCGCACGCGGCTCCTGCCACGCATGAGCATTCAGCCGATGACGTCGCTAGGAAGAAGGAGAGGAGGAGGAAAGCTCCCCGCCCGGCGCTGGAGAAAGGTAAGTGTTTAACACCTTCCTCTCCCCAGAGCCAGGCGGGAGGGGGACCCTGAGGGTGGGGGCACCCTCAGGGCACTATAGTGCCAGGAAAACGAGTATGTTTTCCTGGCACTATAGTGGTCCTTTAATAATTTTGATTACAACTGTGTATATATATATATTTTCCACACCTCCAGCAGGTTGAAGATGCATCTTGGTAAATATGGGCTAGTCGTTGAGGCATCAGGCACCATCTCAACCATATTTTTTTATTTGCAGCTTCAATGCGATATAAACAATTTGTTAGTTTTAGTGCAGAGTATCATTGGTTTGGTTTGTTAAATTACATTTAACCCCTTAAGACCAGAGGGCGTACTATTACGCCCTATTTTAGGCGGCTCTAGACGCCACCGGGCGTAATAGTACCTCACAATCACATGGCAGGGTTAGCTGCCTCCTGCATTGCCAGCAGGGGGGCTGCCTGTAATGACAGGTGGTCCCCCTGCTCGCTGGTAATCTAATTAAATTAAATTAATAAAAGTTAAATAAGTGTAAAAAAAATATATATATATACTTAGATATATATATATATGATCTAAGTATATATATATATATATATATATATATATATATATACACATATATATATATATACACACACATACACTGTCTAGGTGTATTTTACTATTAATATATAAATAATTATATATATATATTAATATCAAATTACACGTAGACTGATACTGATTAAATATATATATATATAATTATGGTTATATATATATTTATATATAATATAAAAAAATTCAATCTGTAAATACGTTAAAAAATAAAATTTAAAAAATAATTAAAAAAATAATTAAAATATATATATAGATGTGTGTTATTTCGTTCTAACTGTATTGTGATATTAAAATATATATCTATATATATTTATATCAAAATACATGTAGACCAAAATAATATATATATCTATATACATAAATATATACGTATATATCACTATATATATATACCTATATAGAAATAAAAATATTTAAAAAAAATTATATATATATATACACATATAAATTCTACATATATATTTATATAATATATAATTAGGTATATATATAATACACAAGATCCAGCGCACTCACCTATCCACTAAACAGCAACTTCAATGTTGAAAGATTTTATTTGTTTTTTTAAAAACACCTAATCTAGGCAAAAATAATGGGGGTTTAGTTACATTATATGATCATACAGTGCATAAGCCTGCCACAACGTCAATGTACCCCATCTTTGGCAGGTCCTACACTAACAGCCTAATGTCTGCTCTTATGAGATTAACCTACTTGGGGAAAGAAATTCCATCTGGGGCTCTCTGCAGTACAAGGCTAAATAGGGCCCTGGGATGAGGCACCTGTGACAGGGAGGGGTGCAAAACCAAGGAGTTGGCTAGACTCCCAAATATATATAAAACAAGAGGGGGTTGGCTGCACTCACCTTAACATGCATAAATGGGGGTGCTGCTGGGGGCCAAATAATACAATACACAAGATCCAGCGCACTCACCTATCCACTAAACAGCAACTTCAATGTTGAAAGATTTTATTTGTTTTTTTTAAAAACACCTAATCTAGGCAAAAATAATGGGGGTTTAGTTACATTATATGATCATACATTGCATAAGCCTGCCACAACGTCAATGTACCCCATCTTTGGCAGGTCCTACACTAACAGCCTAATGTCTGCTCTTATGAGATTAACCTACTTGGGGAAAGAAATTCCATCTGGGGCTCTCTGCAGTACAAGGCTAAATAGGGCCCTGGGATGAGGCACCTGTGACAGGGAGGGGTGCAAAACCAAGGAGTTGGCTAGACTCCCAAATATATATAAAACAAGAGGGGGTTGGCTGCACTCACCTTAACATGCATAAATGGGGGTGCTGCTGGGGGCCAAATAATACAATACACAAGATCCAGCGCACTCACCTATCCACTAAACAGCAACTTCAATGTTGAAAGATTTTATTTGTTTTTTTAAAAACACCTAATCTAGGCAAAAATAATGGGGGTTTAGTTACATTATATGATCATACATTGCATAAGCCTGCCACAACGTCAATGTACCCCATCTTTGGCAGGTCCTACACTAACAGCCTAATGTCTGCTCTTATGAGATTAACCTACTTGGGGAAAAAAATTCCATCTGGGGCTCTCTGCAGTACAAGGCTAAATAGGGCCCTGGGATGAGGCACCTGTGACAGGGAGGGGTGCAAAACCAAGGAGTTGGCTAGACTCCCAAATATATATAAAACAAGAGGGGGTTGGCTGCACTCACCTTAACATGCATAAATGGGGGTGCTGCTGGGGGCCAAATACAATACACAAGATCCAGCGCACTCACCTATCCACTAAACAGCAACTTCAATGTTGAAAGATTTTATTTGTTTTTTTAAAAACACCTAATCTAGGCAAAAATAATGGGGGTTTAGTTACATTATATGATCATACATTGCATAAGCCTGCCACAACGTCAATGTACCCCATCTTTGGCAGGTCCTACACTAACAGCCTAATGTCTGCTCTTATGAGATTAACCTACTTGGGGAAAAAATTCCATCTGGGGCTCTCTGCAGTACAAGGCTAAATAGGGCCCTGGGATGAGGCACCTGTGACAGGGAGGGGTGCAAAACCAAGGAGTTGGCTAGACTCCCAAATATATATAAAACAAGAGGGGGTTGGCTGCACTCACCTTAACATGCATAAATGGGGGTGCTGCTGGGGGCCAAATAATACAATACACAAGATCCAGCGCACTCACCTATCCACTAAACAGCAACTTCAATGTTGAAAGATTTTATTTGTTTTTTTAAAACACCTAATCTAGGCAAAAATAATGGGGGTTTAGTTACATTATATGATCATACAGTGCATAAGCCTGCCACAACGTCAATGTACCCCATCTTTGGCAGGTCCTACACTAACAGCCTAATGTCTGCTCTTATGAGATTAACCTACTTGGGGAAAAGAAATTCCATCTGGGGCTCTCTGCAGTACAAGGCTAAATAGGGCCCCTGGGATGAGGCACCTGTGACAGGGAGGGGTGCAAAACCAACATTGAAGTTGCTGTTTAGTGGATAGGTGAGTGCGCTGGATCTTGTGTATTGTATTTGGCCCCCAGCAGCACCCCCATTTATGCATGTTAAGGTGAGTGCAGCCAACCCCCTCTTGTTTTTGGTTTTGCACCCCTCCCTGTCACAGGTGCCTCATCCCAGGGCCCTATTTAGCCTTGTACTGCAGAGAGCCCCAGATGGAATTTTTTTCCCCAAGTAGGTTAATCTCATAAGAGCAGACATTAGGCTGTTAGTGTAGGACCTGCCAAAGATGGGGTACATTGACGTTGTGGCAGGCTTATGCAATGTATGATCATATAATGTAACTAAACCCCCATTATTTTTGCCTAGATTAGGTGTTTTTAAAAAAACAAATAAAATCTTTCAACATTGAAGTTGCTGTTTAGTGGATAGGTGAGTGCGCTGGATCTTGTGTATTGTATTATTTGGCCCCCAGCAGCACCCCCATTTATGCATGTTAAGGTGAGTGCAGCCAACCCCCTCTTGTTTTATATATATTTGGGAGTCTAGCCAACTCCTTGGTTTTGCACCCCTCCCTGTCACAGGTGCCTCATCCCAGGGCCCTATTTAGCCTTGTACTGCAGAGAGCCCCAGATGGAATTTCTTTCCCCAAGTAGGTTAATCTCATAAGAGCAGACATTAGGCTGTTAGTGTAGGACCTGCCAAAGATGGGGTACATTGACGTTGTGGCAGGCTTATGCAATGTATGATCATATAATGTAACTAAACCCCCATTATTTTTGCCTAGATTAGGTGTTTTTAAAAAAACAAATAAAATCTTTCAACATTGAAGTTGCTGTTTAGTGGATAGGTGAGTGCGCTGGATCTTGTGTATTGTATTTGGCCCCCAGCAGCACCCCCATTTATGCATGTTAAGGTGAGTGCAGCCAACCCCCTCTTGTTTTATAGGTATATATATATATATAATATATATATATATTCTACATATATATTTATATAATATATAATTAGGTATCTTAATTAATTACAATTAACGGGACCTGCCTGACAACCCATGCCGAAAGTAAAGGGAATTTAATTTGCTAGCACTATATTTAACCCTATAACTTTCCAAGACACCATAAAACCTGTACATGGGGGGTACTGTTCTACTCGGGAGACTTCGCTGAACACAAATATTAGTGTTTCAAAACAGTAAAATGTATTACAACGATGATATCGCCAGTAAAAGTGAAGTTTTTTGCATTTTTCACGCACAAACAGCACTTACACGGACGATATTATTGCTGCGATACTTTTTACTGTTTTCAAACACAAATATTTGTGTTCAGCGAAGTCTCCCGAGTACAACAGTACCCCTCATGTACAGGTTTTATGGTGTTTTCAAAAGTTACAGCGTCAAATATAAGGCTTGTGTTTCATTTTTTTCACATTAAAATTCGCCAGATTGGGTACGTTGCCTTTGAGACCCTATGGTAGCCCAAGAATGAAAATTACCCCTATGATGGCATACCATTTGCAATAGTAGACAACCCAAGGTATTGCAAACGGGGTATGTCCAGTCTTTTTTAGTAGCCACTTAGTCACAAACACTGGCCAAAATTGGTGTTTTTTGCATTTTTCACACACAAACAAATACTAACACTAACTTTGGCCAGTGTTTGTGACCAAATGGCTACTAAAAAAGACTGGACATACCCCATTTGCAATACCTTGGGTTGTCTACTATTGCAAATGATATGCCATTATGGGTGTAAATTTCTTTCCTGGGCTACTATAAAGTCCCAAAGGCAACATAACCAATCTGGCGAATTTCAATTTCAAATGTAACGTGCTATATTTGACCCTGTAATTTCCCAAAACGCCATAAAACCTGTACATAGGGGTACTGTTCTACACATGAGACTTTGCTGAATTCAAATATGTGTATTTTATTGCAGTAAAAGCAAACAGTATGATGACATTGACCGTTAAAATGTCATGTAGAACTAAAAAAAATTATTTTCTGCCCTTTTTTTCATATTAAATTATGGTTCATAGCTAAATATTTGATATTAAATGAAAGCCCTGTTTCCCCTGAATAAAATGATATATAATAAGGGTGGGTGTATTTAATATGAAAGAGGTGAATTACGGTTGGACAGACATGTAGCGCAAATGCCATGTTTTGTTTACATTTTGTTTCGTTCACAACGTGTACATTTGACCCCGCCCTTAAGGGGTTAAGCTAATTTTACCATTGTAACAAACAAAAGTTTAGTAGGTTTGGCCATTTCCATCGGCACCTTATAAGACACTGAAAGAGGTTTTATAGAAAACACAGGCTCCGTGAGCCATATATTCTGATATTGCTAAATCTTAACCTTATATTGGAAACACATCCAACAACTAATGTATATGGTATCTGGGCACAAATTACCCATGCAGCTATAGATGTATTTACTGCACATATTTCCAAACTTCATGCCTAAATATGTAGAGTACACATGTCTACTGACAGCCATATACTCCATAGCAGTAATGCGGAAAAACAACGACAACCTCCTGCAGTTTCAACGGTTGTGGAGAGGTTAATACACTCAAAATTATATGAAGAAATGTCCCATAAACTAGCAGGCAGGGCAAAGATGCCCCCCCACCACTTCCCCCTCAAAAATGCATCTTCATCTGTGTGTCTTGTAGAGTACAGAGAGGCAGGACCTCCAATTGAATACTATCAAACAGAATTTTAAAAAAACAATGGTTAAAAACTCTTACTTTGAAAGTGGTGGGTTATGCTGGCATAGCTACCCACATAAAAGCAAATAGAATTTCATACCCCCCTTTAGTGTTTTATATCCCATTTTTTGAATGTCTTACCCACCATTTCCCTGTTGTGTTTCTTACACACCCCTCTTGTGTATCCCTCTTGTATCCCCCTTGTGTATCTATTAATTCCCCAAGCCCCTTTGTCTGTCTCTTTCTTACCTCCAGCCGTTTTGTGTGTCTTTCATCCCCCTGCCCCATTCTGTGTCTCTTTCTCCCCCCCCAGCTCTTTTGTGTGGTTCTTTCTCCCCAACACATTTGCATGTCTTTTTACCCCAGCACCTTTGTGCATCTCTTTCTCCCCCCTAGCCCCATTGTGCTTTTTCTTATTCCCCTCTATCCCCTTTGTGCTTTATTCTCCCTCGAGCCCCTCTGTGCATCTCTTCCTCCTCCCAGCCCCTCTGTGTGTCTTTTTGTCCCCCTCTGTGTGTCTTTGTGCTCCCTCAGCCGCTCTGAGTTTCTCTATGAGCCTCCTCAGTCCCTCTGTGTGTCTCTTTGTGCCCTGTGCCCCTCTGTATGTCTCTTTGTGTCCCACAACCCTCCAGTGCCTTTTAATATCCTTTCTGTGCCTTTTATTGTCCCCTTCCTGCACCTTTTTTTGTCTTCTCCATATCTTTTTTTGTCTCCGCTCATGAACCTTTTATAGTCCCTCCTTCCCTCCTGTATCTTTCATTGTTCCCCCTCCTCTCCTGTTCCTTTCATTGACCTCCCTCCTCTCCTGTATGTTTCATAATCCCCTCTCCCCTTCTGTACCTATTATTGTTGCCCCATCCCCTCTTGTACCTTTTATTGCCCCCCTCACTCCTATTCATATTATTGTTCCCCCCTCCCCTCCTGTACCTGTTATTGTACTCCTTCCCGTCCTGTACCTTTTATTATCCTCCCTCCACTCCTGTACCTATTATTGCCCCTGTACCTTTTATTGTTCCATCCCCCTTACTTATTATTGTTTCCCCCTCCACTCATGTACCTATTATTGTTCCTCCTCCCCATATTGCCCCCTCCCCTCTTGTACCTATTATTGCCCCCCTGTACCTTTTATTGTCTCCCTCCACTCCTGTATCTATTATTGTCCCCTCCTCCCGTACCTTTTATTGTTCTATTCCCTCCTTACTTATTATTGTTTCCCCCTCCACTCATGTACCTATTATTGTTCCCCATCTGTACCTTTTATTGCCCCCCTCCCCTCTTGTACCTATAATTGCCCACCCCTTGTACCTTTTATTTTCCCTCCTCGCCTCCTGTATAGTATTATTGTCCTCCCTTCCCCCTTGTACCTATTATTGTTCCCCCCCCTCCTGTAACTTTTATTGCCCCCTCTTGTACCTATTATTGTACCCCCCCTTGTACCTATTATTGTTCCCGCTCCCCTCCTGTACATTTTGCCACCCTCCGTACAGCTCATTGTTCCTCCCACACCTCCATCCATGTGGCTAAGCGGGCGTTCTGTGGTGGAGGATCTGATTCCTATCCCGGTCTGGCAGGAAATAGTTTATTGTATTTCCTGTCATACCGGGTAGGTGGCGGTCAACCCACTCGACCACGCTACATGCAGTGACCTGCAGGAGGGAATACTGCGAAGGGCGCTCTCCTCCTGCCGGTTACCTAGAAATCACGCTCGCTGGGCCGGTGCGCCCTAAGGCGGCTGCCTGGACCGCCTTATGGTAGCGCCAGCCCTGCTAGCAGGCACTGAAGGTTTTTTGAACAAAAATGGGCTTGTTGACATTCTTTACGTACAGACAATGGGGGTTAATAGCAGGGTATACCACACACACCATTGGGTGGCATTTGTGTGTGCTGCATTCAATCATTTGTTTATTTTTAATACACTTTTTCTTTGTTCTATTTTCAAATGTTAATGCCTTCTCTTGCTCATCTGAATTTTTATGTGATCACTCATCTATTTTGTCACAAAATGACGATACACTGTACCATGGCTTACATGCATTATTTGTATGTTGTCTATGCTAATATGCAAACAATAAAAATTAATTACTGGAAATTAAAAAATACCCAATATTTCTATGCATTCATACAATCTTTATATTACTATGCATTCAAATTTCCAGTTCATCATTTTTAAAGGGATAGTCTGGATTGAAATTATGCATTCTTTATTAATGCATATGATACATCATAATATAAGTGTTACATAATGCATTTAACAAAATTTGTAGATATTAATATTGCATATCTTTTGATTACATTCATATTAGCACAAAGTAGGAGGGACCATTCTAATTTTAAGCCCAAGTCCTCACTGGTAAACAGCAGTGATATGCTGATAACTCATTTTGCAGTTATAAACTGAAGCTGCCTGGACAAATGCAGGACCAGCAATATTAAGTTTTAGTATACCACTACTGCTGCCCACCAGGCTTTCAATCAAGCAGTGTAAAGTAGCCAATCCTGGGTTTCATACTCTAATGGTCCGTACGGTTTTGTTAATATCAATTACAATTAGAAATCCCTACAGAAGACTACTAAACAACGCTTTTGTTGTCCAGTATACACGCAATACCATGCCATGGAAATGCTTAAAAAGTTGTCTTGAAAAAAAGACTAAAGTCTATCAACCCCCAACTTGAAACCCATTCCTTTTTGCCGTTTATCCGAAACATAACAAAAAACAATTGTAGCCATTTCCAATTATGCCACAAAAAGAGAAAATAATCGTTCTTGACTCCTTAATGGCAATCAGATTTCTCCTTAGATCAACAAACTGTTCACATACATATCAATGACATCATTGATTATTCTGTTTATTCAAAGAGAACTTTTTTTTAAAATACCTGTAGAATTGATAGAATCTTTATTGTTCTTACTGCAAATAACCCTTTCCTCTGCTGTAAGCAAAAACATTTTTCTTCCAGTCTCAATGGGTAACCTCTTGTCTGTTGTGTATGTTGGCTAAGGAACAGGTTAGAATATAACAGTTTGTACTGACCCTGTCTATATTTGTAAAGTGCTATTATATATCCCTCTGAGGTAGCCTTTCTTACTAACTAATGTTTTCAATGCCGTTTACTAATTTTGTAGCTTGCCTCTGCACTTTTTCTAGTTCTGTATTATGGTTCGGTAAAACTGGTAACCAGAATTGCACTGTAAATGGTCTTACCATTGATTTATAAAGAGGTAAAATTCTATTTTAATCATGCAAATCAAAACATGTTTTATATAGGAAAGTACCAGACTAGCTTTTGCAATGACTGGCCCTGCATATTGTTGCTTAGTTTATCTCTATTTGTTCCCAAGTCCTTTTCATTTCATGAATCTAGCTCATTTAATATGCAAGTGGCTTGTAGGTTCCTTATTTCAAAAGACATGACTTTGCATTTATCTGCATTGAAACTAATCCGTCACTTACCTGCCCAGCCCCCTAATGTAACCAAATCCCTCTGTAGATAAATTATATCATGTTCAGACTGTATTATCTTACCTAGTTTTGTGTCATCCGTAGGAATTGCTGTCTACATTGAAGACCTCCCATACACACTGTGTGGAAGAAGCAGTTCAGAACGTCATATTTCTCCCACATTTACTGTGTAGTTCAGATCTTAGGAAGCACCAGCTGATGGAGGCTGGGAAGATGTTATATCTCAAGTCATCATTCAACCAGGGCTTCAAACTAGCAATGGCAGCAGCATGACAAGAGCAAACAATCCACTACTGCTCCCACACATTGTACACTACATCACCTGAAAATGAATGGAGGGAATGGGAATTTAAAAGTGGAATCATAAGATATAAAGAAGAAGGCCATCAAACGGGGGGCATTAGACAAAAAAAATTCAATTGGAAACATGAGATAGGAGCAAGGGGAAATTAAATAAGAATCATGAGAAAGGAGGAAGGGGTAATTAAATTTTGTACATTTATGTATTTGGATATTTGTGTATGTATGTAAATGTAGATGTTCTTTGCCTACTTGTGTACCCATGTATGTATGTTTAATGGTGTATGTTTTGCTGTTTGGGTATGTATTTCCAAAACATTATTGTCAACATATGTGTGTGTATATATATATATATATATATATATATATATATGGTGTGCAACATGTTTGATTAATCATGTTTGTATGTATATGTGTGGCAGGGTGCATTATCCTGCTGAAAGAGGCTACTACCATCAGGGAGCACAATTGCCATGAATGAGTGTATGTGGTCTGCAATAATCCCTAGGTAGGTGGTTTGTGACAAAGTAGCATCCACATGAATGTCAAGACCCATAACAGTACCTCCACTGGCCTGCCTTCTTCCTATAGTGCATCCTGCTGGCATCTATTTCCTAGGTAAACTGCATATATCCACTTGATATAAAAGAAAATGCGATTCATCAGACCAGCAACCTGTAATGTACTTTGTTTTCTCACATCTTTCTATCCTTGTCAGTATTAATTCTGTGTAATCGGACCAGACGGGCTAATTTTCGCTACCCATGAGCATCAGTGAGCCTTGGGATCCCATGACCCTGTCGATGGTTCACCAGTTGTCCATGCTTGCACCACTTTTGGTAGATACTAAACACTGCTTATTAGGGACAGCCCACAAGGCATGCTGTTTTGGAGATGCTCTGACAAGTTGTCTAATCATCTATTTGGCCTTTGTCAGAGTCAGTTAGATCTTTTCACTTGCCCATTTTTCCTGCTTCCAACACATGAAATTCAAGACACGTGCTGCTTAATAAATCCCACCCCTTGACATATTCCATTGTAATGATATAATCCATAATGATATAATCCATGTTATACACTTCACCTGTCAATGGTTTTAATGTTGGGGCTGATCAGTGTATGTGTATGTAAGTGCATTAATTTGTGTGTCTTTCTGTATATATGTGTCTGTGCTTGTGTCAGTATATATAAATATATGTGTTTGTATGTAAGTGAAAGCCTCTCTGTGCAAATGTATGTGTGTTAGTGGGTAGCTATGTTGTTAAACATGTGTGTTGTATGCTACTAGTGTCAGAAAAATATTACATGGTAGAAACCATATGGGACAAAAAGGCAAAGTGCACATTGATTAAGTTTAGGTGTGAACAATGCAGGGTCTAGGGGGAGGAATAATCCTGTTTTTGCTGTGGGCTCCAGCTCCAGCTCCAGCTGTATTTGTGAGCAAGCTACGTCATTGACAAACAGACACTAAATACAAATTAAAGAACAGCGCACACACACACAAAAAAAACACAAATTTTTTTGTTAGGCTTTATTTTATTTTTATGCATTGATAATGTATACATACACGTACTACCACTTTTATTATTTAGTTAGGCATTTTATTTTTTTATTCACATACTTTGGTATATATTAACAATGCACCTACGATTGATTAATTAAATGCACTTTAGTCTAGGTTATATATTTTTTGCACTAGTACTATTAGTTGTATGTTTCTCATGGTAAAATTAGTTTAACAAAAAGTGTAGGACCCACCGATATTGGGGTACTGTGACAGATTGTTGGGCTTAACACAATATGGTGGAATTGAATACTCATATTTGTATGCTGAGACTAGTGATGTTAGGTTGTCTTGTAAAATGTAAAACTGTATTTTTGGTGCATGCTGTTTCTTAACCTGTATTTTGTATAAATCTTGGTCTTCACAGCAGTAATATTGCTAACAAATGCATGTTCCTCGTGTGTCCCCAATTCCTTTTTCTTCTAATGACAGACAGGCAGACATGCATAGGTACTCTCACGTCTGCCTTGGTGTCCTCAGCATGCTATTCTTGCTGATTTGCACATTGCAGCTAAGCTTACTAACCAGTGCTATTAGAGACCGAACTCAGGCCAGCCCGTCCATAGATCGTGCTGGAGCCACGGCTCCAGGCGGCACTCTGATGGGGGGCATTTTGCCACCCCTGTCATAATCTAAAACAGGATTTCCCATCCCTTGGCAGCGGTGCAGCAGCACCGCATGGGTTGAGAACCTGTGTGAGGGTCCATCAGGTGGGCCACCCGATGGACATATATTTAATGAGGGGCCCGGTTGTGCGCTGTGGCGCTTTAACAGCACGACCAAGCCCCTTCTATCCTGCACAGAAAACTGTGAGGAAGTGACAGTGTATCACTTCCTCCCAGCTCACTCACACAGCCATGCGGGAGGAGGAAGCTGCAAGGATGGGGCCCGATAGGGAGAGCACGCCCCCAACTCCCACCAGCCACAGCCAGCAGAAGGTAGGAACCTCCTGGGTGACTTAATTTTTTTAATGTGTGTGTGTTTGTATCTGTTTCTATGTGTGTAATATGTGTGTAACTGTATGTAGTGTGGGTATCTGTGTGTTTGTGTGTGTGTGTCTGTGTGTTGGTATGTGTTTATGTGCAGTGTGTTTATCTGTGTGTTTGTGTGTGTATCTGTGTGTTTGTATGTGTAGTGTGTGTATCTGTATTTAGTGTGGGTATCTGTGTGTGTGTTTGTGTGTAGTGTATGTATCTGTTTGTATGTGTGTATCTGTTTGTATGAGTGTTGTAGCGGACTGCCTGGCACCCTGACTTGGTACCTCCGCTAATCGCTGCTTCCTAGTATCACTGAGTACCATAAGCACCGGACACCATAAGTACCGTAGACCCCTTCCCACCCTGGATCCAGCTCACGATGGCAAGCAGTATAGCAAGTCATTATAGCTGGTATAGCTTTCTCCCACACACAAGACAAGGCTCTATGATGTGGATGAACTGGTTTATTGGAAGCCACACACAGCCTTTTATGCAACTCCCCATGCAAGGGTTTTCCAAAGTGACATTCCAGGGGCATTCCCCGCTGGACCTGAGAGGAGACTGCTGCAAAGCAAACATCTAAATTAAATTATCTCCCAGTACAGAAAACATGCAATATACAATACCTCAAAAGTACCCCCAAAACACATAAAAACTCCACAAAAGGCACAATCCCTGATAGCCCTGATATGGGTGACCATCATATCCAAAAATCACCCAGATCGGTTCAGGGGTTTGGGTTTGCTATGGAAGTCAATTATTTGACCTACCGTGCATTTGGTCCTATGCCCAAAACAGTTCCATGAAATCAGTGCTAACGGTCGGTCTCTTTCGGGAGTGCCAAAGTACATAAAATATCAAACAGAATCCATAATTAACCCATATATCTTGTTCACCTTGTATGTGGGAATGATTCCACCGAACAGTGCCCTTCTAAGTTGCATAGAAACGAACGCAGGCAATTATGGAAGTCCAGCGGTGTTCGGGAGTTTCAGTGTCCGATTTCAGTTCCATGTACTCGACAACCAAACACCGCTGCCTGCGTTCATGTGAACAAGATGGCCGCCACCTCATGGTCGTTAATATGAATTGCGGCCACCCAGACGAACAATTAGTA
This sequence comes from Pelobates cultripes, assembly GCA_933207985.1. Taxonomy (NCBI): domain Eukaryota; kingdom Metazoa; phylum Chordata; class Amphibia; order Anura; family Pelobatidae; genus Pelobates; species Pelobates cultripes. Next base: position 310,441,630 of record OW240912.1, on the reverse strand, counting down.
CACGGCAGTGGAACTCGTTACAAGGTGTCAGTTGGGGTTAACAAGCACCCGGGTGGTTTCAGGTTCGTGCAGCTGTTCGGTTCTCGAACTATAAAACCCAAACCACATGAACAGAGCCGTTTAAAGTGTGTTAGACAAGGTATATTGCAAAGGTCATAGTCCTGGGGCAGGAGCAGCATTTCATACTTGGAACCAGGCCCTGCTCTAACGTACAGACACAAGCTACATCCCCAGCATACACACAAACACAAGCTATATCTCCAGCACACACAGACATATACTACATCCCAGGAACACACACAGACACATACTACTTCCCCAGCATACACACAGACACACACTTCATCCCCAGCACACCCACTTAGAGACACTACCATTGCAGAAGCATATATGTTTGGGGAGGTTTTTTTTTTTGGGGGGGGGGAGGATTGGGGAGCAGCATTTCATACTTGTAACCAGGCCCTGCTCTGACCGTACTGCATTATTCAACCCCTATTGAAAATCAGGTTTATTGTCATAATTTACAGACTTCCAACTGTTTGCAATGAACAAATCAAACAAACCCAATTGAAATAGTTCAACACAATGAATGCTTCAAGTTATTTCTCCAAATTCAACTGAAAATGCAACTCATAATGATTAACCCAGTCTCAATTTTTATCACAATCGAGGATTGGTAAGGAAATCAGTATGTTAGAATGAGGAGAGAGGCTTATTGTGCAGAAAACTGCAAAACATTAGAAAAAATTTAAAATAAACTACAAAGATTTAAGCATACACAAAACACAGCACATTAATGAGAACAAAACATATTGGATGCATTCAAGCTATGCCGGGGCCCAAAGTGTCCCCTTATGGACATTGACATGCAAATCAATTTATAACTTTTTTGACATGCTTTTTTCTATTTATTTTTTTTGTTTGTTTGTTATTCTGTCTCTCACTGTTAAAATACACCTACCATTAAAATTATAGACTGATCATTTCTTTGTCTGTGTGCAAACGTACAAAATCAGCAGGGAATAAAATTCTTTGCTCCCTCTCTGTATTAATACTATAACATATACATTTGTGTGTATTAAACATGCTGGATAGATGGAATTTTCATGTATATCTTTTTCAAAATAAATTGAAAAGTGTAGCAGGAAATAACCCCAAATTAAATTATATGCACTAACATTTGGAATGTTAACTAGTAAGAACACAAGTATTATATTATAGAGTTTTTCCATTTTCTAGTGCTCAAGTGGTTCCCTAGCTCAACATCTGAGATCTCATGCTTTTCACACATTTTATCCAATAAATCCAGCAGACTCAATAAAGCAGGTGATATCTTAGCACCTACTACACTTTACTTATCCCATAAGAAAACACACTGGTAAAGTTTTTTTATCTTCTTGTCAAACACGATTATTTAGTCTGCATCTTCTCTAAGGGGGAAACGAAACATGGATCTAGCTTTGTCTGAATGCTCAAATAACTTATTGTCTCCAAATTCTATGCAACACAGATTGATTAATATGTTTTCCTTTTATATTATAAATTGAACTACTGACTACAATGAATTACTGAATACATTTTTTTATGTGTTCACCAGACTAAATCTTTGTATTAATTGCAATGTAAGCACAAGAGGAAACATTTGTATCTAAAATTCAAATGCGTAAGTGTTGTTTACAATAAGCAAATAAATTAGGTGTGTTATCTGGAAGGTTTTAATTCCCCTATCAGACTATAAAATGTTCCTTTTTAGCCTGTGTTCCTGATAATTGGTGTAAGCAGGTATTTGGAGAACCATATTAGATAAACAAATTATATGTAACTGGTATTAATTTACAACCACAGAATGAAAGTCTGACATCTTTTTCACCTTAGCTGCTGTTTGAAATATTTGAATACTAATGGAGCCAGAATGAAAATATTAAACTCCAGAATTAAAAATGCAATGTGTACCAACTACTTGTGCACTGAAGGTTTTTCCTCCGTTTACTTTTCAAATAAACTAAAGTTTTCTTTACATGACAACAGTCCATTCATCGATCAGCACAAACTCAGGACCAATATTTCACTGGCCTTAGCCAATATCAATGCCTTTGTGTGCACCAAGTCTGTGCATACAAATTGCTCACTTTGCAATTACGGGTGTATTATTTGTCCCCGTATTCTGAAATTGCTTCCATTTTTGAGTGATATGTTCTGTCAAGCACTAATAGGTGTAGAAGCAATGTAACTTAGTTTTAAGCATAAATGTCATTCAGTACAATTGTGTGATATATGTAAATGTATTTTTATATTAATACATTTGCATCTGGGCATAGATATTTTACTACAATCTGATATTTAAAACTTTTTTAACCTGTTTTGGAACATTCATTTTTTCAAGGTTCTTCAGAGTGTAAACGTCATGAAGTTACAGTGTCTACAAGGTGTTGAGAAAGTTTACTCCAGTATAGTGTAGCAGTATAATGGTTAAAATAAGGTAGATCAATTTAAAATGCAGTGTATTTGATTTAGAAAAAGAAAATTGGATAATTAGGGGGCCTTTGCAGAAATGGGGAGATCTAACACTGCTAGTCAGAGGGGATTCAAATACCTCTCTGACTGGTCCATTGCATCCTTATGCCAGGGTTCCTGATAGCTTAAGGTCTGCACCTCCACCAGGTGAAGACCACTTTTACTGCTTAAGTTACCAGCTCTCTGATACCTTAGATACTTTTGTGGCACTCTGTTAGTACAAACTGCATACTCTAAATACTGTTTTACCCAGGTTCAGAATTTTTTCATCCTGGATAAAGGTAAGCAAGAGGGAGTTGTAATAAACAGTTTTTTTTTTCTATATGCTTTTAAAATTCTCAGCCACTGTCTACACACAAACTCCAAACTGCTGCTTCAACAAACACTACAAACAGCACCTATTCACACAGACACACATCCCCTCTACACATACAGCACTGATACACACACAGTACAAACAGACCTTATACACACAGACACTACAAGCAATCTTATGTTGATGTACGCTAGAAACAGCTCATATCTACATAAACATTACAAAGAACTCCTATCCACATTCAGAAACACAACAAACAGCACCTAACCACTTATATTATACCACAAACAGCCCATTTTCACACATACACACACTTCACCACAAAGAGCTTCATCTACACACACTACAAACAGCCTTTGTCCACATACACTATAAACAGCACTTAACACATACAAACAGCCCCCTCCACTAACATGCTTCATGACATCACTATACACACACACACATACAAACACACACACACACACATTTATGAAACAACCAACAGCCTCTTCCTCAAATATGCAAGCCCACAGGCAGCCTCTCCTCACACATGCAACATTACTAGAACTACCTTTAAATGTACACCCAGTGCAGCCCTGATACAAACCAATTGTTATCAGATATTTCCCTATTAACAGAATCACAGAAAGAAATCTAATTGTAGTGTCAGCTATTTGTCTTTATTTCCCCAAAGGACTTCTGAAAATCACAATGCGGGTACCACGATTTTAACTTGTATCTTTACAAAATAATTATCAACAACATTTTTATGGAGTTTCATTAAAAAAACTTTTTTAAAAATCAAGGTTAATGAAAGGGCACACCAGATTTCGACAATACAGCATATCTTTCCAAAATGGAAGTCTGCTTAGTTTTCATCCTCTCGCAGGACGTTTTGCATCTAGAATTGCTTTGGGATCACAAGTTTTCAACCCTCACAGAGTTTTAGCTATGCCATGACGGGATAAAGGGCATCCTTTTTCAAGGAATACATTTGAGCTTGTATAATCTTTTACCATAGCAACAGAGTTTTTTCCAGAGCCCTGGGTTACAAGCATCAAAGCAATAAACAAAGATGATGAGTCATCTCTGGAATACACATTCATTAAATAAAATAAGAGCCAGGTTGTTAGGTATATCAAGTTTAATGGTTTATATTTAATGTTATGTCATTACTATAAAGATTTTTACTTCATAATAAGAGATACAAATTAAATATGCATTTTTTTTATTTATTTCTATTTTTTAGTGCATGTGTACAAGAGATACATAATCATTAGAGTATATAGCAGCGTTATACAATGTTGATAGTGACGTTTGGCATACCATGCTAAGCACCGGGTTTTGTGCTGCCTGTGTATTACACCTGCTTTTAACATATGCATATGAATTACAACAACTTCACAACTTCAACAGGGGGTAGACATTGGGGGAGGGGGAGGTGAGAGTGAGGGTGAGTGTATAGATGGGAAAGGGGGGAGGGAAGGGGGTAGCAGCAACATCACTACATTTCTGCCCAGAACAGTAGCAAGTTAGAGATGGCCATCCTCTCTGGGTGGCTCAAGGGTGAGAGAGCCAGGGGTCAATTTACCTTTTAAATTCATTTGTAGGCATACATTCCTTATCCCATTTGGGATCTCACTGGGAGTGAGGCTTTTGGAAATGTAGTATACTTTAGGGATGCCACCTAGACTGTGTCAACTTTAACATTATTAAAACAAAAAAATTTTTCTTACTTTTTAAAACTTTAAAACTTTGATGAACCGTGTCTTGATTTCATCTATTAGTGATATACCGTAACAGAATTCACACAATTTGTTTTGTTAACAAGGTCAGGTTTATGATCACAGCTGTCGGAATCATACAACCTTCTCAAGCAGGTGTGTTAGGTTTTCAACGAGGCAGGCAGCATGGTCGCCCTGTTTTGGGGCTAATAGACAAGTGTGGTATGTTTCCTATAAATCATTTTTAGATAGGATTGGACGTTTATAGGGGTCAGCTTATGTCAGTGGTGCTGCAGCGTGATGAGTCTTAGAAAGGAATGACTTCCACGTTGTCCAAGCTGACGCTAGGGGGTAGATGTTTCCTTGCCATGAGTTCATATTTTTAGTTACTTCTACTGTTTGGATGAAATGGGCAATAGCAGGTAGGTCTGTTGTTCGCCACAATCTACTGATCATAGTGAGGGCAGCTTTGAGTATGTGATAGATTAGATATTTGCAGTCTATCGAGAGACCCTTTGGGAAGAGATGTAGTAGATACGTTTCCGGCAGTCTTGGTAGGTGTATGCCTGAGCATTTGCGGATGAGCTGCTCTATGTCGGACCAGAATTTAATTATTTGTGAACACGACCACTAGATATGGGTCATCATGCCTGGTTCCGATAAGCAAGTTTATAGGGGTCAGCTTATGTCAGTGGTGCTGCAGCGTGATGAGTCTTAGAAAGGAATGACTTCCACGTTGTCCAAGCTGACGCTAGAGGGTAGATGTTTCCTTGCCATGAGTTCATATTTTTAGTTACTTCTACTGTTTGGATGAAATGGGCAATAGCAGGTAGGTCTGTTGTTCGCCACAATCTACTGATCATAGTGAGGGCAGCTTTGAGTATGTGATAGATTAGATATTTGCAGTCTATCGAGAGACCCTTTGGAATGAGATGTAGTAGATACGTTTCCGGCAGTCTTGGTAGGTGTATGCCTGAGCATTTGCGGATGAGCTGCTCTATGTCGGACCAGAATTTAATTATTTGTGAACACGACCACTAGATATGGGTCATCATGCCTGGTTCCGATAAGCAATGCCAACATGTGTCTTATAGACGTGGTTTACTGTGTTTAATATATATATTTATATAAAGTAGACATCACAGACTAGTTACCTAAGGTTAGTTTGACACTTATTACGTAACCATTTCATCGCCAATCTCTGCTAAATATTGGAGTAAAATTGTGTTTTTTCTTGATTTTGGCATATACACATATAACAAGGTTTTTGTAATGTGTATTTCGTAAAGCTGGTGTGTGCTACTCCTGCACAGAACCCCATATTGTGTTCAGCTACATCTTCTGAGTATAATGATACCCCTATTGTATGCCTTTGCCATATAAGAGACAAGGCTATTTCAGTTTCTATAGTTAGAATTTTCGAAGATGGATTTGACGGGCCTATTTCTCATTTTAGGGTATTATAGCAGTGTGACTGTTCAAATAACCCTACAAAGGGCTTTCATTTGATAAAGCAGACACCCCAGGGTATCTTATATGGTGCCTTAACTTGTCACCATTTTTTTTTTACCAATTTATTTCAATGTTTGTGATGAGGAGGGGGAGGAATTGCATTTTTACATATATGTTGCAATTTTGAGTTTTACCACTGTCATAAAAATCCCCACATTATGCTCAGTTACATCTTCTGAGTAAAACAATATGCCCAAAGTATGACCTAGACACTATTTTCTAAAGTTACAGTGCTGTAAAAGACGTGACAAGTTCAGGTTTTTAAGTGTGAATTTTCATGGAGGGTTTTGATGCGTCCGTGTCCCACTTTGGAGCACTCGAGCAGGCTACATTTTACAACTACACCATAAAAGCATACCATTTCTTAAAGAAGACATCCCAGGGTATGTCAAAAGGCATATTTTGAACCTTAGCGTGGGATCATTTTTTTTGCTAGCGTGTACCAAGTGTAGTGGTAATAAGCATTTTTTCTGCCTTTTTGACACAAAGTGAGTTTGCACATTATATTTTGCAAACCTTATGCGTGCTACAACTGTATAATACTTCATATGTTTCTCAGCTATGTCGTCTGAGTACAGCAATACCCCCATATGTACCTTTGCCAGGTATATGTGGACATGGAAGGGGCACATTTGAGACAAAGTCATTCCATTTTTTTTCAAACTCTGAATTTTTACGCTGTGTCCATGTCCCATTTTAAAATATTTTAGCAGGCTTTATAATCCAACTACCCCATAAGGGCATACCATTTCTTAAAGAAGAAATCCCAGGGTATTTCAAAAGGCATATTTTGAACCTTGGTGTGGAATCATTTTTCCCTAGCTTGTACCAAGTGTAGTGGTAATAAGCGTTTTTTCTGCCATTGACACACAAAGTGAGTTTGCACAGTATATTTTGCAAACCTTATGTGTGCTACGACTGTATAATACTACATATGTTGCTCATCTATGTTGTCTGAGTACAGCAATACCCCGTATGTACCTTTGCCAGGTATATGTGGATGTTGAAGGGGCACATTTGAAACGCAGCCATTCAGTTTTTTTCTAGCTTTGAAGTGGTTTAGCTGGTTGGCTATTCAAACTTCCCCACAAACACATACTATTTATTAAAGAATACTCCCTGGGGTAATTCAAAAGGCATATTTTGAACTTTAGCGGGGGATCATTTTTTCTCTAGTTTGTTCCAGGTGTAGTGGTAATGAGATTTTTTAAATGTAATTTTTTTACTTTTTAAAACTTTTTTTCACTTTTTAAAACTAGTTTTTTTTTTTTTTTAAATTTTGCTTGTTAAAACTTACATTTTTTTTAACGTTAACCCCTAACTAGCAGTAAGCAGCACTAACTGTAAATTCCCCAATTACCCATAACTCCCACCCACCCCAGCCAACAAAATATATAATTTTAAAATATTTAAATTAATTAAATAAATAAATAGAACCTCTGAGGGTTAAAAAAAAATAAAAATCGGATCACAGTTTAATACTGTGATCTGTATTTTGATCACTGTAGGTAGTGATCAACTAGCAGGGAAGGGGTTTATTTTTATTATAACTGGGTTAAGGGGGTGGGATTTTCTTTAACTTTTAAAAAAAAATTATTAAAAATTTTTTTCTTACTTTTTAAAACTTTTTGTTAAACTTTTTTTAACGTTAACCCCTAGCTAGCCGAACACCAAATTCCCTAATACCCCACAAACTTCCACCCACCCCAGCTAGCTAAATATATTTTAATATATTTAAATTAATAAAATTAACCTCTGAGGGTTACAAAAAATAAAAGTTCACAGTAAAATGTAGTCCCTGCCAATTGATCACTGTAGTCAGTGATCAATTGGCAGGGAAGGGGTTAATTTTTATTTAAATTTGGTAAAGGAGGTTAGGATTTTAAATTAACTATTTTTTTTTTTTTTACAGGGCAAGCAGATCAGTAGTGATCCATCTCCCTGCACTTCACATAGAACACGGAAGAGCAGGGAGGCGGATCGTGAGTCCCTGCAGCACGTGTGCTCGCTCTCACTGCTGCAGGGGCAGCGCGATTGGGTTCTCCCGGTCTGCCTCTAATACAGATCAGAGGAGCGTTAACCCCGCGATCGCGGTGGTGATCTGGGGTTAACTTTACCGCATGATGTATCCGGTCCGTCATTCGGCGTTAACTGTTTCCCCACCATGACGGATCGGGTCTATTATCCGGCAGGAAGGGGTTAAATGGTCTTTCTAAAGATACCATTATTTTCATCATATTATAATTTACTATAAAACAAATTATAAACTATGATGAAAAATAAATTTTTTATTTTTTTAAAAACCCCACTTTTTCTAACTTTGAGCCCCAACATCTGTTACACTTCTACAACCACCAAAAAACACCCATGCTAAATAGTTTCTACATTTTGAGTTTAGAAATGCCCAATGTTAACATGTTCTTAGCTTTTTTTTGGAAAGTTATAGGTCTATAAGTACAAGTAGCACTTGCTATTTCCAAACCACTTTTTTTTCAAAAGGTTCATTGTAACAC
>OW240912.1:310255569-310428069 GCA_933207985.1 Pelobates cultripes | reverse complement strand
GGTTTTAATTTGGTGAGAGGCCATGAAACTGTTGTTATTTGGGTGTAAGATTAGCATGTGGTGTTGAATGCCAGTGAGATAGAGTTTGATGGTGTTGTATGACATTTTGAGTTTAAGGTGGCAAAAGGAAGCAAACCCCAAAAAAGATGTCATAACAAACGGTTGTATGATGTTATGTTCCAGAAGGAATCGTTTGAATAGTGTGAAAGTCCTGCTGTATGTTTTGTTTGTATTGTTTGAAAGTGCCAATTGGGACAATGTCCTGCTATGCTGCATGATGACGTCTAGTCCAGTATGAGTTGTTGAAATGTTGGAGTGATGGTGGCTGTGGGTGCTGCTGATGGGAGTGCTTGATGAAACTCCTGAAATTTAAAGCGAGACAAATTGTCAGCAGCTGTGTTATATACACCTGGCACATGGAAACAACATAGGAAGAAATTATAACAAGCTGCCAACCAAGTGAGTTTCCTCAGAAATCTCATGATCGTGAGAGATTTGGAACGACCTTTGTTGATTATGTGACAGGTTGCCTGGTTGTCTGAGTAACAACGCACTGGCGTATTAGCCCATAAATGACCCCATGCTACGGCAGCCGCCACTATGGGGTAGATCTCAAAAAGAGCTGAGGTAGTGGAAAAACCTTCCAAATCCTGAACTGCTGAAGGCCAGCTGCCCCAAAGCCATTCGTTCCCAAAAATTGCTGCAAAACCAGTGGTAGATGCCGCATCTGACCAAATGGTAGGAGATGATTCAGTCAATTGAGGGAGGAACATACTTTTACCATTCCAAATGGTTAAAAATCTCTTCCACATGTTTAGATCTGCCGTAGCTTGGGCATCTAAGGACAACCTGTGCGTGTCATGTAGAAAAAGTGGGAAAAGATGCAATAGTCGTGAAATAAAGGAGCGGCCTTGAGGTATGATGTGCATAGCAAAATTTAGTGACCCTAGCAGGGACTGTAGTTCTTTGTGGTTGCAAGTGCCGAGCTGTAGGTAGTTGTTTATGTACGTTAGAATATTCTCTATCTTATCGTATGGTAGGCTTGCTTGCATTGTGGCAGAGTCTAATTGGATACCCAGAAAAGTGATAACTGTGTCTGGCCCTTCTGTTTTCTTTGGGGAGATGGGTACACCTAGTTGCTCAAACAGCTTAGTGGTAGCTTTGAGACTAGTGGGAGGTGAAGTATTCTCCTCGACCAGTAGGAAATCGTCCAAGTAATGTAATACCGTAGGGCATCCGGCTATGTTCAATAGTAACCAGCATAATGCTTCAGCAAATGTGTCGAAAATAGCTGGGCTACTTTTGGACCCAAAAGTTAACCGGGAGAAAAAATAGTAGTTCCCAGACCACTTGATGCCATGCAGGTGCCACAGTGTGGGGTGGATAGGGAGTAATTTGAAGGCGTTAGTAATGTCGGTCTTACTGAGCCAGGCTCCAACCCCTGCTTGTATGATAGCTGTAATGGCATGATCTATGGTGGTGTATAGCAGAGAGAATTCCTCAGAGGGTATAAGGGAATTAAGACTGGGGTTGGCCGATGAGTGGGGAGCCGATAAGTCAATGATGAGTCTCTGTTTTTGGGAAGATTTCCCTGTGACAATACCAATAGGGTTGGTGCGCCATTCTATGAATGGAGGAGTTCTAAAAGGCCCCAATACAAAGCCCTCATCCACTTCTTGGGCTATGAGGGTGTCAACCACTGTGGGGTTGTGTTGGGCGGATTGTAGGTTAGGGCATTCCAGAGTTCCGGCTGGTATGTGTAGGATACCTGTGTGGAAGCCTTCTGTTAAACCAGAAATAAGAAAGTCTACCAGGTGTCTAGATGGGTGCTGAGACATCAATGCTGTGAATACTGGCATATTAATGGACGTAAGGTAAGGCTTGGAATACATTTTATTTGGACACATGGTCTTTGCATGTGCCCTAAAACATTTTGAACAGACATGCAATAGTCTACATCCACTGTAATTACAAGACCCAACATTGAAATTATTACATATCTGGGACTTGCCCAGAAACTTGATTGGGCGTCCCAATTTGTCTTTTGAAAATTTCCCTGGATCCCCAGAGGAACTAGCTCCTTGCGTGGAGGCATGTCCGTCTGCCGTGTTGGGACAAGTATGCACAAGCTGGTGTTCTTAGACCTGCAAAGTGTCTGTAAAATAAGACGGTATCAATCCTTCCCCAGTTGGATCGTGTTCCGTACTGGGAGTAGGCTCCAGCCACTTTTGCAGAAAAAGACCTATGGTAGTCATAGAATGCCGAACCACCATATTTGTTGCCCAGGTCTACCAGCTTGTGCATGTAGAGATCAAACTCCTCTCTTCTGTTGGGATAAACCGCACAGATGACATCCCTGTAAATACCAAACGCTAGTACAAATTCAGGGATAGTCAGTTTCCTGTTCAGGCGGGCATCCCTAGATCTGACAATAACAGATACATCATCATAAGCATATGTCTTATGTTCCACAATGTCCTGGGAGGCAATCAACAGGGAAGCCAGGTTGACGTCTTTACCTTCCAGGATATCCCTTTTGATGTGCTCAGGTATCATGTGGGTCGGGCTAACTTCCTGGTCATCCAGGGTGCTGGCTGGAGCGACTAATGGCAAGGCTGGTGTTTGTACCTCAGCAGCGGGTGGCCCTGCTAGAGTGAGGGCCGTGGTGACCGACTCAAGTTTCTCCAGCCTGGAGTTGACCTTGCTCATGGATGCCATGAGTGAGGATAACATGGCATGTATGTCACCTGGGTTGGACTGGCTAGCCCCTTCCCCGGCATCCATGTTATTAGTCGATGTGCGTAGCAGTTTGAAAAGTTCTGCCTTCCTTGCTGTAGCGGGGTAGGGGATTTGTCGTCTCCTTAATTCCGTGGTTATGCGCGGGATCGTCCAGGATCTGATTGATGCTGGACTAGCTAGCTCTCCTCCTTGTGTGGGAGTGACAGCTCTAGCCGGGGTGCTAGGCAGGGAGAAATCCTCTACCCCTTCCTGAGACATTCTATAAATAAAACAATTAATTAGTATATAGAACCACCAAATTGTACTGGCAGGCTAGCTAGGCTGGATGGCGAAAGTATTATACTTGTTTGGTGACAGGTGAGGCCCTGCTAATTGCCAAGCGGCTTGAAAGGCTCTATCTATGCGCTGGCGCAAGGGGTTATTGAGGCCACTCGATGTAGTGGCAGGAGTTTCAGGCCTCTCGGTGACTGTAAGACAGTAAGACAGTAAAACAGGGGAAGGGAGTGACAGGTGAGGCCCTCTCTATGCAACATGCGAGGCGGCTAGCTAACGTGTGGCCCGATGGGTGTTTGCCTCTGGAACGTTTGAGGCGGGGTGTTGGCCTCGCGGGACCACTAACTGATGGCGACTGCCAAGACGGGGTAAATACCTATTGGAAATCCTGTGACCCTATTGCCAGTACTGTAAACTAGGGGGATGAAATGAAATGTATGGTAGAATACCATATGGGCAGGTGTACGTACCTGGTAGTATGACAAAATCACAGGAATAAACCGTGTGGAGCAAATGTATAAGTTTGACAGCCTAAAAATGGGTAAAAGAGAGTAGTATGATGAGTGTGGAGTGTGAAAAGAAACAGACTTATAGCCTGTAGCAGCAATGTTTTAAAATAATGTTGATACCATGGGAATAGATATGAGTGGCTCAGAAATGTGTGCATGCTTGAATAAGACATCTGAGGGAGGCCGTGGCCTATGTACAAACAATCTATGTGTTATGTGATAATGGTGTGTAAAGGAAAACATGAAATGTAGGTTATATACATATGTATATGACTGTGCAGGAAACGTATGATTGGTTGGATCAGTACGTGTGATTCAACCCGAGTATGCATGAAAAAGGAATTAAGCCTTATGTGTCATCGTCATGACAGAGAAATGAGGCCTGTAATATAGGCTGAGTGAATTGAAATGAAATGGATAATTATAAAACTCCTGGCGTGGGAGTTCAATGATCTGTACAGAAATGTAGTTGGTTTTATAGAAAGGGACATGGATGAGGTCATGGCCTATTTTACACAGCATTATGTATGATATATAGCAGAATAACCAAAGGCAGGGGTACCCAAAATGATGTAAAGTGATGTATATTTATATGATATATTTGTATTGAAAAGACATATCAACCCGAGTATTATTGCTTAAATGAACCTGTATCCTTTGTATGTGTTGTAGTAATAACACAGAAATGAGGCCTGTAACATAGGCTGAGTCCATTTGTATGAATGGATAAGTAATGCAGACCCCTGAAAGCGTGGGAGTCAAATGGTCTATACAGATAAGTGGACTTGATTTGTGGACGTAATACAATACTGACAATATTTGAAAGTAATAGAAATAAACTATTTAAACAAGCAATTCTTAACCGAACGTTATATACACATGAAATGGTGAATATAATGCATGAAAGGATTATACGTAATACATAGAAATAAAGCCGAAAGCAAATGTGAGGGAAACACAGAAGTTAGAATAGTTTAACCGTATGACATTATGCGAACCGAAAGCGTGTTTGAGCGTATGTGGAAATCGTCGAGCGGCAAAACAACGGAATGATAATTCGTTTCAATATAACATGAAATAGGATATGCGAAATGACTTTTGAACGATTAAATTGTTCAGCCGAATGACCGTACGAATGAAAAAAGCCCGCAAATGGCTTGAAACATTCGTGTCATAACCAGGGAAAAACCGTAAAGCGAGGACCCGTGCTGTACCGTACACCGTGGGAACCGGTCCTGGCGTGACAGGTAGGTCTGACTTACGGGTTAGGAGTCCCTGGGACGCGATCTATGACGAAGACCGGAGTCAGAAGAAGCTGGACGGGCGGAAAGGCCTGAACAGGATTCCTGGACACAGCTAACGTGGTGAAAACCTTGTGGATACTGAACCCAAGATGGCGTCTGAGAGAACCCGGAAGTGGATCCTCATTCAACGCTGACCTCGAACGGTAAGGAGCAATGTAAGGGGAGTGCCTTAAGTAGGCTAGGGGTAGTAAACCAGCACCTCCCACAAATCCAGGCAAATTGCCTTAATACATATTATATATAGATATAATATATGTATATATATATATATATATATATATATATCATATATACACAAATATATATATATATATATTTATTTTTAAAATTTATTAACTATATTTTTTTTTTTTTTTACTTTTTAAAATCTTTTAAAAAACTTTTTTCCAGCAGCAGGGGGACTGCCTGTCAGTTCAGGCAGTCCCCCTGCTGGCAGCACTGTGGACACCTATGGCGGCCATGTGACCGCTCTTTTAGTGCGGTCACATGGTCTCTAGGGGTCCTAAATTGGAGAAGGGGGACTGTCTGGGCTGAGCCCAGGCAGTCCCCCCTAAGAAGATGACTGATTGTCGGCGGGGAAATGGCGGCGAATGGTAAGTACATGGGGAGGGAGAGGGAATAAGGGTAGAGGGTTAATTTAAAAAAAAAAAATTTTTTTTACTATTACTGAGTGCTTCGACCCCTCGACGCACTCAGTGCAGGCAGAGCATTGGAAGCCTGACTGATGGCTTCCAATACTCTGCCTCACTGCCGGGCTCTGGGGGAAGCGATCACTTGGTGTTCTCCGGGGGCCACTGGCAGTGAGGGAGCTATTGCAGCAATGCCTCAACATTGAGGCATCACTGCAATACCATTAGAGCTGCTGGAAGCGATCAGGTCCTTAAGGACCGTTTTTTGGCGGATGTACCTGATACGTCCGAGGTCGGGAAGGGGTTAAAGATATTATATTTATAATGATCCTTACATATATGTCCATCTTCTGCCCAAATGATTAACTCCCCTGTGGGGAGAGCTTAGCTATAAAGGGGTGTATAGATTTTTCCACATGAGGCTGCAATATGATTCACCAATCTTAAGAAGCAATCATTGTGAAACACGTCTGCTGGGCAGAACAGAGGCTTTCGTTACTAGCCATGTTGAACACAGTGTTTGTAGGTCTTGTACCTTACTTTGGACTCATGGTTGATCAGTTCATTCATTGGTGCTGTTTGGACTCTAAGACTTGGGAATGCTTATTTCAGATAGGTGCCTGGGGATATTTACCTGGTTCACTACATACAACTGTGGCTGTCTATCTATGCTCCCATCCTCTGTTGCCTTTTCTCTATTTATTTGATTTTAGTCAGATTTTATATACATATTTTTCTCTTTTTAACCCCTTAAGGACCAAACTTCTGGAATAAAATGGAATCATGACATGTCACACATGTCATGTGTCCTTAAGGGGTTAAATAAATATATTTACATATTCCTCATCTCAATTCTGTGCCTCCTCCTGTGATGAATTACTTTACCCTAAAAATTCTGTTTGCCTATATATTCATTACTGAGCATTGCATATAGAGCCCATAGGAAAGCACTGGATTGGCTGAGATTATCGATTCTGTTAATCTCAGCCAAGGAAATAGGGCAGAGCCAAATGCCACCCTCATCGGTCAATCAGCATCTCCTCGTATGGGAAAATTCAGTGTCTTCTTGCAGAGGGTGGAGAGACTGAACATCAGTACTGCACATTGTGCAGCACTGACGAAGGAAGCATCTCTAGTGGCCAACTGAGGTGTGACCACTAGAGGTGTTACTACGCTGTAATGTAAACACTGCCTTTTCTTTTAAAAGGCAGTGTTTACATTAAAACACTTGCAGGGACAACGCCTGCAGATGACTGAAAGGGGAAACTCTGATGGACTGACTCTGCCTGTGCTCCCAACTCGGACACATTTTGCACCACCGATTTACCAATTCCTCCAGTTTTTAAACTTTTTATGTCTTGCTCATGTGGTTTGTTTTGTGTGTTTTTTTTGCAGCAGATCATTTTGGATTGGAATGGAATTTGTTCTTGTCATATTCTTATTTAAAAAAAAAAAAATAGAATCAAACCAATAAGAATATATGTGTTACAGAAAACACAACCGTTTGAAAAATGTATTGCATTGCAAATGTTATCCCATTTTCTCATACTATTCCTATTGTTGAAAAGGCAAGGGGTAGAGAGGATTGTTAACCATAGTGTTAATTGCACTTTAAACAATATAAATATTCTTAGCAATATAAATAGTTTTTAAGTGCCATAGGCTAGCTTCATTAGATTAATGAGCCAATGATTCTAACATAGATGCAGTTCTCATTATGCATGAGGCGCCAATTCTTTCAAAAGAAAGACAACTAATTTATTAGATATAAATGTCACATATAGGTCATTGACAGCCAAGAAGATCATTGCTGATTCAGAGTGCACTTCAAGCTACATTATTACTCCTTTGTAATTCCTAGTAAATGTCATTATTTAAGTAATAAATGCTCTTGGTACCAGGAGAATAATTCTTGCAATGTTACAATTTTTTTTAAATTTATGTGCAAACTGTCATTTTTTTAAAACCTCAGGGTGATACACTTTGTTTGGATTAATTAATCAGGTTTCTGGAATTTATGAAAAACTTTCTCTAATTAGTCACAGTATAATATTTTTGATGATTTTTGTTGACCTTGTGTAACAGCTTAAATTATAATACTTATACGAAGTCAGAGCTCTTCATAAGTAGACTGTGTTAGGGGGTCATAGGCCTTATGATTAGTAAAGAAATTTTGACCAATATAAATTATAGTATATTTATTTAAAATAACAAAGTATATTAATTTAAAATAACCTCTGCTTTCACCAGAATAATTTGAATACATAATTTACAGTACACAACAAAATAGGAAAGTAAAAGGCAAAAAATAAAAAAATGACAATCATAATAAATTAGGTCAAATATATTATGAACAAATATAAAAAATAATTACTATTTAAACCAAACAGCAAGGAAATCATTCTGGTTCTGGTTTTTTTTCTCAGTAAAAGTAAAACTAATCAGGTTTTTTTCTAAATTGAAGTCCAAGGTACATTGCCTCCCTTATGCTTAAACAAAAATGAAAACCATGCTCGGTGTTTCATACCAAACTTACACTGGATGAGTCAAAATGGTCAGCCAAACCCCATCTTCAGGAACCCGATGCATTGAAAGTTCTACACTCCAAAAAATCTCTCCTTCTTCAGCAAGGTGAGATAATGCCTTCTGCCACTGCACGGGCTGTGCTTTACATGGCTTATCCTTCAGGAATGGGAGGGAACTGAATATCTAAAATATGTAATATCTTCAGTGATGCCTCAATTGTGGCATTCCACTGTAAAAAATGTGCAAAAATGAAACATAGTGATAAAAAGTGTCACACACAGAAAAAATTAATCCATCACGAGCAGATACAGTATGAAATAAATGTAAAAAAATATTAAAATGGTCACCAACACCGGGTTCTTTATCAATTCAAGTGTAGGACAATATGAAAAAAAAAAAACAACTAGGTTCAGGTGTGCCATTAGCATATGCATCTCATCAGTGCAATGTTCATGTCAGGCTATTTCCTCTTTATTTAACTTGTACATAGTCAAATACGTGCCTGTATGTTTAAGAAGACACTGATGAAGGTAAAGTTATCTTATTCAAACTTTCAACATCAGTGCCTCAGGGCACAATTAATGTATTCCCAGAGCTGTTTGGAGATAATACACTTTCCTCCCCTTGCAGGATCAGCTGTTCTGACCCCCTGCTCCTCTTTGCCTGAGCTCCCTTGAAGTGATAACTTTTGCTACTTGTACCTTCCTGTACCCCAGCTGGGTACCAACACCAAGGACTGCTTCCTGGCTGGACCTGAGGAAAACCACTGTGCTACTGCCCCAGTTGCCGTGGCTTGACTGAGGTCCTCCTGGAGCCTCTCCATCCTGAAACAGGATAGGGGACTATCTCTATTCCCTCCCAGGGATGTGACGACACACAGTACTGGGAGATCTAGTCCTTACAAGGACTTTCCCCGCCGAATCTCCCACGAGCTGGAACAAGGTGCTGAGCAGTGATTATAGCCCTTCCCCTCCCAGTAACAAGATGACACATAGTTCTGGGAGTACAACTGTTTTTAATGAGCCTAACTCATCCTTTTATGCACAGACCCAAGCAGGGGGTCATTATTGTATTCAACACAAGCCCCTCCCAGGAATCTCTGGGTCTGGGAGATAATCGTGTTAAAGACTGGTAAGCTAATTATCTCCCAGAACAGAGAGGCAAACATAAAATATAAAAACATAAAAGTACCCCAAACCATAATAAAAACATAAAATAACCCCACAAATAATACATCCCTAAATAGCCCTGATCCGAGGCCCCAAGTTCTAGTGCTCAGATCCATGCAGTGTAGGGGAAACGCCACCGTGTTAAACTGAGGAAACGGCGGGCGGCATCCGAGGCTGGAAGGATGCCGCCAGCCGAGCCCACGAGGAGGAGGGGACCACGGACGGCTGGAGGGTGAGTACCGCGAGCGGAGTGCAGCCTGCCCTCGCAGCCGCCCGCGGGATCCCGACACCTTTCACATAAAGGCAAGTGCCGAACCAGGGGCACCCACAGCAAGCTACTAATGTGGTGGGACCTCTGCCGGTCTGTGAATTGCCTGTCTGATGTAATGTGCATTTCCCCATCTTTTCAGGTCTTCTGCCCGCTCCCCGATACCCCTTTGATAATGTTGGCTTAGAACCTTCACACCTCGCAACATAGTATAAAGCCGCAACCCGCAAGGGAAACAATTAATGAGCACTCCTCCAGTTGGCCGCCATTCATGCAGATGAACATCGGCAAGGGGGAGAGTTTATGGATTGTTTCCTGACTAGTTTGTTTCCCGAACGAAGACCTCCTCAGTGCCCCATTAGAACGTTCAAACCAATGAATCAAAAAGTTTGCACTTGCACCATAAATGTGAAACCGCAAGGGAAGCAATTAATGAATGCTCCCCTGGGTGGCCGCCATTTCGTACAGACGAATGCTGTCCTAGGGGAGCATTCATGTCCCAAAAGGAGACACTGCACTTGCCGGGTTTCCCACAGAAACCCTTCATCTTCATCCGCTGCAAAGAAGGTATACCCCTCTTTAGTGGATAATATGCTGTTTTAACCTGAGCCAGGTATCCAGAAAATGGCTCCACACAAGGTGAGCACGATATCATCTGATATTAACTTGTATCCAACTTTGGCTTAATATACTACACTAGATATCTCCCCTTTATCTATTTCTAGGTATTGAAGAGAGAAAATAGAAAGAGTGAAGGTGTCTCCATGTGCACACCATGGCGAGATCTGAACCAATCCTTTATGTGGCTCTACACTTGTGAATTCCATTCTTTACTGCTTAAGTATTCTTCACACCAGCCTCAATATACTTCACTATTATACTTTTATCTTTGTTTTTATGCACTCAATTTCTTTTTGGGATATCTGATACCCCTGTATTGAGGGGTAAGTATGTTTTAGCACTCCACTTAGGGAGTTTTTTTGGAAGTGAACTGATTTTTTATCACCCCCTCCTTAATTCTCCAACTGACCTCGTCTCATGTGAGTGACTTGCCAGGGAAGAAAGAGAGCAGGAGCAGAGCCGAGAATGTAAACACTTCCGGTTTGACTGTTCAAAGAATCACATTGATGTTTGGATTCCCGTGCAAAAAATTAATCCGACATGCTACCACCATCATTTAGATCTCTTCTGACACCAATCGTTATCACCCTAGCTTGGCCATACTATCCACTTCATTCCCCAAGGCTACTCCCATGAGAAACAGGTTGTATTGCATTGTTATTAGGTCAAGTTTGGCCAAAACTGGTATTTATGTATCATATCATGCGGTCTCAAGTGGTGTAAAACAGGTATGGCCTCTTTGAGTCTTTTGCTAAACACGGCTGCATTCGTCCATTTTACCGGTTATAGGTATGTTCTGGGCATGGGCTTTTGGCTGTAAGTGGCATTAACTTCTGTTTAGGCCACTCAACCCTCGTTCAGCTTATTATCATCATTGGAACTTTTAATGTGCTACTGTACGTGGCCGTTCCCATTACTAGGCCTTTCGTCTCTGATTTTGTCAAATATTAAAG
The DNA here is from genome assembly GCA_933207985.1 of Pelobates cultripes. Taxonomy (NCBI): domain Eukaryota; kingdom Metazoa; phylum Chordata; class Amphibia; order Anura; family Pelobatidae; genus Pelobates; species Pelobates cultripes. Next base: position 310,417,078 of record OW240912.1, on the reverse strand, counting down.
GATCACTATAGGGTTAGGAACACAAACATGTATTCCTGACCCTATAGTGTTAAAACCACCATCTAGCCCCCATGGGTCCCTCATGCCTCCATAAATATAGCAAAATCTTACTGTATTCAAGCCTGAAGCTGTAACTCTGCATGCTGTTTGACTCAGAAAAACAAGCAGATGGCTGACATCATCAGAAGTGGTAGCCTGATCCAATCACAGTGCTTCCCCATAGGATTGGCTGAGACTGACAATGAAGCAGATCAGGAGCAGAGACAGCATGATTCAAACACAGCCCTGGCCAATCAGCATCTCCTAATTAAATTAAATCAGGTAATCTCTGAGAGGAAAGTTCAGTGTCTGCATGCAGAGGGAGGAGATGCTGAATGTTTAGATGCATTTTAGGCAGCCATGACCCAGGAAGGATCTCTAACAGCCATCTGAGGAGTGGCCAGTGAAGTTATCACTAGGCTGTAATGTAAACACTGCTTTTTCTCCGAAGACAGTGTTTACAGCAAAAAAGCCTTAAGGTAATGATTCTACTCACCAGAACAAATTCAATAAGCTGTTGTTGTTCTGGTGAGTATAGTGTCCCTTTAAGTATTCAACTATATATTGTGTGTTGTTTTCTATTATGCATGCCTTTATGTATTAGGTTTATTATATGTAGATCCACTATTATTCATTGTGTATATCAATCGAACTTTTCCTTCCCTCTCTAGCTTCCCTGATGTCCCTCAGCTCTATACTAATTTGTTTCCTCTTCCCATCACTTTCTGGTATTTCATCTTTATCTAACGATATATGATATAACAGCAAACTAAGAGTAAACTGCAGTGGTAGATCCCCTCTGTTTGTCATTTGCTAAGTTACAAGCATTAAGTCAGACTAACTGGAAACAAGTGCAAGTTTGGGACCTCGACTATTCAGCTTTTTGTCAAGTTAATGGCGACAGGCTGCAAATAGATGATTAATTTATGTGGATCATTCAGCCTGTTCGGACAGCCCAGCTGTTATAATATGTTAAAAAGTCACGTTACAGGGCTGGAAGTATACTTTGCGGTAAGGTTGTATGCTTAATTCCTTCTGCTAGGAGTACAAGGTCACATAAGCTAAAGATGGCATATTTGTTAACATTCATGTTTGATAACCTATCGTTCTCTCCATGTTGGACAGCATAGTTGGTTATTGTTTTAATATTAATTCATGTAGTTATGTTTATAATACGTTTGTTCTACTACAAGAGTATAGTGCTTACTTTTCTATCAGTATCAAGGGTTCATAGGGCTGTATTTGTAACTGGCATTCCCCACTCATCTACTGGTAAGATTCATGCTTCATGTACTTTATTGGATATTGCAGGAATGAATGCAATCTGCTCCAGTCTCGGCTGTGATAGCAACTCCTTGTCCCAACAGATCCAGTATGCCACACATTACCCTGAGTCATATGTTATTTATCTCACTTTACCTCATCCTCTCTTGTGAACACAGTGTTGCAGAGCAGGCATATCTGTTAAATTGTAATACTCTTGAAAAATGGCCACACATACCCAGCAAATATATTTCTACTTCCACATCTTTTTCTTTTGTCATTAGATAGTTTACAGTTAATCAGTGGTGAATTCTATTAAGCATAAAAAAACAATAAGGATGCCAGCTGTTACCATATTTTGGGTCTGCCATTCTCCCTATTCTCACAACCTCTGCAACATACTGCATTTTGAAATATTTTTACTACTGTACGCTGCAATCCTATGCTTACTATGATACTCTATGCTACAGTATTCTACAACATACCACATATTGCTATACTCTACATCAATCTGCATACTGCAATACTCTATACTCAGCAGCTTTCTGTAGGCTGAAATAATCTATACTTCAATAATCAGCATACTACATGCTGTGATACTAGTCTACTATACACTGCAACATGCTGCTGCACTCTACACTTTAAGCTATAAAACTACACAATAGTATCTACTGTAATATACAATCACACTTTGCACTGTTAGTCTCTGTATACTGGGTTATTTACATAAACAACAAGAATCGCCAAGCAATTGCTTCGTTATAATAGTTACCTTGGAATTATTGATGTCCCGAACGGTTCGCCGAACGGTTCGCCACGGACAGCGAACATATGCGGTAAACTTTGACCCTGTACCTCACAGTCAGCAGACACATTCCAGCCAATCAGCAGCAGACCCTCCCTCCCAGACCCTCCCACCTCTTGGACAGCATACATTTTACATTCATTGTGAAGCTGCATTCTTAGTGAGCTGTCCAGGAGGTGGGAGGGTCTGGGAGGGAGGGTCTGCTGCTGATTGGCTGGAATGTGTCTGCTGACTGTGAGGTACAGGGTCAAAGTTCGGCGAACCGTTCGGGACATCACTACTTGGAATACATTTTCTAAAATCCAAGCTTCATTAGTCATAAGAGGAAGTACATAGTTATGTACATTGCATCCCACACTTGTCCAAGTACTAATACTTGTTTAATTACAATAATTTTATAAAATGTGCACGGTGTTCTTATTTCAACATCTTTGATGGATCATTATGTTTAAGTATATGCATTGTCGACTTCCACTACATCTGACCTCGTACAGCCTTTTTCTGCAGGTAAGCTTCGTGCCCACAACATAACATTCAGCGCTCTTCACTGATCTAAGTGTATTGTTTACCTGACATGAATCCTCACAGTGTGTAATTTTGGTTATTTTTTCTTGTTCATCCCTCGCTAAAGTATTACATTATTGATGTTCATTCCTTTCCAAATAACCTTGTTGAGCCTCTGTAGGTAAGCAACCACATTTTGACCTTCATACCATTTATTTACTTTCTAAGTTCAACCTTTTGTCGGCAATTTATAGGTGTTTTATTTTATATTTCCCCTTTAAATAAGTAAGTTAAGTGCTTGTATATTATTGTTCAACTTTGGAAATATAGACTATAGTTATTACTATCATTCTTCCGACCTCGTACAAGCTCTGTTGATAAGTACCATTTATAGGCATATGTATGTGTTTATTTCTATGCAAGTATGTATGTATGTATATACGTATGTGTCTATAGGTGGGTGAGTGTGGGTGTGCGCTTATAGGTATATGCATGCATGTATTCACGCACTTGTACTGTTTATTTATTTTCAAACTGTAGTGATCATTGTTATGTTAAACTATACTATTAGTTACCCTCATTCCTGTTACATACTTCAATGGTCAATTTCAATTATTCATGACCTCCTCCTTTGTGGCCTATCCAACAGATCTACACATGTTTTGAGCTTATCTGTACATAACATTTTCACTTTGTATGCTTTATATGTGCCTTTAAATTTCTGGAGCTGTTTTAATATAAATGGGTCTTTGATTTTATTTTGATTTTGTTTGGTTGTTTGGGAGAGATATCACTAGAGTATTTGTATTCAGGAGTGGTTGTTCTTACTTTAACTATCTCACTGCTGCTTTTTCACAGTATTGGTAACTGCATTTTCTTTGGGGTCACTTTTTGTTGGTGTTTAACATAGAAACATAGAATGTGTCGGCACGTAAGAACCATTCGGCCCATCTAGTCTGCCCAATTTTTAAAATACTTTCATTAGTCCCTGACCCTATCTTATAGTTAGGATAGCCTTATGCCTATCCTACGCATGCTTAAACTACTTCACTGTGTTAACCTCAAACCACTGTATACTTTTTTTCTCTACATCTCTAATCGCTTATTCTTATCTTTCCTCTATTCTGCCTGGTATTCTCTATTTCAGTTAATTTCATACGCATTTTGTTTTCAAGTCACAAACCAAGTGACTTTCTTAACAATACTACCTACTCCCTTACATAAAATATTTACTCTACAGATCATTCCCTTCAGTTTGGTCTGGCTGTTAGGGTTTTCACTAGATGACCATAGGTAAATTTTTGTCTGCATGTGCCATTACATGTTCAGTGAGGCCAACTCCCATCTTCAACTACGGAGGTATTTCGCGCTGCGGACCAAATCATAGTTAGTGCCTCGCATCTCCGCCCTCTTGGCCAAGTAGTTAGGGCCTCACCTGTCATGGCCAATCTATCTTGAATCTTGTTTGACGTCACCAAGGAGCCAACACTTCGCCACCACGCTCAGTTGAAAACCTACCCAATTGGTTAAATAATAGGTAGAGCCTCTCATCACCACTTGGCAACTCAGTAGGTTCCCTAGACACCAAGTCTAGCTTAATTATTTCGCCACTTGGCATAACATAAGTCAGCCAGTACCTGGATGTTTTTACTTTTGCCCCCACTAACATTTTCTTTTCTCTTTCAGGTGTGGTTATAAATACTGTGACAACACTAGGAATTGCAGTAGGAAGGGATTTAGGGGTATATACGCTTTCTGATCAGTTTTAGAACCTGTACCGAGACATAGCCTTAGGAAGCCAATATTTCCTTACAGTGATTAGTACCGAGCATCGCTCACAATCAACAGATAATTGTCTTATAGCTAGTATAGCTTTGTGTTCGCTACATTCGGCACAGGGTATCGTTTTGCTAATTCATCATTACTGTCACGTTCAATTCCTCAGTGTTTTCTTGCTAACTATTGGAAGTTTTCCAGTATACTTAATTGCTGTATTAAATAGGTACAAGTATGCTTATACACTGTAGGGCTTTTGTTTTTAAGTAGTTACGAGTTTAGGTAGTTTATTATTTTTGTCCCTCTTTTTCAGGCCCTACCCTGTTCATCAGTTTTGGCACACATCAACCAATTTGCCACTACTTGTATAACTTAATCATCATTGGTAAACCTCTGCCTTTTGATCCCGTACACGCGTGTGGTATACCTTGCTGTAAGAGCTGCATAAGCCTGATACTCTGAGGTCCACTGATTTATATCTATACTGTGTTTCTCTTAACATCTTATGAATAGACAGGTTAAACGTAAAGCTACCAAACAATATGGAGGATACAGCTCTAAATCTAAAAAAAGATGCTGCATGTTAAAGTCATTTGTATTCCTGGCAGGATTTCATGTTTTGCTGGAAATGAAAGTGTCTCATAGCAAAGGAGCCAAATTTACAATGCAATGTTGGTCAGATGTCATTAATGAGGCCTCTTGTTTCTCTTCTTATTCTTAATCTTTGTTTCTCTGTCAATCCTGCTTTATTTCTGTTTCCCTGAGCAGCTGTCATTGTATATTCAGGTATGGGAATCTTTCTCAGATTTTGGTGATCGTCTTCTAATGCCTGATGCAGAATACAGAGTGCCAGTAAGGGAGATTGGCAGATGAGGGCCGTGTAGATGTAATGTGTATGTTGCTGAAAATGATAAAGTGACTGCTTCAAATGCTAAATTCCTCTACAAACCTATTCTAAACCTTCAAAAGATAAATCCCTGTTTATAGTAGTATGGAGTAGAACAAATGCCATTCCCAATACGTATAAAGATACCTTAAAGGACTATATAAGAGATCTAAAAAGCAATTCTTACTCTGACTTACATCTACATATACATTTATAGAAACAGACTGTAAAAGCCAGAAGAAATGATTGAAAGAACTGTTTTGAAGCTAAAGATAGAGTAGAGGTTATTTTTTTTTCATTTTACTTACTGATTTCAGTAATGTGCTTGCATTATTGGAGTCTACAAAATCAGGAAGGAAGCCTTGCTATGATGTTCATTTTCTGTGAATCATCTCCTCCTTGGTGGTTAAGGTTATCTTAGATGTTGGTACTCCTGTGACTTTCATATGCAGGCTAAAGTCACCCATCTAAAATTATCTTGTTCTTTTGCAACTATTTTGTCATTCCACACATGATCCTCACATGCTGTCTGGATCATTGACCTTTCATCATACTTGCTCTGAATTTTGCCTTCTCTTTGTTCTTAATTTAAATTACATTCTTCACAGTGTTTTCACGTCAGTGAAATTAGACCGCTCTTAGAACTATAGGCCTACTTGCTTTGATCTCTGGTTCTCTGCATCCCTCTATATCCCTCTAGTGTACATCCAATATTTGCTCCTATTTCTCTTCCTCTCTTTGCAGTAATCTATGTTTCCACTTCCTGTCTGTACTGGAGCTCCCTGTATCCCGGCTGGGTACCTCCGCTAAGGACCGCTTCATAGCTGGAACAGGGGAAAAACTTCAGCGCTTCTGTCCCAGTCACCTTGGCTTGACTGGGGTCCTGCTGGAGCCTCTCCATCCTGGAACAGGATAGGGGTCTAGCTCTATTCCCTCCCAGGGACTAGGCGACACAGTCCTGGGAGCTCTAGTCCTTACAAGGACTTTCCCCGCCAAATCCTTTACAAGCTGGAACAAGGTGCTGAGCAGTGATTATAGCCCTTCCCCTCCCAGTAAACAGACAACACATAGTTCTGGGAGTACAACTGGTTTAAAGCATTCAAACACAGCCTTTTTATACACCAACCCCAGCAGGGGGTCTCCATTGTCTTCACCACAAGACCCTCCCAGGAATCTCTGGGCCTGGGAGATAATTGCATTAAAGGCCAGTAAGCTTAATTATCTTCCAGGAACAGAGAGACAAAGATGAAAATATAAAAACATAAAAATACCCCAAAACATCATAAAAACATAAAATAACCCCACAAATAATATATTCCCAAAAAGCCCTGATCTGAGCACCTATGTTCTCCAAATAGCGCTCAGATCCATGCAGTGTAGGGGAAACGCCACTCTGTTAAACTTCTGATCGACGGCACACGTGGTCCTATGCCCAAAATAGTCCCATAGTTCAACTTTTGGGAGCTCCTGCGGCTGCACTGTGAAGCTCTACATGGCTCTTAGGTAGCGTTTGTTCCCATAAGTTTCAGGCACCTGCCCTCCAAAAAGCACTCTCTTGGCGGATCCAAAACCGCAAACCAAGTTTCTGGAACCCGCACGGTCACCTCATACCGAAAACAGTTCCATAACATTCGCATCTAAGTCCCGCTGAGGTGACCAGGAATCCACAAAGTCCTCATGCCAAAATTAGTTCTATAGTGGTCGTGGCTAAGTACTGTTGAGGACTATTTGTGGGTTTGGTTTATGCGAACGGCCGCCAGAGAGCCAGTGTTCAGTTCCATTCGCATGATGGGAAAGTGCCGAACCAGGGGCAGAGTTACTCCCAAATCTGGACCATAGTCGGTGGGCAGGAGGCTGGTTTCTACACTCCTCCAGGAGTCCGTGGCAATCGTACATTGGAAGGAGCATTTGTCACACTGTCATCTATCTAAAGACAGTGTCAACATAGGCATTGTATAACTGACTTAGCATTGTAAATTGTGATGCTAGAGTGGACATTTTTCTTTCGTCTTTCCACCAAGCACTTTACTTATGTTGGCTGATCTTTGCATCATGTGAGCACTAAGCATTTACTTTAGAGGCTTCTATCTGTTGCTCTGTTAATTGAACTTTAATGTTCTCTTGCAGGATCTAGCAGGCAATTAACAGTGATATTTGATAAGAAAAAAGTAATCAAACAAGTGGCATACTAAGCGGGGGGCAGTGAGGCAGTCCACTCTGGGTGACATGTGGAATGGGAATGTTCAGTGTTCCCTCCTTTTGCCTGTCATTTTGTGTAGCATGGCCTGGCAGGCCACGGTAGAGGAGCTTCATTATCTTCTACCTGGTCTGAAAAATCTGCTCTCAGCATGCTGGAACCTCTGGGGGGTGGCAGTCTCCTGCAGCCCATCATGCCATTAGCTGCAGCACACCAATAGTTGCATTATCATTCTAAGTTGGCGATAAGGAGGCCACACTACAGGAAAGTATGAAAATAAGGGTATTAGAGACCCAATAATGGAAGTAGGAGATAAATGGTGGACTAGGAAACACTTGTGTAGGGTATGAGCCACAATGTGAGATAGGGGGCACAGTACAGGGGATTTAGACATGAGGGTAGCAAAAGGTACACAAGAAAAAGGGAGACAGTACAGGATACGGGGTGAGAGACAAAAGGGGGCAAAAAGATGATTAGGAGATGCAAGATGACATAAGAAAAGCAAAATGCAGGCAAGAGACAGAAGGAAGCATAAGAGTCACAAAATTGGGTGAGACATCCAAGTGGACATATGAGATACAAGGGGGGCATAAGGGGCACAAAATGGGTCCAAAAGAGATGCACCGGGGCATAAATACGTAATACACAGAGGGTTAAGAGATACAAAAGGGGGTTAAGAAACAAAAGCGGGCTAAGTACAGAAATAAGGGGGTAAAAACAATCTAATTTAAATGTTTTACATTTTCTGAGAACATATAAAACTGCAATATTTGCAGCAAACCTGTTCAATTTGTAGTCAGGAAAATATTTGAAAATGCTGAAAAATAAAGGTATATAAAAAAAGCATACATAGCATCTCATGGATAATGGCACATTTGATCTTAACATGGATTAATATATAGAAAGATAGACATACAGGCTTTATATTGATTTTATTTCCAGGGACAAGTTCCAACTAGTGATGAATGTGCTGTGCGGATGCCAAGGTAAGTCAATAATAATTATATCATATGACAAATCAAACCATACTATTGCTATAAACATTTGACAATAAAATGATTTAGACCATTACCATGGCAAGATTACAAAATTACAAAAATGTGACTACATAGGGCTGAATAAAAAATTGACATCTGTTTTGTATCATTTTATTATAATTCTCAATAAATAAATGTAAAGATACGGTACCACAAATGTAAAGATAAGGTACCACAAATTTAAATCTCGGGGCTATTCAGAATCTATTTTGGACACAGCTTACTATAAGGCTTTACAGTCGATTTCGGAGAAAAAGATCCATCATAATATCGGAGATCGATTTATTTTCCCTTAAGCCTATCATCCTAATTCCAATAAACTACGTTCAAGTATTTTGGAGAATTGGACGATTATTAGCAAAGATTCAACTCTGCCCATACCTTTTCAGAAGCCACCTATCATGAGCTATAGAAAAGGGAAAAGTTTGAAAGATTTTTTAGTACATGTGTCTTTTTCACAATCTCTCACAATAGCCTCTAATGCTGGATGTTTTTGTTGCTTGGCATTTAACTCCATGACACCGGGTAAGACATTTAGTCAACCGAGATCCGGAAAAATCTATAAAATTAAGTATCATATTACATGTATAACAACCCATGTAGTGTATAGAATTGTATGCCCATGTGGGCTGATATACGTGGGTAAAACATCTAATGATCTGAGGGAAAGAATGCGTGGACATCGATCCACTATTTGGACAGCATTGACCAATGGAGTGGCAACTAGACCTGTATCACACCATTTTCTTGAGGCGGGACATAACTTGGCGACTTTGCGTTTCATTGGCATAGACCATGTACCAATCTCCCTGAGAGGAGGAGATAGAGACTTGGCATTACTCAAACGTGAAGCATACTGGATCCACACCTTGGGAGCATTATCTCCAAATGGTCTCAATGAGAAAAATGCCCTCTATTGCTTCCTGAATAGAAGATAGTATTTTTGCTTAGGAGACTACCATGAATAAATGATATTATGAATATATATTTTTGATACAATACTTGTTTGATACAATATATCTTTTGATACAATATTTTTTGATACAATGTTTAACCATGCCTATACTTAGATATCTGGTCACGTAATATAGTATTGGGATTAAGGTATAGAAGGGCCCTGTAATTGGACCGAGACATATTTAAGTGATTTTTCAATATTTATACTGGAGACCGGTTTTTGTTCTAATATCTCACTACCGTTTGCTTACTGCCGAATTAGGGATTATATTTAAGGTTTGTTGTACAGAATATTTATTTTTATTTTTTAGGTAGTTTCTTTTTTTTATCCTTCTGACCCTGACAGGGTTAATATACACTTGTAAAGTCTTACTTACTACGTCATCTCTGACGTCACTTGACCTCATTTTCACCCTCCAATGAGAATTGGTTTGTTATGTATATAATCACTGGTTATTCACTTTATGAATTGTCTTGAAAAAAGTCAGCATTGACTGAAACGTCAACATTTTTTGTATCCTGCACAATAAAGCAGCATTTACTTTTCAAAATATAAGACTCCAGAGTGCTCTCTTCTTGGAGATGGTTTGCACCGGAGCACGAAAAGACCGGGAACCTTGAGTGCTGGGACCTGGGAATATAATTATATATATATCAAATTACACGTAGACTAATACTGATTAAATATATATATAATTATTGTTATAAATATATATATTTATATATAATATAAAAAAAAATGTAAATATGTTAAAAAATAAAATTCAAAAAATAAAACTAAATAATTAAAAAATATATAGATGTGTTTTATTTCGTTCTAACTGTATTGTGATATTTATTTATATATATATATATATATATATATATATATATATATATATCAAAATACACGTAGAACGAAATATATATATATATATATATATATATACACACACACATACATACACACACACACATAAATAAATACGTATATATCACTATATATATATACCTACCTATATATAAATACAAATATTTAAAAAAAATTATATATGTATACATATATATATATATATATATATATATACACATACACACACACACATATATTATTTCTACATATATATTTATGTAATATTTTTACATAATTAGGTATTTTAATTAATTACAAATAGCGGACCTGCATGACAACCCATGCCGAAAGTATAAGGAATGTAATTTGCTAGTACTATATTTAACCCTATAACTTTCCAAGACACCATAAAATCTGTACATGGGGGGTACTGTTGTACTCGGGAGACTTCGCTGAACACAAATATTAGTGTTTCAAAACAGTAAAATGTATTACAACAATGATATCGCCAGTAAAGGTGACGTTTTTTGCATTTTTCACACACAAACAGCACTTACACGGACGATATTATTGCTTTGATACTTTTTGCTGTTTTGAAACACAAATATTTGTGTTCAGCGAAGTCTCCCGAGTACAACAGTACCCCTCATGTACAGGTTGTATGGTGTTTTCAAAAGTTACAACGTAAAATATAAGGCTTGTGTTTCATGTTTTTCACATTAAAATTTGCCAGATTGGTTACGTTGCCTTTGAGACCCTATGGTAGCCCAAGAATGAAAATTACCTCAATGATAGCATACCATTTGCAATAGTAGACAACCCAAGGTATTGCAAATGGGGTATGTCCAGTCTTTTTAGTAGCCACTTAGTCACAAACACTGGCCAAAATTAGCATTTTTTGCATTTTTCACACACAAACAAATATTAACGCTAACTTTGGCCAGTGTTTGTGACCAAACTAAAAAAGACTGGACATACCCCATTTGCAATACCTTGGGTTGTCTACAATTGCAAATGGTATGCCATTATTGGTGTAAATTTCATTCCTGGGCTACTATACAGTCTCAAAGGCAATGTAACCAATCTGGCAAATTTCAATTTCAAATGTAACGTGCTATATTTGACCCTGTAACTTCCCAAAACACCATAAAACCTGTACATAGGGGGTACTTTGCTAAATACAAATATGGGTATTTTATTTCAGTAAAAGCAAACAGTATTGACATTGACAGTTAAAATGTCATGTAGAACTAAAAAAATAACAACATTTCTTATTTTCTCCCATTTTTTCCTATTAAATTATGTTTCATAGCTAAATATTTGATATTAAATGAAAGCCCTGTTACCCCTGAATAAAATGATATATAATAAGGTTGGGTGCATTTAATATGAAAGAGGTGAATTACAGTTGGACAGACATGTAGCGCAAATGCCAGGTTTTGTTTACGTTTTGTTTTGTTCACAACGTGTACATTTGGCTCAGTCCTTAATGGGTTAAATATGTTGGATCATGAATGAAGAAAGAACAGGACATAAGAAACTAAAACTTTAACACATGGTGTATACGGTATACGGTGTAACTTTGTAATGAGGCTGTGTGCGTAACAACCTGGGGTATACACCAAAATCACTTAAGTTAATTTGCTTTGGTACCTTTACACACTTTGTGTGTTAAGATCAAAGGATTGTGGTTTGAACTTCTATTGGGTGCAGACTACTTTAAATGCTCCCTTGTGGTCCCCCAGCAGCTTTTTTTTTGGACACTCTTTATTCAGAGAAAGTGAGTAGTACACAATACGGCAGGCATACCATTGAGAAAGAAGAAACATTAAACAATCTGCAGTGTATACGTTGATGCATTGAATGAGCCATCATACATATGGGTAAACTGTGACATTATATCATGATCTTCCTGTTGTGGCAAATGTCCCATGCACATGATGACGTAGGTCTAGCATGTACATAAAATATTAGTGCTGTGGGCATTTCCCATCTTCTGCGTCCAACATTAATCAGTTATTCAGTCAACATAGTCTGAACAATAGTATCTAGACATGTTGAGTTAGGGTATAATGTAGTCTGAACTTTGACATACCTATAAAGTATGGTATTATGGGGCACATAGATAATAAGAAGAAAGAGGAGGGGGAGGGAACTAGGGATTTAAAAAAAAAAAAAACAGGTGGGTAAGAGAGTTGTGAGCACTGCCACTGCTCTGGTCAAGGGGCAGGCCCCCTGGGCCTCCATCAGCTCAATCGACTAACACCCCATGGTCTGACTGCTGTGACCCAATGGACAAAGTTCTTCTGGATCCCCTTCCCACCTGGTGTAAGCAAGCAACTTGCATAAATCAAGCAAGCTGATATCCAGTAGGGTCAGTTGTTGAAGCGCTAACCAGCCTAGGGTAATCGATAGAGTGAGCTACCATTCCCCCAATATATCTTATCTTGGATGAACTATCTCCCATGGTCACTGGGATGTGGTTTGTGCTGTGTACTGAGGCCATTCTATTGTCCCTGTGAGTTTCTGCCTGAGTTATCAATCCTCGGTCAAAGGGACTAAGTGTTCTCCCCTACTTAGGATATCTGCTTAACAGCCACTAATGACCATGCAGTAACTGGGTTACTCAGGGGCAGTGGACCTAAGTCATTCCAGCAAAGGGCTGATCTAGTATCTCCCATCCCCTTTCACTATTTAGTTTAATTTGTGACAGAGGCTAAGCGGTTACTTCACCGTAAGAGATAAAATCTCTCCAGGGTGCCAAATGCTAAGCGCACTTATCTGCAAAGGCTCCATGTCATAAAATTGCTTTGACCCAGTCCATGCAGTTTTGAGCCATTTGTACATCAGATTTCCCCCACCGTGTAGGGATCAAGGGCTTTGCAGCATTCAGGAGGTGTCTTGTCAAAGACTTTTTCTAGGCTGACAGAGAAGGTAGCGTATGATGTAGTAGCATTGGTATCAGTTGTAGTGGCAAATTAGTATCTAGTACCTCCAGTATCAGCCTGTGAATCTACTGCCAAAACAAAGTTATCCTCAGGCAGGACCACCAGATATGGATAGTGGAGACTACTGAGTCGCCACACTGCCAACACAGTGCCCTGTGTGCGGAGGACATACAATGTAGTTGAGCAGGAGTTCTGCACCAACAGGAGATTAATTGAGTTCTTGGATCTTGGTGTCAGTTGTACCTTGGTGTGTTAAGATATATATTTTCTCCCATCGTTTCTCAGTCAATGTAGTCCCAGTGCTCTGTTCCCAAACTGCCATATAAGCTATTTGAGCTGTTTGAGTAGCCATCAAGAGCATGAAGTAATGGGCAGAGATCCCTTGTAACAAAAAAAGATGTTAGCTCTCAGAGAGGAGATGTTTGCCCTGGCGAGTCATGAAATAAAGCAGGATTGAATGGTAGTGAGATTGATGAAGGCCAGTAATAACCCCTTCATTAATAAGTTCCTCAAGTAGCCTTAAAGTTTGGCCACGTATGTCAGAGGGTGTTATACCCCCAGTGATTTCCAGGTTATGGACAATGGGCATCATTGAAGAAGATGTCATCGTAAGCTGGTGTGACACACGCACTGAGCACCAGACTTTAAATGTGGCACTGATAAATGGGTGATCTTATACAAGTTTGTTCTTCAGAACAAGTTCGAGGAAGAAATATCACCCTTCACCTGCACCTTTTCTAGAGGAATCCACTGCTTCTGGGTGGCTTTGGCATGCAAATCAATTACATGGAAGAGGTGGGTTGAGCGACAATATGCCTGTATAGAGGGAAGTCTGATACCTCCATGTCTTTTTGGTAGGATCAGGTGTGCTTGCTTTATTCTGGATGGCCTTGATTTCCTAAGCGAACCTAATTGACTGTAAAAAGGTCCTTGTTATTGCCATCGGTATGGTCTGAAATAAAAAAAAAAGCAATCTGGGCAGCAGGTTCAACTTAATTGCATTAATCCTGCAAAAGCACGATATGTAGAGCCCCTGCCACCTCGACAAATTTTATTGTAGTGTTTGCTGCATGGGCAGGAAGTTTTCAGCATAAAGCTGGCTCAGATCCTTAGTCATCCAGGTATTTGATTCAATTGGTACACCATTTGAAGTCATAATTGAAGCATAAAGTAGCAAGGTCATTCAACGTTGATGTAATTGAAAGGGCCTCAAGGTACCGGAAAAGCTGTGTCCACCAGTGCCAGCAATTTTTGACAACAATTTTAATATTTCATATGAGTCCAATAGATCAGGAGGTGCAGTTTCCAGAGGAAGAAATAGAGTCAAATTCCAGTGGTGGGGTCTAGCTACCCACCATCTTAAAACTTCAGCCACCACTGAATACTTATACATTTTTTTGAGATCACATGTTTCATTTTTATGAAAAACACCAAAACAGGATGGCTACTTATTGCCATGGATATAGCAAAGTACTATTTAGAAATTAAATATTTATGTGAAACGTCACTGTTTAAAGTCAGTACAGGTTTAATAGGTGTGCTTTGATATACTTTGATATATCGCAAAGCTATTTATATTATAGATACATATTTTCCTTTATTTCCATGATATTGTTTAAGCTAATTTCTTTATTTGCCATATCAGGAAGTAGGAAGTATTGCCATGAAAATGTAACACTTTAAGCCAATATTGTAAAACTGTAAACATATCTTATAGCATAGTTATTTTAGCCTTAAATATACTGTTACATTGCCATTTTGCTATAATATATAATTTAGTAAATAAGACCCTACATCTGCATATATAGAGTATCCTTGATACAAGGTAGATTCTAGTGCTTATATTTCACAGATTATTCCTTAACAGATGCTTTATTTTAAATATTACATACTTGAAAGAAAGCTATTTAAAAAGATGTGCTAAAACCCATTGGAAATGCAATCAAGAAATTGTAAAGCTTAGAAACCATTTCGTTATTCAACATTGTTCATACTACATATAATAGAATGTGTCAAAAATGTATTTTTGATAATGCCTTAAGGTTAATAAATTCGATGGAGAAGCATTAACATAATTACAGAATTAGGTAAATAAAACATTGAATAAAACTTACAAACCAACTACTATATGGTATGAAATGCCTAACAAAGGTCATCTTGCAAATTGAAGGCTCTACATGAACCCAGCTTCAGAGAGAATATACAAAGAAACTTAATTTAATTGCTGTCACAAAGATTCCTAAATCCCCTTCCTCTTTATTAAGCATTACACACTTTTCTATGCAGATGCAAGGCGTTGAAACTAAAATGGAAAGCAGGTGCAATGCACAATGTGACATGTTCCAGAAATAAATTGCTAGTTGTAACCTTGTACCTGTTTCATTTCTGACATGTAAATGAATTTATTAAAAAACAGATGTAGAAAATATATTGCACAATCTAATAAGAGCAAAAAAAGTATTATTTAAAGTGGCTATGTCACTTTGCCGGTTTTGCTTAAAACCTCCTTAAACTAATAACTATTTTGTTCCACCATTTCTCCCTGTTTTTTTTTTTTTTTAGTTCACCATACATTTTTAATTATACATAAGAAACAGTAGGAACAATTTTTTTCTCATGTGTAGTGTGATCTTTAGGGAAAGAAAGAGTTTAAGCACATTTCCATTTCAGTTGCTAAGCTAATTTACCCTCAATACATCAGTCAATAAAATCCCAAACTGCAGGCATCATGGAGAGAGGAGAACAAAATGGACACGCCCAGGTATTAAAATCCAGCACAAGGAAGGAAAAATAATAAATATAAGTAAAAGCTAATTTATACACAAATTACTCAAAATGCAATAACATATTTCTTTCCAAGCATTTGGCAACTTCCATTGAGGAGTGCAGCTATCAGGAAGAGACTCAGAGAGCTTATCCAATCCTTGGATTTCAGCTCATTTTTTGTATGTGTCCGCATACCTGCTAACTTCTTTGTCCCTACAAGCATAAACCTGCCTGGAAAGGGGGTCAATACACAAAGATTTGACAGGTCAGTCTGTCGTGAATGCATGCCAGTCTACCTGTCAATCCCACAGGCCAGCCCAATGAGTGCGGGACATGCAGGGTGCAGTGTTTCAGTGCTCTCTGCGTGTTCCTAGTGCCCTTAGCATAGCACGAGAGTGTCTAATCATGCGCTAGCTCTATGCTTTTTGGGGACAGTTCCCTGCTCAAGAGCAGCATAACAGTGAACAATTTTGGGATTGCTCGACAGAATCTGGTAATCTGGACAGTCCTGATTAAATCGGGATGGTTGAGAGGCATGTGTCTGTGTGACATCACACACTCGTAGTGGTTATTTTGCTTCATACTCTTGGTGATAAAGGATCTAAGGCTACAGAGTGGTTATTTTGCTTCACACTCATGGTGATTTAGGATCTTAGGCATCTCCCAGAGTTAAGTGAGTGCTAGTTAGATTTGTTTTCGATTATCATGAAGCAAACCACTTTAGAAGTGTTTGGTTAACCCTAGCAAATACTGATTGTGTGTGTGGTTTTCCTTATTGCTTTTTTGAAGAGACTTTATTTTCAATAGATCAATATAGTTTTATCTTTTATAGTATTATCCTACAGCAATATTTGGTGAAGCATATTTTTCACACGATGGAGGGTATACCTCACCTCTATTTTAATTAGGGTAATTGTTTGTGTTTTGATATCATGTTGGTTTAGGTGAACATTATTAAAGGATTTTTTTGTAATTATAGTTGTGGTAGTGTTTTAGCTTTATTTGCCTCCTTTAGTCTGAGTTAGGTATCCTGACTACCTACCTTATAGAAAACACCATTCAGGCATAGGCTGTATTTTGTTATCACACATTGGTATGAGCGGTGCTCTCACCAGAAACTCAGAAACAACACTTTAAAAGTTGGAGAAATAGTGTTCTTCACATTTAATAGAGCGTACAATATTTTTTTAATATTAATTGAATATGTACATGGAATGTTGCTATTGTATTAGACACTTCTCAATTAGGCATTTTACTAAAGTTATAATTATATTTTACTTGACAACTATTTGCACCTACATTGCATATGTTCAAGTTTAAAGAATGCCTAATTTTAATTGGATTTGGAAGGTTTGACTTGATCAGAACTATTAAATTAAATTCATGTTATACTTAAGCATAATTCAATATAGAAGAATATGGGTCATCTGGCAATCTTGTCAGCGTTTCAGATTTTAATTTTAATTTTATTTTACATGAATTAAAGTTTTAGTGTCTTCAATATATTTAAAAGAATTGCATATATGATTTCTGAAATTTGCTCACTCAAACACCCTTCCATAGCATTTGCAATAAGAGGTAAGTTTAACCCCTTCCTCTCCATCCAGCCCGGCGGGAGGGGGACCCTGAGGGTGGGGGCACCCTCAGGGCACTATAGTGCCAGGAAAACGAGTATGTTTTCATGGCACTATAGTGGTCCTTGAAACTGGTTTCTTTCATGCATACTGTGTCAATCAGAGATAGGGGAGTTGCGACAAGGGCTGCATAAACAGAAACAAAGTGATTTAACTCCTAAATGGCAGATAATTGAGCATTGAGATTGCAGGGGCATGATCTATACACTAAAACTGCTTCATTAAGCTAAAGTTGTTTAGGTGACTATAGTTTTCCTTTAAGGCCAGTAAGGTATTGTCATGCATGAAAAAGGGCATTAATTCTTGGGATGAGAATATCATTTTGCCTCTTTATAAATCACTGGTAAGACCACATCTTGAATATGCTGTGCAATTCTGGGCACCTGTTTTAAGAAGGATATTATGGCACTTGAAAGAGTGCAGAGGCTGGCTACAAAATTAATAAAAGGAATGGAACATTTTAGCTATGTAGAAAGGTTAAAGGGACTCTCAAGTGCCAGGAAAACAAACCATTTTCCTGGCACTGCACGTACCCTCTCCCTCCCATCCCAAGTTGCTGAAGGGGTTAAAACCCCTTCAGTGACATAACTGTATCCATCGCCGATGTCCCTCGCTGCTGGGTCAGCTCCTCCCCCAACTGGCGGGGGAGACCTATTGCACAAGTGCGGCTGCCGGCGGGAGAGACCTAATGCGCATGAGCGGCCATTAGACCTCCCCATAGGAAAGCATTAAAAAAGGCTTTCAATGTTTTTCTATGGGGATTTCAGTGATGCTGGAGGTCCTCACATAGCGTGAGGGCGTCCAGCGACGCTATAGCTCACTTTTCATGTGCTATAATCACGGAAGTGCCCTCTAGTGGCTGTCTAGTAGACAGACACTAGAGGAGGAGTTAACCCTGCAAGGTAAATATTATGAAAACTGCAATAATTAAATTTGCAGGGTTAAGGGTAGTGGGAGTTGGCACCCAGACCACTCCAATGGGCAGAAGTGATCTGGGTGCCTGGAGTGTCCCTTTAACAAATTTAAACCTCTTTAGTTTAGAAAAACTTCGCCTCAGAGGGGATATGATAACATTACAAATATATCCAGGGCAAATATCTATTCACGAACAGGACTTTACATAGGACACAAGGTCATGCGTTTAGACTGGAAGAAAGAAGATTTAGTCTAGGGCAAAGGAAAGGGTTTTTTTTAACCGTAAGAACAATAAGGATATGGAATTCTCAGCCTGAAGAAGTGGTTTTATCCATACAGGTATTTATACGGCAACTAGATACATATTTGCAAAAACAGAATATTGAAGGATATCATTTTTTAATGTAGGGTAATAGCTCCTTGATCCAAAGATAAATCTGACTGCCATTCTGGGGGCAAGAGGACATTTTTCTCTTAGTTTGTTGCAAAATTGGAAGTGCTTCAAACTGTTTTTTTTTTTGTTTTTTTTGCCTTCTTTTGGAACAACAGCATAAAAAGAAATGTCTCTTTTCAGCCCATGTAACTTTGTAACTATGTAACTGTGTATTGCCTTTGTAATTCTGGTGATAGGATGCATATAAATATTTTAAAAAGTGATTGCCAAAGAGTAATTTTCTGTTCCCATATGTTTCTGTATACACCCCAGCATGTCAAAAGAATACAGAGGGTCTATTATAAATTGTCTTAGCTCCATTCTATGCTTTTGAATGATGCATGTTATTGGCGCTGTACTAGACTAGTCAGCAATATGTTGATGTGTAACGGAATATAACATATGTTAATTATCAATTATACTAATTAATGTATTCTTAATAATAATGCCAAAAGGATTCCTTTTTAGGTAATCTCCATTACTGGGGCAAACTAAAAATAAAGCTGTTGATTAGGTGTAA
This sequence comes from Pelobates cultripes, assembly GCA_933207985.1. Classification (NCBI taxonomy): domain Eukaryota; kingdom Metazoa; phylum Chordata; class Amphibia; order Anura; family Pelobatidae; genus Pelobates; species Pelobates cultripes. The sequence continues at coordinate 310,397,566 of OW240912.1, read as the reverse complement.
CATACATAATATTAATTTTCTTGCTTAACATTCTAGTGTGTATTTAAAAATGTATTGTGTATTGGCATTTCTTTTGCTTGAGACATCTATATAAAAAAAATAAAAATCTAATTTACTGTTCTGATCAAATTCTTCTGCACTGTAACCTTAACCTCTTCACTAGCAAAATTGTGCGTAGCTGTTTTCTACTTTCGTTTGGTTGGCAAAACAAAATTTAATTTATACTCCATTATTACTTTCATGTATACTCCTGGAATAATTACTGGGTTGTAGAGCAATTAAAGTCTCTGCTAGTAACCCATTCCACTCATTTAATGGCTGCTAAAGTTATGAGAATTTCAGCACCTTCGTTTTCTTCCAAGAAATAAAGAACATCAAATTGCAAAATGTATGTCAAACAGCTAATATAACTGTTGTCAAATAGTGGTGAAATCTAAGCCACATTGCAAATAGCTTACTTAAAAATTCCCTAACAACTATCACAGTTTTGCCTACATTTTACACTTTTGTATCACACAGCTAGGTTGCAATGCTGCTGCCCATCCCATGTGTTCCCTATTAAGGGTTAATAAGCATGTAGGGATGTATATATATATAAAAAATAAAATAAAAAAAACTTTCTGTCTCATTAGAGATAATTTTGCCAGGAAGCAATTTGATAAGGAAGCAAGGTGAACGGTTAGCGTTCGGACCCATTTAAGAGGTCTGCCTTGATGTGGCAGGTGGGCATATCCTCTCATGGCCATTGGAGGTAACTAAAAACCTCCATTTGTTTAAAAATACATAGGGAAGTGGAAAGAGCGCAGGTAACTTTTAATTTTTTTCTTTGGTTTTTACTATATAAATTTTACAGTTTGCATTTTAATACACTACCAATTACTCCTTGGTAAATAAAAGCTTATGTCATCAGAAAAAAAAAAAAAAAGTCTTAATGAATGGATTTACTGGGTAGTAGCTGCAATAGATAAATGTTCCCATTTTAAAACTCAAGCAAGCTCACAACTGGACACACTTAATGTGGATTTGCACTTAAACTGAGTGTGGGTCTGACTGGCATGTGATGTGGAGTAAGTTTTATTTACCTCTGACTATCTCTATATGGCTGTGACCATATTTGTGCTGATGTCCTTTTTGGCGCCTGGTTCTTCAGTTGCCAGGAGTGATGTCAGTGCGGTACTCTTGTGCATGCATAAGTGAACAATACTGAGATCCATGGAGGATTCTGCACGATATAGGCAGAGCTTGGATCCAACAACTTTCATTTGTGACAGCTGCTGGGATTGGACACAAATTGACGATGAAGCACTGCCTTTTTAACTTTTGTCAACCTCAGTTTTGCCAGTCAGACACAGTAGTCCCTACTTTGTCTTATGATATCATTGTATTGTGTTGTTTGTATTTCAAAAGATATATTCTTTATGGAATATTGATCAAGACTGTGTTGGAATTTAATTGAAATGCCAACACAGTCTTGATCAATATTCCACAAAGCATATATCTTTATAAATTACGGAAATGTGACAGATCCACTTAAAATGAGCACTTTGCCCCACTCAAAATTACAACATATAAATAGAACAGTCTGTTTGTGCAGCATCCATTATAATGATTCCCGACATCCACACTTTACATCTTCACACTACACGTGTCTGCAGCCTGCTAATATTTATATTCACTACATTCCTACAAGAAAAATAATTACTCACATATCAGTCTTCTATTTTAAGCATGCATTATCTCCTTTCCAGTCACCGAGCAAGAAAGGAAGGGACAGACTGACTAATTACATTTTCAATAATTGTGCCAGTGAGAAAAAGCATTATGAAATAATTATTTTCTTTTACTTTTTTTTTTTTTTTTTAAGCATTATTTTGCTCCATGCTTCCGTATATTACATCATTGTTATTTTGTCCATCACTACTCTTTATGGAACTATGTAGTGTTCATCATTATTGAATTGAAAATAATTATAAAGTATTTGAGATTATAGATAATGGTGAATGATGTTTTGACATAATATGTTGGAATTGGCAGCTACTGTGGACCAATTTAAGAGGGCTTCTGGAGAAGTAATGCATGGACGTAAAGGTCTAGTGGGTCTACTTATCATTCGTCATAATCCAGAGAGTTTGTTTCTGTTAATTCAGGAGCAATAATTTTGTATACTTTATATCAGTAATATACCACTGGTGGACCAAAGATGACCTCTTCCTATTTATATTTTGTATCACAGCCCCTGGAGAACCAAAGATGATATCTTCCTATTTTTATTTTATATTACATACCCTGATAGAACTGAAAACTGAATCTTCTTCACAGCAGATATACACTTATTAGCCACAACATAAAAACCACCCACCTTACTTCATGTAGTTCTCCCTCATGCTGACCAAACAGCTGTTAAGACATTGACTCAATAAGATTTCTGAATGCGTCCAGTGGTATCTGGCACCAAGACTTTAGCAGCAGGTTCTTTAGTTCCTGCAAGTTGCGCAGTGAAGCCATCCTACAGATGCTCAATTGGATTGAGATCTGGGGAAATTGTCAGGTCAAGGCAATACCTTGAACTCTTTATCATCTTCCCTAAATAATGTTTGCAGTGTGGCAGGATGCATTATTCTGCTGAGTGAGGCCACTGCCATCATGAGACACCATTGCCATGAAGGAGTGTATGTGGTCTGCAACAATCTCTATGTCCAAGGAACATCCACATGAATGACAGGACACAAGCTTTTACAGCAGACCTTTGACCAAAGCATAACACTGCTGTCTTCCCGTAGTGCATCCTGCTACAATCTCCACAACAAACCGCAAAGCACTTTGTGTTCTGACACCTTTCTATCATAGCCAGCGGTTGTCAAGCTGTCACTATTTGGCCTTTGTCAAAGTCACTCAGATCTTTTCACTTGCCCATTTTTCCTGCTTCCAACACATGAAATTCAAGAACTGACTGTTCGCTTACTGCCTAATATATCCTATCCCTTGACAGATGCCACTATAACAATACAATCAATGTTATTCACTTCACCTGTTGTAGTTTCTTAATGTAAGTCAGGGTTTGACAAATCCTGGGTGTCAGGTCCACATGGGAACTTTGAATTTTGTCCTGGCACCTGGGTATTTGACAGTCTGTTCAGCCAAGGGAGCATGGAGGCAGACGCCTGGCTGGCCCATTGAGCATGGAGGCGGCCAGCCTGCTGGTCAACCCAGGGAGCATGTAGACAGGCACTCACAGTAACAATAATCTTCCTGTAGTTCTTGCTCTGCTTCCTTGTGCACCTTGCAGTGACTACAGGTGCCAGAATATGACATCATTAAACAACACATGAGAGAGCAGAGCAAGACGAACTTGAAGATTACAGCAGCCCCACTGGACTCCAGGGAAAGGATCCACTGCATCTGTACAAAACATAGAGGTTGGATGGACTTAAATAAAACAAAAACAAAAAAAACCCAATATATATACTTGGACCCATTCTGTACTTGGACCTATATATATATATATATATATACATATATATATATATATATGTGTCTCTGTCTGTCTGTCCCAGCATGTGTCTATCTGTGAGTATGTGTCTGTCAGTGAGGGTGTGTGTCTGTCTGAGAGTGTATTTGGCAGCATCTGTGTGTCTGTCAGTGTGTGTCAAATCAGTGAGTGTGTTGGTTTAGGTGACCGGCCTCAAGTCCCATCGCATTGGAAATGTTTTCACTCACATTTTTTCCCACGCCATGCCTGTCATGCCATGGCTGTTCCCGCCTCCATGGCTCAGATAATCAGTCTGTTATGGGCAAATACAAATATTACAAGTTTTAGAACTAAATGTATTTCTTAAACTGTGTACTTTGTCAGTAAGAGATATTGCAAACTGACAAGGTGTTAGAATGTAACATATTGTTTTTCATACAATGTTTCATTAATAAATGACCTCTTACCCATATTCAGTGAATAAGATGTTGAGACTTGTCCCAAGTTAGTGGAAATTCCCCAAATCTGTGAATTTCCCATGATGTGTGCACTTACGTTTTAGTAACAATAGATAAGATGTTCAGACTATAAGACTCCATCTTGTCCTAAGTTAAGGAATTTCTGATGACTTGTGCACTTACATTTTAGTTATGGCCTTGTATCTTTGACAAGTTAAGGAAGGTCCCAAAATGAGCATCTAAGATATAAATATGTGTACCTTTTTAAATGTTAAGGACAGAGAGGAGAGATTTGGAGACAGACGCTCCATCTTATAATGACAGAGAGGCTGACTTGATGACATGTTCAGGAGGGTATGTTTATCTATTAAGATATTGCAAGCATCTAGTTTAATCTTATAAACTCTGCTATAAATTATTGTAATGGATTTTATATGTCTATATTTATATTTTTATATAATAAATATCTAAAAAGACAAAACTTTATTGCTTCCAAGACAATCCTTGTTTATATATTTTAAATAGAGGATCTCTTACTAACTATATAAAATTATGGCTAAGATATCTGTATGGTTAGTAGTGATGTCGCGAACACGAAATTTTCGGTTCGCGAATGGCGAACGCGAACTTCCGCAAATGTTCGCGAACCGGGCGAACCGCCATAGACTTCAATGGGCAGGCGAATTTTAAAACACACAGGGACTCTTTCTGGCCACAATAGTGATGGAAAAGTTGTTTCAAGGGGACTAACACCTGGACTGTGGCATGCCGGAGGGGGATCCATGGCAAAACTCCCATGGAAAATTACACAGTTGATGCAGAGTCTGGTTTAATCCATAAAGGGCAGAAATCACCTAACATTCCTAAATCACAATGAATATGGATTGACACCTTGACATATGACATATTGACACCTTGACATATGGATTGACACCTTGACATATGGATTGACACCTGTCCTCAGAGCCCCTGATGCACACGGACACAGAGCAGAATAGGGACTGGTCCCCCTACATAGGGTCACTTGGCAGATATGGATTGACACCTGTCCTCAGACCATGATACACACTGACACAGAGCAGAATAGAGACTGTTCCACTTACATAGGGTCACTTGGCAGATATGGATTGACACCTGTCCTCAGAGACCATGATACACCTCGTTTGGCCTGTATCAGTTTAAGGCAATGCCATTCGGGATGAAGAATGCCCCGGCTAACTTTCAGAGGATGGTAGATCGGCTACTGGATGGGTTTCAGGAGTATGCCTGCGCCTACTTGGATGATATAGCCATTTTTAACTGACACAGAGCAGAATAGAGACTGTTCCTCCTACATAGGGTCACTTGGCAGATATGGCGTGGTCGTGGGAGGAGGAGGATGACTTTCACCTCTTCCCCTGTTAGATTCCCATTGTGCTGTGACATCACCATTATACGCTGTGTAAAGCATACTTTTAAATTTATTTTGCAAATGCTGCATCCTTTCCGACTTGTTATTCGGTAACATTTCCACCACTGTCTGCTTATACCGGAGGTCTAGTAGCGTGGACACCCAGCACAGGTCATTCTCCTTCAGCCTTTTTATACGAGGGTCCCTCAACAGGCACAACAGCATGAAAGACCCCATTTGCACAAGGTTGGATGCCGAGCTACTAATTTCCCATTCTTCCTACTCACACAGAGCAGACTAGGGACTGTTCCCCCTACACTTGGCAGATATGGATTGACCCCTGTCCTAAGGGTCCCTGATACACACTGACACAGAGCAGAATAGGGACCGTTCCTCCTACATAGGGTCACTTGGCAGATATGGATTGACACTGTCCACAAGGACAAGCTGCAGGCTTCCTGGCAGGGCCCATACAAGGTGGTAGAGCAGGTTTGTGATATCACCTTTGTGATCGGTGCAGTCACAGGCACGGGAGGCAGGCGCATGCTCCATGTGAAGATGCTCAAGCCATACCACGAGCGCACGGAAGAGGTAACTGCGATCTGTGCACCTGCCACTGAAGATTATGATAATTTGCCACTCCCAGATCTCCTAGACCTAGAGGGCCAGAGCGGAGACCTGGGAGAAGTACAGTTAGGAGAACGGTTAGACCCCCAGGAGCGAACCCAGGTCAAAAGACTAATCCAGGACAAGGGGGCCACGTTTTCCAACCTACCTGGGTACAGTCCGTTAACCACTCACAAAGTTGAAACCCTAGACCAGACCCCCCTTCGCCAAACCGCCTATCGCATACCCGAAGCAGTTAAAGAAAATATTCAGAAAGAAATTGAGGAAATGATGCAGTTAGGGGTGATAGAACACTCTGACAGCCCCTGGGCCTCCCCGGTAGTACTAGTACCGAAACGGGACGGCACGACCCGTTTCTGTGTAAACTACCGGAGGCTAAACGATAAAACAACCTCAGACGCCTACCCTATGCCCCGGATAGACGAGTTCCTAGACAAAATGGCCAGAGGCCAGTACCTCATCACAATAGATCTGTGCAAGGGGTACTGGCAAATTCCATAAGCCGAGGACGCCATCCACAAGTTGGCATTTGTCACCTCGTTTGGCCTGTATCAGTTTAAGGCCATGCCATTCGGGATGAAGAATGCCCCGGCTAACTTTCAGAGGATGGTAGATCGGCTACTGGATGGGTTTCAGGAGTATGCCTGCTCCTACTTGGATGATATAGCCATTTTTAGCTGCTCCTGGCCCGAACACCTGACCCACATAGGAGCCGTACTAGACCGGATTAGGGAGGCCGGACTGACCCTAAAGCCCAGTAAGTGCCATATAGGAACGCGTAAAAACCTCCCCAAGATAGTAGTATGGGCCCCAGAGTGTAAACAGGCCTTCCAACAGCTCAAGACGGCGCTCATTAAATCACCTGTACTTTCTGCTCCTGATCCAACTAAATGCTTTCTCGTCCATACAGACGCTTCTATGTTTGGATTGGGAGCAGTACTGAGCCAAGTCGGAGCAGATGGCGGCGAGCAACCCGGGGCTTATCTAAGCCGGAAACTTTTGCCCAGGGAAGTAGATACACTGCCATTGAAAAGGAGTGCCTGGCGGTGGTGTGGGCCCTCAAAAAGCTGCAACCTTATTTGTATGGACAACCATTTACCTTACTCACAGATCACAACAAATTTGGGGCACTGCGTGTGCAATCTAATGTGCCACCAGATAGGAGTGGTGTGTTAAGTAGTACTATTCTTATCAGTTTAATCCCTGTTACGTCCCCTATCCGTTGATGTGGAGCAAGACGCAGCAGCAGAAGAGGACTCAGCCGAGGAGGTTATGGAAGAGGATGGAGTAGGAGGAGTAGAGGAGGTGGCAGCAGGCCTGCCTGCAAGTCATGGCGGTGTCACCAACTCCTCTGCAGAGCCACGCATTCCATGCTTGGCAGCCGTCAGCAGGTTTGCCCAATGCGCAGTGTAGGTGATATACCTGCCCTGACCATGCTTTGCAGACCAGGTATCAGTGGTCAGATGGACCCTTGCCCCAACACTGTGTGCCAGACATGCCATTATTTCCTTTTGCACAATCGAGTACAGGTTGGGGATTGCCTTTTGTGAAAATAAATTTTGTCCGGGTACCAGTGTGTGAGTGGTGGCACTGGGCACAGTATCCACTGTGAGCCTGACACACCCTCTGGCAGACAACTAACTGCTATTCAATCTATAACAGTGAAAAAAGTTTTTTGTTTTTAAATGCAAGCTATTGTGACACCAGTGAGTGAGTGGTGGCACTGGGCACAATATCCACTGTGAGCCTGACACAGAAGCTGGCAGCAGTGGCAGACAACTAACTGCAATTACATTACACAGAAAAAAAAAAAGCAGACTGATGTTCTAGCCCTAAAAAGGGCTTTTTGGGGTGCTGTCCTTACAGCAGAGATCAGATGAGTCCTTCAGGACTGTAGTGGACACTGTATACCCTAACCTAGCTATGCATTTCCCTATCTAATCAACAGCAGCTACACTTTCCCTCCTCTCACTAAGCATGCAGCTTGAGAATGAATATAAAATGGATGATGTCCAGTAGGTGGGAGGATCTGCTAGGGAGGGTGTGCTGCTAATGTGTCTGCTGACTGTGAGGTACAGGGTCAAAGTTTCATCAATGATGACGAATAGGGGGCAGATCGAACTGCGCATGTGTTCGCCATCCGCGGCGGACGCGAACACGCTATGTTCGCCAGGAACTGTTCGCCAGTGAACCGTTCGGTGCATCACTAATGGTTAGCCCTGCTAAGTTATATGCTTTAAGACATTCTAGTGGGAAACAGGGTAACCAGCTGCGGTTACCAGTCTTGATGAACTCAACCAAGTCATAGAAACATAGAAACATTGAATGTGACGGCAGATAAAAACCATTCGGCCCATCTAGTCTGCCCAATTTTCTAAAGACTTTCATTAGTCCCTGGCCTTATCTTATAGTTAGGATAGCCTTATGCCTATCCCACGCATGCTTAAACTCCTTTACTGTGTTAACCTCTACCACTTCAGCTGGAAGGCTATTCCATGCATCCACTACCCTCTCAGTAAAGTAATACTTCCTGATATTATTTTTAAACCTTTGTCCCTCTAATTTAAGACTATGTGCTCTTGTTGTGGTCATTTTTTCTTCTTTTATATATAGTCTCCTCCTTTACTGTGTTGATTCCCTTTATGTATTTAAATGTTTCTACATATCCCCCCTGTCTCGACTTTCCTCCAAGCTATACATGTTAAGATCCTTTAACCTTTCCTGGTAAGTTTTATCCCGCAATCCATGAACCAGTTTAGTAGCCCTTCTCTGAACCCTCTCTAAGGTATCAATATCCTTCTGAAGATACGGTCTCTAGTACTGTGTACAATACTCCAAGTGAGGACTCACCAGTGTTCTGTACAATGGCATGAGCACTTCCATCTTTCTACTGCTAATACCTCTCCCTATACAACCAAGCATTCTGCTAGCATTTCCTGCTGCTCTATTACATTGTCTGCCTACCTTTAAGTCATCAGAAATAATCACCCTAAATCCCTTTCCTCAGATGTTGAGGTTAGGACTCTATCAAATATTCTGTACTCTGCCCTTGGGTTTTTACGTCCAAGATGCATTATCTTGCACTTATCCACATTAAATTTCAGTTGCCACAATTCTGAACATTTTTCTAGTTTACCTAAATCATTTGCCATTTGGCTTAGCCCTCCTGGAACATCAACCCTGTTACATATCTTAGTATCATCAGCAAAAAAACATACCTTACCATCAAGACCTTCTGCAATATCACTAATAAAAATATTAAAGAGAATGGGTCCAAGTACAGATCCCTGAGGTACCCCACTGGTGACAAGTCCAAGCTTCAAATATATTCCATTAACTACAACCCTCTGTTGCCTGTCACTCAGCCACTGCCTTACCCATTCAACAATATTGGAATCCAAACTTAAAGATTGCAGTTTATTGATAAGCCTTCTATGTGCAACAGTGTCAAAAGCCTTACTGAAATCTAGGTAAGCAATGTCTACTGCACCACCCTGATCTATAATTTTAGTTATCCAATCAAAAAAATCAATAAGATTAGTTTGGCATGATCTCCCTGAAGTAAACCCATGTTGTCTCTGATCTTAAAATCCATGTGTTTTTAGATGTTCAACAATCCTATCCTTTAACATGGTTTCCATCACTTTCACACTACTGAAGTAAGGCTTACTGGCCTAGAGTTGCCCGATTCCTCCCTATTACCTTTCTTGTAAATGGGCACAACATTCGCTAACTTCCAATCTTCTGGGACTACTCCTGTTAACAATGATTGGTTAAATAAACCTGTTAATGGTTTTCCTAGTATACCACTAAGCGCGTTTGATAGCCTTGGGTGTATTCCATCAGGTCCCATTTACTTATTTGTCTTTACTTTTGACAGTTGAACCTCTTCCTCTGTAAACTCACGTGTAATAAATGACTCATTTATCCTTTTTCTTAACTGAAGTCCCTTTCCTTCATTTTCATCTGTGTATACAGAACAAAAATATTAATTAAGGCAGTCAGCTAGACCTTTATCCTCTTCTACATACCTTCCTCCTTTTGTTTTTAATCTAACTAATCCTTGTTTTACTTTTCTTTTCTCATTTATGTATCTAAAAAAAGTTTTGTCCCCTTTTTTTCTGACTGTGCTATTTTCTCTTCTGTGTGTGATTTGGAAGCTCTAATAACTTGCTTAGCCTCTGTCTGCCTAATCTTATAGATCATTTTGTCTTCCTCACTTTTTGTTTTTAACTATTTTGGCCACATCTGTGGAGTACCATAGTGGTTTCTTGAATTTTTTTGCTTTTACTGACAAGCCTAATGCAATTTTCTGTTGCCTTCAATAGTGCAACTTTTAAATAATCCCATTTCTCTTGGACTCCATTTAAATTGCTCCAGTCTGATAATGAGTCCTCTACACATATTCTAATTTTAGAAAAGTCTGTTTTTCTAAAGTCTAAAACTTTTGTTTTTGTGTGGTGTGACTCAGTCACTGTTCTTAAATTAAACCACACTCACTGATGATCACTGGATCCTAAACTTTCACCTACAGTAATATCTGATACCAAATCTCCATTTGTTAACACTAAATCTAGTATGGCCTCTTTACGAGTTGGCTTCTCAACAACTTGTTTTAGAGACAATCCCAGTAGGGAGTTTAGCATATGTGTGCTCCTGGCACAACTAGCTAATTTTGTTTTCCAATTTACATCAGGAAGATTAAAGTCACCCATGATAAAAACTTCCCCCTTCATTGTCATTTTAGCTATTTCCTCAACTGTTAGATTATCTAACTCTTCAATTTGTCCTGGGGACCTATAAATCACACCTACACGAGTTACTGTGTGATTACCAAATTCTAATGTAAACGGAATCTATGTTCGCCTCACTAACTTTTTATTAGTCTAGATTTTATGCTATCCTTCACATACAGGGCCACCCTCCCCCTTTCTTGCCTTCCCTATCTTTTCTATATAAAGAGTGGTATTGCTATGTCCCAGTCATTTTTCTCATTATATTATGTCTCAGTAACAGCGACTAAATCTACACTATCAGTTGCCATTATTGCCACGAGTTCATGGATCTTATTCCCTAAACTGCGACATAACTCTACGCTTATCTTTTTTTAACACACTTGCTACATGCACCTTCTGTCCTTGTTTTGGGGGAAAATTGGATTGATGTTTTATCACCCTTTTGCCCCCCCTCCTAGTTTAAATACATCCTAGCAAAACCTCTGAACTGCTCACTGAGAACATTCGTTCCCTTTTGAGAAAGATGCAAACCATCTTTTTTGTACAGGTTATTTCCATTCCAAACAGAGTTACCATGAGAAATAAAGTCAAATCCTTGCTCCCGACACCATTCACCAAGCCACAAATTAAAGTCCCTAATACGCATCCGCCTGTCATTCTGAGTGTTATGTACAGGCAGAAACTTCAGAGAATGACAGTGTGGAAGCAACCTGCCGTATATCATTGGCAAAAACACTAAAAACTTCCTTAACCTCTGAAACCTCATTGCAAGCCAAGTCATTTGTCGATAGATGGACAAGTACATCCAATTCCCCTTCCTGCTTTGCTTGCTTAACTATATTACAGACACGTCTCCTGTCTCTGTGAGCAGTAGCTCCAGGAAGACACCTCACAAGACCACCATTGTCCATCTCCACACCTCTTATGATGGAATCCCCCAACAACAACTGCTTTCTATTAGGCCTCACCATAGTCTCTAAAGCCGGTCTCCACAACACCACTAGCCTCAGTGCCTCTCTCCACAACACCACTAGCCTCAGTGCGTCTCTCTACAACACCACTAGCCTCAGTGCGTCTCTCTACAACACCACTAGCCTCAGTGCGTCTCTCTACAATACCACTAGCCTCAGTGCGTCTCTCTACAATACCACTAGCCTCAGTGCCTCTCTCTACAATACCACTAGCCTCAGTGCCTCTCTCCACAACACCACTAGCTTCAGTTTTTATGTACTGGACACTGTGCAGCACTAGACTAGTAATCACCTCTTTTGGCCATCTTAGTAATTGTCTCTAGAAGTGTTACTAGGCAGCAATATAAACACTGCCTTTTCTATGAAAAGGCAGTGTTTAAATTGAAGAGTGTGCAGGGACAGGATATTGATCATAACCAACACATTAAGCTATAGTGGTTCTGGTGAATATAGGGTCCCTTTAACAATTGTATTTCTGTTGTTGAAAATTAAACTGTTGGTGTAAAAATAAAACTGTCTCCTAACTTTTTAGGCTGCTAGATTACAAGCAAATTTGTCAAGCCCTGGTGTAGATGCAGTTCTCTACCCCAAGAGACGTAAAGAGAGAGAATAAGCAGGGAAGGAAGAAATAGACTTCAATTTAATATTTTTGGATACATTTTTCAAATTAATTAATATTTTTTGATAATCGTTTAAAATTTATTTTTTTCCAAAATATGAAAATATTTAAACAAATATTTGAAAAGCGTATTCATAAATATTAAATCAAGGCCACAATCTGATGCTCTTTTAGATGTCTTTACAACCAATTTGGCTAGAGCAATGGAGATTATTCCCAAAACAGTGAATATTAGTGATACTGAAAACGTATTGCAATATTTAGACACAAATAGCTGATTTTGATCATTTCTCTAACTGTTCAATACTCACAATTCTGGCTGATTGATGCAATTTAATTTTCCTTCCACATAAATTCACTGTTTAGCAGATAAACCTTAATGTACAGGTAGGACTAAATTCTCTATAAAGTTTCATTTTTACACATTACACAGTTAATTTTTATATCACATATGCATTTTCTCAAACACTTCCTAATAATGAATATACAAAATAAATTTAAAGGATAAAGTATTCCCACACTAGTATTGGACTTCACAGCTAGCATATATTTCAGTCATGTCAATCATATCTAAGCTGAAAACCTTATTATTGTTTTTCCCCCTAAAATATTACTTTCTTTTGTCTTGAAAGAGACTAGAAAATTGAAAACCTGCTTTACATTTTAATATTCTTTATTTGAAAATTTTGAATAATTTAATATAGAATAAATGGACATGTATTATATTTGTCAATCACTAGTAGCACAACACAGTACTCCGTTCTATCTGTATGCTAATGACATATGTATTCAGTTTCTATAACAAATAGTATTTGTGAGGTCAAATTTTGCATATTGCAATAAATATATGTCTATGCAAGTATACATGTATACATATCTATGTATATACAGTTGGGTAGAGAAATATTGGATGCTGACACAATTTTTATAATTTTGGTTTTGAGCGCCACGACAATGGATTTGAAATGAAGCAACCGAGATGCAATCGAAGTGCAGCTTTTATTGAAGTGGTTGAACAAAAATACTGTATGCAACTTTTTGGCATTGCAACCATTTTCATATACAGTCCCCTTATTTCAGGGGCTCAGATGTAATTGGCCAAATGAACATAATACTAAATAAAATGTTAATTTTTGATACTTTGTCGAGAATCCTTTGCAGGCAATGACTGCTTGAGGTCTGGAATGCATGGACATCACCAAACCCTTTGCCAGGCCTTTACTGCAACTGTATTCAGTTGCAAGTTCATGTTCTTTTTTTTTTGCTTACGTTTTGTCTTCAGCAAGTGAAATGCCCTGTGTGAAACATCTTCGCAGTGCCCCCCTCTCCCCTATCATCCATGTATAGTGTGTGTATAGAAGTGTAGTGATTGTATAGGGGATAATAATGATTTTAAAATAAATATCCATTACAAACACATACACACACACAGAGTTACAGGCAGACAGTCACACATACACACAGTTACAGGCAGACAATTACAAACACAAACAGGCACAGATGGACTGTCACGTACACACAGCCACACATACAGTATCACACACACCGTTACAGGCAGACAGACAAACACACACAGACAGACAGTCACACTCACACACACACAATTAAATAGGCAGACAGTCACACACAGACAGCCATAGACACAGACAGCCACACACACACAGGCAGACTGCCACACACATGCACACAGACAGACAGCCACGCACACAGGCAGAATGCCACACACACGCACAAAGGCAGACAGCCACACACACACACACACACAAGCAGACAGTCTCACACACAAACACACAGGCAGACAGTCACACACACAGGCAGACAGTTACACACACACACACACACACACAGGCAGGCAGAGAGTCACACACATACAGAGAGACACACACACAGGCAGATAGTTACACATACACAGACAGACAGGCACACACACAACATGCAGACAGTCACACACACACACACACACACACAGGCAGACAGTCACACACACACACACACACACACAGGCAGACAGTCACACATAGTTACCTCTGTTCATTATGGAGGTGGAAGTAGTGCAGCTCCTGGATTCTGGTTGTTGGGGAAGCAGGGACTCCTTCCTGCTTCCCATGCAGCAATTACCCGGCACTTCTAACCCTGCCGCACGCTAAGTCCCGCCCTGTCACAATGTTGTTGTTGTTTTTTTAATCCCGAGTGGAGAATAATGAAATCCTCCACCCGGGTAGCCAGCAATGTTTGAGCTGTGTCAGCCGCAGGGCGCCCCCTGCTCCATGGCGCCCTGTGCGGCTGCACAGCTTGCACACCCCTAAGGCTGGCCCTGTGTGTTGTTATCCCTAATTCTCTTCCATTAAGGGTATAACTTGCTTGTGCATTCTTTACTTCAAAGTGCATAACTTTTGCATTTTTATACATTAAATTTCATCTGCCATTTGAGTGCCCTGTCCCCCATTCTATTTAAATCCATCTGTAGCAAAGTAATAGTAATATCTTGCTCACATTGTATTAATTTACAGATTTTTACGTCATCTGCAAACAGTGAAACATGACACATTTCAATGCTTTTTTTCAAGATCATTTATAAACATGATAAATAGAGAGGGTCCCAGAACAGAACCCTGAGGGACACAACTTGCCACCTCTGTCCAGCTTTAAAATTTACCATTAATGATAACTCTGTACTCTATTTTTTAAGCCAATGTTCTACCCAAGAACAAGAATTTTCATCTAGACCGATTTCTAGTTGTCAATTCCTAAGTAAGGTTGAATAAGTAGATTAGATTTAAGTAAGTTAGGCACTGTTCAGGAACTGCCAAAATTCTCAAGAGAAACCTAATCAGGATAGGTTGTCCCCCTCAGTCTATCACTGAATGCCCTTCTGATTTGTTTTGTTCCTCGTCCCCCATAGTCGGGTCTCCTCTTCCTTGCCATATCCTAAGATATAAATTGGACCTATAGATCAAAGTTCTTAAGATGACCTACAGTTGTGCTCAAAAGTTTGCATACCCTGGCAGAAATTGTAAAATTTTGTCATTGATTTAAAAAAAATATATATATGTATTTTATTGAACGACAGTGATCATATGAAACCATTTATTACCACATTGTTGTCTGGCTCCTTTTAAAATCATAATTATAACAGAAATCACCCAAATGGTCCTGATCAAAAGTTTATATACCCTAGAACAGGCATAGGCAACTTTCGGCACTCCAGCTGTTTTGGACTACACCTCCCATGATGCTTTGTCAGCATTATGGGTGTAACAGCATTATGGCTGATGTAGTGTACAACATCTGGAGTGCCGAAGGTTGCCTATCACTGCCCTAGAATTTTTTCCCCTTGTTACAGACACACAAGGTGACACACAAGGTGACACACACAGGTAAAAATGGCAATTAAAGGTTAATTTCCGACACCTGTGGCTTTTTAAATTGCACTTAGTGTCTGTGTATAAATAATGAATGAGTTAGTTCTCACTTGGATGCACTAAGCAGGCTAGATACTGAACCGTGGGGAACAGAAAATAACTGTCAAAAGCCCTGCATAACAAGGTAATGGAACATTATAAAGATGGAAAAGGATATAAAAAGATATCAAAAGCCTTGAAAATGCCAGTCAGTACTGTATAATCACCTGTTAAATGGAAAATACAGGGATCTCTTGATACCAAGCCAAGCAGTGGCAAAACTACTGCGGTCGCAGGGTTAAAAGCTGCGACCGGGCTCCGGTCACTTCCTCCCAGCAATCACTGTGCCGCAAGGGAGCAGGAAGGAGAGGAGAGGAGGGAGTCAGAGTGGGAACTCTGACTCCCATCAGCCTGAGCCACTGAACCCCAGGGAAAGTCACCCTTCTGCACCTAAAAGGTAGGAAACCGGAGGGTGACTAAAACATTTTGCATGTGTGTTTTAGTGTATGTGTGTCTGTTTTTATATGTCTCTATATGTGTATGTGTGTGTTTGTATGTCTGTGTTTGTGTATGTGTGCAGTGGTGTACTAAGGAGTTTGCCCCGGGTGTCACTTAGTAGGGGGGTGCCACGCTCTGTATCTCCTGCGGGTTCACATATATTTTCCTCTCTTTGGTGGCTCCGACACTCAGTCAGTGAGTCAGAGCTCAGGAAGGGGTTTCCCAGGCTGTGTTCTGACACTGAGCACCACAGAGGTTATTTTGGAGTGTACCAGCAGGGGGCACAGAGCATGTATTCTACCAGGTTACTCCCCCCTGCACCTTAGATCCAGAGTCCTCAAATGCTGCACTGTCTGACCGTAGAATGGAGCTGCTTGGTGTCTGAAAGAGCAGTGCCTGTTGCTCCTGCACCTTTCAAAATGGTGAGTTAATGCTATTATACAGGATTTGTAAATTCACCCTGACATCCCCCTTCCACCCTCCCTGCCATTATACCCCTTACCTTCCCTGCCAAATACCCCCCACCCTCCCTGTCATTATGTGAGATTCCATATGTAAAGATACCAATTTAGGGTGCTGTTTAGCAGATAGCTCACTTATTTGGTGTCCTTAAATATGGCAATCTCACAGAAGGATAGCAAATAGAGGAGTTATCGGCTAAAAAATTATCGAAGCTAAGAGGTGTCAGCCAGCCCAGAACAAGAAATCTTGGTGGCTAATGTGAATTCTATGCAAATGTGTTGTCTGATGCCCACTGACCCTCCCTGTTTTGACTGTGGTATCTTATTTGCCTCCCCTATATATTGCTCCTAGAATCACCACTGCTTCAGGGCCCCTGTTGTGTGCTGCAGTGTTTACCAGTGTGACCGAGCTTGGGGGAGAGAGACAGGGGAAGGGCATGGGGGAGAAAAGAGACATGGGAGGGGGCATATGTAAAGAGACATGGGCATGGGGGAGAGAGAGAGACATGGGAGGGGGCATAGGGGAGAGACAGACATGGGAGGGGGCATGGAGAGAGTGACATGAATGGGAGGTGGACATGAATAAGTGGGGAACATGAGGGAGAGAGAGGCATGAATGGGTGGTGAACATGAGGGGGAGAGAGACATGGATGGGTGAGGGACATGAAGGGGAGAGGGACATGGATGGGTGAGGGACATGAGGGGAGAGAGACATGGATGGGTGAGGGATATGAGGGGGAGAGAGAATGGATGGGTGAGGGACATGAGGGGGAGAGAGAAATGGATGGGTGGGGACATGGGGAAAGAGACATGGATGGGTGGGGACATGGGGGGAAGAGACATGGATGGGTGGGAGACATGAGGGTGAGAGATACATGTATGCGTGGGGACTTGAGGGTGAGAGAAACATGGATGGGAGGGGACAGGAGGGGAGAGAGAATGGATGGGTGAGGGACATGAGGGGGAGAGAAATGGATGGGTGGGGACATGGGGGGGAAAGAGACATGGGTGGGGAACATGGGGGGGAAAGAGACATGGATGGGTGGGGGACATGGGGGGGAAAGAGACAGATGGGTGGGAGACATGAGGGTGAGAGAGACATGTATGCGTGGGGGACTTGAGGGTGAGAGAAACATGGATGGGAGGGGGACAGGAGGGGGACATGAATAGGAGGCAAGAGACATGTGAGGGAAACATGGATGAGAGGAGGACATGGGAAGGAGAGAAACATGGAGTGGGACATGAGGTAGAGATGAATGAAATGGGGGGGACCTGGATGGACGGGAGGAGAGACATGGAAGAGGAACAGGGAGATGGAATTTGGGGGGAGACATTGATGAAGGAGGGAGCAGGATATTTATGACAGGTGACGTGAGATATGGATGGAAGGGGAGCAGAGACATGAAAGTGAGGGAGAGACATGGAAGGAAAGGGTACAGAGACATAGATGGAAGGAAAGGAAGAAGAGACATGGATGGAAGGGGGATAGAAGCGAGCAAAGCGGAAAGTGCAGCAACACCTTACCCTGCCTGGAGATTGCAGAGGAACTAGGGAGCGAGCGGATAGTGCGGCTAACATCTGAGGTGTGACACCTTGCCTACATGACTGAGACTTCTGCCTTAACTTCTGCCTGCAGGAAAACAAAATTGTTTCATTTTCAATCAGATGTAACTTACTTTAAAAGTTTTTATCTCCTGCTCTGTAAATTTTATAATATACTGGTGTTATATCCAAAGCAAAGGCATTGCTAGGTTACAAACCACCTGGGGCTTTAGTCCAAAAATAGTTATCTGATGTGGAGATAAATGTTACGGAAAACTTTCATTATAATCCTTACAATTTAATATGTTTAAATGTTGTCCTATGCATGATTTCCAGAGTTTCTTTTGTCAAAATGGCAATTAAATTATAAAATTAAGTTATTTTAAATACTCAAAATGTAATCCTTCCACTCTGATCAGTTCTCTTATATAAGCACTTTAATGCACATCATTATTACAATCAAGCTAATATTTCTAGCAGAGAACCACTAAATATTTTAAGACAATAATATGCAAACTACCCAGGGGTGGAGTCAAGCTACTGACCTGAGCGGACGCACGATAGATGAGCTCCGGGCACATACACCAAATCCCAGCGATTCTAACCGTTTTTTGAGCCTCAAAACCACAGCCCCATCGCCCTTCACAAACATGAGGAGGAAAACCAACAAATTAAAACCTGAAAGACCCAAGCCAGGAATGAATATAGGAGACCTTCTCCTCCAAGCGCATAGAGCGTATGGGCCCAAGATGGCCGACGACTTGTAAGATTTCTCAGACAACTGGGACGAGCTGTCTCTAGAGGAAGAGGGAAGCAGACACATGCTGGCATTGCAGCCCTAAACCAAGCCCAAGACTCCAGACCTGTGACGAAAGAAATGCTTCAGACCATGCTGGGAGCTCTCCAGCGGTCAATACAGACGGATGTAGCTCTACTCTGCCCTGACATCACAGGCCTAGTAGGCCGCATAGGCACGGTAGAAATTACCTCCGAGCAGCACACTCAAACTATCGCCCAGCTCTGGCTAGACATCCAAACGCTTATTAAAAGAAAAGCTACCTCCGACAAAAGATTTGCCCAGTTGGAAAACTTGTGATGCCGCCTCAATCGGAAAATCTGGGGAAATCTGGAAAGCACACACGCAGCGGAGCTCCTGCATCTCCTACGGAGACTCATGGCACAACTACTAGAGTACAAGCAGGCCAGAAATCTAAACGTAGATAGCATCTTCTGGGTCCCAAAATCCAAGAAGGCGTCTGAGTCAGCACCATTTGTCCACCAGACAGCAGGATCACCTGCCCCCAATGTATGGTTCCTATTATATTGTTTGTTTCATCTGTGGTACTCTCAAACTGTTAGTTGAATTTAGACTGTCTAAGTACTTGAGTATGTTTTCTATAACTTAAAAAATGTGCATGTAAACTATGTGCCACAGCACTGCTACTACATGCTGTACACAAAAATAAAGAATTAAAAATAAAAAATATAAATATTCAAACTACCCAATCAAGTGGAGTGAAAGTAATATTAAACAGAGATGATTGCTTAACAGAATGAACATAAAGACTTTTTCTATGTACACAAAAGGTCTATTTCTCTCAAATATTGTTCACAAATCTGTCTAAATCTGTGTTAGTGAGCACTTCTAATCCATCCACCTCACAGGTGTGGCATATCAAGATGCCTTAGTGTGCCAAGTGCGCCTTAGGCTGGCCACAATAAAATGTGCAGTTTTACTGTATTGCTGGGGTCCCGAAGGGTTTAAGGGGGTCCGAAAACAAGTCAGTATCTGGTGTGACCACCATTTGCCTCACGCAGTGCAACACATCTCCTTCGCATAGAGTTGATCAGGTTGTTGATTGTGGCCTGTGGAATGTTGGTCCACTCCTTTTCAATGGTTGTGCGAAGTTGCTGGATATTGGCAAGATCTGGAACACGCTGATGTATACACCGATCCAGAGCATCCCAAGCATGCTCAATGGGTGACATGTCAGGTGAGTATGCTGGCCATGCAAGAATTGGGATGTTTTCAGCTTCCAGGAATTGTGTACAGATCCTTGCAACATGGGGCCGTGCATTATTAAGCTGCAACATGAGGTGATGGTCGTGGATGAATGGCACAACAATGGGCCTCAGGTACTCGTCACTATATCTTTTTGTATTCAAAATGACATCAATAAAATGCACCTGTGTTCGTTGTCCATAACAGACGACGGCCCATACCATAACCCCACCATAGGCCACTCAATCCACAACGTTGACATCAGCAAACCGCTCACCCATATGACGCCATACACGCTGTCTGCCATTTGCCCTGTACAGTGAAAACTGGAATTCATCTGTGAAGAGAACACCTCTCCAAAGTGGGTAAGCATTTGCCCACTCAAGTCGGTTACGATGACGAACTACAGTTAGGTTGATACCCAGATAAGGACGACAAGCATGCAGATGAGCTTCCCTGAGACAGTTTCTGACAGTTAGTGCAGAAATTCTTTGGTTATGCAAACCGATTGTTGCAGCAGCGGTCTGGGTGGCTGGTATCAGATGATCTTGGAGGTGAAGATGCTGGATATGGAGGTCCTGGGCTGGTGTGATTACACGTGGTCTGCGGTTGTGAGGCTGGTTGGATGTAATGACAAATTCTCTGAAACGCCTTTGGAGATGGCTTATGATAGAGAAATTAACATTCAATTCATGGGCAACAGCTCTTGTCGACATTCCTGCAGTCAGCATGCCAATTGAATGCTCCCTCAAAACTTGCGACATCTTTCATTGTGCTGTGCGATAAATGCTACCCCCCCCGGACCCCAGAAAAACAGTAAAACTGCACATTTTAGAGAGGCCTAAGAGGCCCAAGGAACACCTTTGCAATAATCATGCTGTTTAATCAGCATCTTGATATGCCACACCTGTGAGGTGTATGGCTAATCTCCGCAAAAGAAGGGCTCACTAACACAGATTTAGACAGATTTGTGAACAATATTTGAGAGAAATAGGCCTTTTGTGTAAATAGAAAAAGTCTTAGATATTTAAGTTCCGCTCATGAAAAATGGGGGCAAAAACAAAAGTCAACTGCCAAAACCTCCTGTCTTGTTGTGTTCTACGCCCCACCTCCTATAGACTGTAAGCTTGTTTGAGCAGGGGCCCTCTTCAACTTATTGTTCCTGTAGTTTTTGTAATTGTCTCATTTATTGTTAAATCTCCCACTTTGATAATATTGTAAAGCGCTACAAAATATTCTGGCGCTATATAAATACCTGTAGTAATAATAATAATAATATGCATTTTTTGTTTAAAAAATTTAGTTTGATTGTCCACAAACAAAATAAAATTTCAACCATACTTTTCTCACTTGCATTTCTCTAACTTGAGAAATTCGAATTGTACTAAAAATGAGCATGCAAACCCTCTTCACACAATTCACAGTAGCAAAAATCAAGCAAAGTAATGTATATTCCAAGCACACTATACTTCTGCTCTGAGCTGCTGAGGTCTATTAATTCCATGATTTTTTTTATTTTTATGAATGTACAACTGATGCAAAAACTGTGACGAAGTTCTCTTCGCCACGTGGTCCTGGAGAGGCCTGTTTGCCAGCCCTCTGCCCTGTGACTATGGCCCGTGGGTGTATGGCTCTTTAAAAATATTATTGGAGCGTATGGACTGTTATGTCGCCCTTTAAGCACTTTTTGAAACAATGCCTCTTTAAAACTGTGTCCCCAGAGTCCCCAGACTGTGAAAATAACTTGTACGTGGCTTTTTCCCATATGGTTTGGTAATTGGGGCTTACCGAACCATTTACTGCCCAGGTGGACCACACACAAGTGGAAGTGTGAAGTCAATTTACCTCCCAGGCTAGTGGTTAACTGCAAGGTTAATTGCCGACCGCTGGGTGGCTGCTGTTCGTACAGTCGGTGGCCATCTTTGTTAGTCGAACGCGTCAGCGGTGTGTGCAGCCAAATCCATGGAACTAAAATCGACTACCCATTTGCACGAACACCGCTGACCCTTACCTTCTCCTTCACTACAGTGCCCCGTTCGTGCATTCGAATGGGACTTAGTAATTTTTCAGAGTGAAATTGGTCAAAAAGGACTTCCAACTAACTTTTTAACCCCTGGAGGGAATTCTCTGATTTTTGGATATGTTTATATTTGAAGTGTGCTGATTAATAATATGTAACATAATATGGAGATTGGATGTATATTTTAGAAGTTATAAGAATTGTATAAAAACTGTATTTTCCGGCCTGTGATCATTACATTAACCCATTGTAATTCTATCACAGATGGGGGGCGTGGCCTACAGAGCTAGCAAACGTGTCTCCCTTGAGCTCCGTTAGGGCCTGGGAGAATACCGGAAAAAAGAGCCACAAAACCAGCATCCACGGCAAAAAACTCGACACCCCCCACACACAGAGGCAAAGGGGCACAAACATAAGAAGACTTACCACCCAGAGGCTCCCTGGCAGCAAGATATCCGGCTATCCTTTGAGAGGCCGGCGGCGCTGGAGGAGCAGAGGTCGGCAGAGCCATCAGAGGCCTCCCAGGAGGAGGAAGACCCGCTGAGCTCTCCCCGCTCGGGAGCGGAGTCTGGCGAGTCGGAGTCCAATGAAGATGAGGCACCCTCCACAAAGGGGGACATCAAGAGGCTACTGACCGACCTCCGGAAGCTCTGGAAGGGAGACCTCCAGGCAGCCCAGGCAGAAATAGGGGAGATCCATCACAGGGTGCAGGAGATGGAAGGTAAAGAGGCCTCCAGACACAAACCCATACAACTCACAGACAACAGACTGGACAGCCTCTCCTCCCAGGTGCAACAACTGGCCCAAGCAGTGACTAGCCTAGAAACACGCCACGGACAAAAAAAACTGCGCTTCAGAGGAGTCTCAGAACAAATACCTGAAGAGATGATACTTACTTTTGCAAGGGACCTGATAGACACCATGGGCATCAAGGACATCCCTGCCCAACACGCGATAACCTCAGCATTCAGAGTGAGTAAGTCTGCCGCGGCTCAGAGCTACGCGCCTAGAGCTGCCATTGCCATAACCTGGGATATCTCAGTGAAAGCAGTGATTTTGAAATGCTCCAGAGAACGGGGAACGGCACAGCACAAGGGCCTGGTGGTCTCCATATTTGCGGACATACCGTTCTCTGCCCTAACAGAAAGGAGGAAGCTGGCCCCAACCGCGAGAAGACACAGAGAAAACTCTATAAGGTACCGCTGGGCACTAGGGGGATCATTAGTGGTGACCAGTGGAGACATGTCACTGACACTGACGTCAGCAGAGGATCCAGAGCCACTGCTGCAGAAACTCGGGCTCTCGGCTCACACACGAGCAACCGCTGCAGAGGCACCCTTAGAGACACTCAAGAATGACTGAGAGTCCACAACCCTTGAGCCCCCGCAGCAGTTTAAATCACTGACCAAGAAAACACATCCTACACTGAGAGGCAAGAACACAGGCTCAAACAAACCTCGGCACTCGGACTGGCACTTTAAAGTTCGGAGACTCACGGGACTCGAATCAAGCTGGCTCTACACAAGGAGCCACAAGGCCTGCTGAACCTCCCCAAGCTTCCACAGCTGCCCAGGCTTGTGCCTCCAAAACAGGACGTGTTAAGAGATGGCGATAGCAGAGAGCCCAGGCACAGAACTATCTGTGACTGCACACTAACACGTGTTAAAGCATTTATGTTATACCCTGACCTAAATCGCCCATGCATTTTGTTTCCCTATGCAATAATGGTCCCTGTGACATATGACAACCTTGCAATGTTTATTAGGCAAGACTGTTATCTAGATCATATCCAGCCAAATTGTATCAACACATAAGTGTTTAACTACTTTACCCATATTATGGTAACGATGTTTAACGATAAAAATTTTCAATAAAATTCAAATTGAAAAAAGAAAAACTTTAATAAAGCCTCATTTAAGAAAAAAAAATTCTATCACAGGCAGAGGGGAGGATTTTGCTGGAGTGTTTTACTATATTGTACGTGTTTGATTGGCTGTTCCACAAGACCATGTGGGTGGTACTTTGAGTTTAAAACTTGCATAAAAGAAAGCCCTTTGGTTCTCATTAAACAACACGTAGTCTTGTCTCGTGATTGGAGGGGAACTGCTATATTCACACTGGGGATTGCTATACTTGTATACTCCCCTGATCTTTAATCACTTAGCTATTTTAAGAGCTTGTTCTTGATACGCTCTCCTGGAGGAGAGATCTTTATCACACGGTCCTGGAGGACAGAAGCTGATCCAGGGTGGAAGGAAGACAGCGAGACTCCAGTTAAGCAACGGCGGTTGTGGAGTCTGCGGTGGTTGTAGTGTCCCATACGGTGCTTGTGGTCCTCGGCGCAAGCTAGGAAGCGTCCATTAACGCAATGTACTCGGTCGGAGTACAGGTGATCCATTACATAAACTATCCACAATAACCCACATCAGAAACAGTGAGGTTAAGCTCTGTGCTAACAAAAACAAGCACATTGGTGAAGTGGCTCTTTGTGCTTCACTTCTGCCGTGAACAATTTATCACGCATAAGATGAGCACTTTGTAAGCAAAAACATCTAAAAGATCTTTGCTTCAGCAAAAGCCACAGATACTCGTAGCATGGACATTCCATGCACAATGCACAGCTTATGAAAATATAAAAATAAATCCCATATTGTTCAATATGAGTAAATACCAAGCAATAAGTACAGAATTCAAAAGTACACAATGCATGTAAAAATAACAATTGTTCACAAACCTAATTCAACTGTATGGTTTGTTCAATGCAGTATCACTTGACTTTGGTTGATACCTTTGTGTTTTACTGAATGACTCAGATGTACTACACATCAAAACAAGTTGTAAACCATTTGCACTGTTATAAGTATATGTGAAGTAAACAAAACAATTGGTTTAACTTCAGTTACATACAGTGACATTGTGCTGGCACTCTTGAGCATATGAGCTTATGTTTACTTGCAATCTGGCTTGGGAGATATGCTTACTTAGCTATATGCTCTCCACCTCCCTTTACTAAAATGCAGACCCTTTCCCTATGCTTAGTTCAAGGCTATCGTTTGTCTTAGAGGCTTTGTATTCCTGCACATTCATGAAACAACTCTTATAATTGAGACTTGGCAAAGGAAAAAGCTCAAGAGGGAAAGCAGGCTACATTGCATGGCCACACCCTTACACAATCAACGAAGTAGGATGGTGGGACATTTAAAAAAATGTAATCAATGATTAACCCCTTAACCCCTTAAGGACACATGACATGTGTGACATGTCATGATTCCCTTTTATTCCAGAAGTTTGGTCCTTAAGGGGTTAAACTGTCTTAGATGGAAAGAGGGAAGGGGGCTTAGTTGGCAAAGAGTAAAGAGACAAAAAGATAAAGGGTTTACGGAGGTACTAAACAACATATAAGGGAGAGAAGCAAAGACAGATGCAGAGAGAAGAGAGAATGTAATGAAATATTCAAACAATTTATGACTACTATTTAATCATTACAAACACTGCACTCAAACGGCACACAAAACTGATGCTCTACTTATACACTTCCACTTATACACTCACACACTGATACTCCACAGACATAATCCCCCACAGTCACACACCAATATGTTACAGGAAAATAGTATCATCTTCATACTCTGAAGACCACAGAAGTACATCTGCATAATCACACACTGATGCATTACAGGAATATACTCCTATGTTCACACACAGATGCACCACAGATATATACTTATACACAAGAATACACACTAAAATCATCAATGATTAAACCACTTTATTATATAGTAAATCATATATTACAAAGAGCAACAAAATACCACAACACACCAGTGATAGAGGCTACAGATTAAAAATCCCAACACCAAAAAAAAATCAATGTAACACTTTCATAAAGCCTCAAAGGGTTTACATGTGTACCACTAAAGCCCCAACTTTAACAAGGGCCAAATAGTGATAGCTAGAGGAGTAGGTCAGAGCATCTAAAAAATGGCAAGTCTCATGGGGTGTTCCCATTTTGCAGTGGGTAGTACCTACCAAAAGTGGTTGTAAAGAAGGACTACTGGTAAATCTGCATTAGTGTCATGGGCACCCAAGACTCACTGATGCATGTGGTGAGCGAAGGCTAGCCCATCTGGTATGATCAAACAGCAGAGCTACCGCAGGAGAAATTGTTAAAAAAAAAAAAAAAACATAATGCTGCCCATGATAGAAAGTGTCAGAACATACAGTGCATTGCAGTTTGCTGCTTTCATGACTGCATAGCTGCAGACTGGTCAGAGTGCAGATGATGACCCTTGTCCACCACCAAAAGTGCCTACAATGGGAATGTGAGCATCAGAACTGGACCATGAAGCAATGGAAGAAGGTTGCCTGGTCTGATGAATCATGTTTTTTCTTTTAGATCAGACCATGGCTTGGTGCTTGTGCATCATTTACCTGGGGAAGAGATTACAGCGTGATGAACTATGGGAAGAAGGCAGACCAGCAGAGGCAGTGTTATGCTCTGGCCATTGTTCTGGGGGGAAGCCTTGGGTCCTGGCATTCACGTGGATGTTACTTTAACACGTACCACCTATGTTAAAATTGCTAGAGACCACATACACCTCTTCATGGTAATAGTTTCACACTGCAAAAAATATTCAGGAATGGTTTGAGTAATGTGACAAAGAGTTTAAGGTGTTGACCTGGCCTCCAAATATTTAAGATTTCAATACAAATGAGCATCTGTTTGAAATTTGCAGGACTTAAAGAATCTCCTACTATATATAGTCTTCCCACTGAAGTTAAAATCCATTTTATTTAATAATTAGTTTTTCTCCACTAGCCCACCATTTTTGTCCAATCTAAAAAAAAAGATAAGCTCAGTTGTGCAATAAGTCAGCATTAGGATTGTCTGGATCCCTTACCTTGTGTATACCTTCAGTACGTTTTCCCTGTACAGCTGACAGAGTGTTTCTTTTTATTCTATTACTTTTAGACTTTTTTTAAAACTTATATCTTTACTTGTAGACAATATTGTTTGTTTTTTGACACTTTGGCGGTTACTATGGACACAATGCTCTTGCAGCTATGACATCTTTAACCTTTTTTTTCCCCTCTTTTTTCAGCCTTTATTAAATGGTTGTACCCATTATTTTAATAGACAGATCAAATTGGGGGAATCTGAGATCTTGATGCAATGTTTTTTTTTTAGCATTTCTTCTCAAAAAGTCAGTTGAGAATAGTCTTGTCCATTGTCAAATTTTAAAAAAAATAAATAAATCACTAATTCAATAGAGTAGTAGGAGATTTTTTTTTCTCCCATCACTGCTATTTTGGTCCAAAGTTTATAAGCCAGTTGTCATCGACACACAAAAATCACTGCTTAGATAATATCCTCCTTTATATAATTATCTATTAGAGCACACCTTATTTATTTATAAAATGTCAACTTTTTTTCTGTAACGGCTTGCACTGTGCAAAAAAAATAACATTAATGACTATACTTTTCAGTCTAGGTGACATATGACATCTTGACGCTGGTTATATATTCATGGTCCAAATGCAGACATAATAGGGAATAAAAAGTTTCACATGATGTGTTCAGGGGTATTTAGGGTCAGCCACTCAGCTGGTGTCACAAAGGGTTGACATTACAAATGACTGAAGTGTCTTCATTAGCAGGTTTAAGGAAAAGAATTGGAAAAGCAATTTCGAGTGCTGTACATGGAAGCCTTATTCCTATGTAGTTTTAAATAGAACTTTATCATTTGAAGTTAAATGGTTTACTCAAATAGAACTTACTTAGAATATCTATAATGTATAAGATGTATTACCATATACCGTTTGTGTTGTTTATACGTTTTCACTTTCAAAATACTACCTGCTATTTTCAAATAGTTACATTTCTTACAGTTATTAGAGTGACCTTTCAGAGAATCACTATACAGTCATAGAACAACTTTTTAAATTGAATTATTGCTTAGAAAGCAGTTTTGCTTTGACAGGTACCTATTATTTATGAGAAAGTGATGTATTACTGTAAGTTAGTTTGGCCGTCTATGTGTGCATTTTTTTACCCAGGACAGTTACAATTTAATAGTGCATTAAAACACCATGTGCTGTGCCATTTGTCATGTGCTATGTTTACATAATATATTGTGCAAATTTGCACTAAATTGCTAATTAATCCAACAACCACCTCATTAACTTTTAAAAACTTCTTCCTCACTATGTTTAATTATTTATCTGTCCAACTGCAAAACATACATGTAGTTTAGAAATAGCTCAAAATGTAAATCATATACATTCTATCACAGTGATCTATAATTGCAAACTGGCTTATTTTACAATATTATAATAAATGCAAATCTAACCACATTAAACATACATTTTGAATGGAATTATGTGGGAAACTGTTTAAAACTACATTAAAAAATACATCCGCTTACTACTTCTGTAAAATATATCTATATTCAATTACACTGCATAGTAATACCGCACACAAGCAAGACTTTACATTATTTCATAATTCAAATAAGGTTATATATAGCAAAAATGATTATTTTCTGTACAGTGTTTCAAACATGTAAAATTACAAAGCAAACATTTGTTAAAGGTCAAACAAAAAAAGAGTTAATAAAATAAATGTGCTGATTATGAGTCAAGTATCCCTTTGACAGCATTTCTTACATTTAAAAAAAAAAATTAAAATACAGTTTTTTTGTGATGGGGGCAATACAAAACAGTATTTCTTTGCAATATTTAACTTAACGTTCAATATATTTTTTTGCCGTTGGTTAAGCAGTAAAATTGGGAATTGACAGCTGACTTGCAAAATCTAGACTGGAATAACCAAGGAAAAAAAATATTTTTTTTTATCAGTTGGAAACATTTTTGCAATGTATCTATTTTAGCCTATATTTTGGTTGTCTTTTCACAAGTCACTGTTCATTAATGAATACATTTTTTTACATACTTACACAGTAATAAGGGCAGAAAAAAAAATCTTTACTGACTTCTAAAAGGCAGTTAGATTTATTAGGAACCACAAGCCCCACATATTACCAATTACATTACATAAACATAAGACAGTCAGACAGAAAAATCAATGTATATACAGAGTAAACCAAATGACTGGAATGCAATACCATATTTTACTTGTTAGAATAATTTCATCATTATCATTTAAAGGGTTCCTCCACAGCCTGCTATATGGGTGGTCAGGAAGACCAAAAAGCATCCAAAAGCAAATCCCTGGCAATGCTTATGGGGAAAAAATATAATCAAAACAAAGAATTTTCTTTCAGTACATATACAAATATAAAAACAGATATAGATAAAGGAAGAGCAGATATAAATAAAATAAAGGATAAATAAGTAATGAGTTATTTCTAATATTGATAAAAAGAGATGGAATTAAAATTTTAAAATAAAGGAAAAAATAGTAATAGAAATAATAAAAGTATTGTCATTGAGGTTAATAACTGTGGTTTAAAATTAGTGCAAAATCATAGAAAATTGTATAAATCAAAGTCTGCATTTAAACCTTGTGGTATAAGAGTCTGCAATTTATAAACCCATTCCATCTCTACTTTTCCCAAAATATTTTTAATATCGCCTCCTCTCCAGGGTAAAGTACATTTCTTAATTCCTATACACTTTAGTAGTTTAGGATCTTTGTTGTGATTCAAAAAGTGTTTGGATACTAAATGGTTTATGTATCCATTTTTAATATTTCTACAATGTTCGCTTATTCTGGTTTTCAGGCACCTTGTGGTCATTCCAACATACTGGAAGCCACAAGGGCATTCAAGCAAATAAATCACATTTTTCATGTTACAGCTTATAAATTCCTTAATTTTATAAGTGGTTTTAGTCCTACTGGAGGTAAATCCGACAATTTTAGGCGGTAGTGTGGAATCAGTGGTTTTGCACACAATACATGTCTTGCATTTATCAAACCCTTTAACTTGTGGAAAGAAAGATGCTGAATTTATATTTTGAATTTTTTTAGTAAAATTCATAGTTAAAATAGATTTAAAATTTGGAGCTCCTCTAAAAACTATATTTGGCTTACTTGGAATAATTTTATTGAGTTTGTCATCAATGTGCCAGTGTTTTTTTAATGATCTTTTTATTTTCTTTGCTTTTGTTATTATAACAAAAGTAATAGGGAGTAGTGTAGAATCATTGTTTGTTTTCATTTTATATTTTAGAAGTTTTATTTCGGAAGTGAAAGATCGTTCTAGTTTAATACATAGATCTTGTTGACTGACACTAGGATAGCTAATATGAATTGGACTAATAGATTCTGTATCAAAAACATGATCTACATCAATAATACGATTATTCCTGTAGTCAAAATAGACATGTTTCAGAGAATGGTTACAAAGCAGCTGCCTCCAGAGGGAATTATAGAATTTTGGAAAAAAAAGGGGAAGAGGAGTCTGCGCTGGGTAACAAAAATATGAGAGCTGCAACCCTAAAAAGGGAATCCCTCAAAAACCCTTAGTAGCAGAATAGAAAAGGAAGGGGGTAAAGGGCTGCGCTATTTTCATGTAAACACTGCCTTTTCACAGAGTGGAGCACTGCCATTCAGCGTGTCTCTATGCTCTATGTGTATACGCTGAACTTGCCTCATAGAGATTCATTGATTTATGCATCTCTTTGAGGAAGTGCTGTTTGGCCCCACTCCCTTCCAATCACCTTGCCGGTGTCAGCCAATCCAATGCTTTATCTGATGGAAAGCATTGGATTGGCTGATATATTTTCATTCTGGTGATGTCAGCAAGGAAGCGGACTGGGGGAGGGGCCAGCACCGGCAGACCTGCACAGCACTGGAAATAATAAAATTTTCTACCTTTGAAAGGGTAAGGGGGAGGGAGAGGGTAAGCCACCTGCATGGTTGGTTTAACACTATAGAGTCAGGAATACATGTTTGTGTTTCTGACCTTAAAGTGTTCCTTTATGCATCATATAGCTATTTCTGTGGATCAAGCTCACCCAGTAGTTCATGAATCATGACGTATAATAAATCATTTAAAATAATTAAAATTTAGTTTAAATGGCTATTACTGCTATGTTGAATCTGAGCAAAAAAAAAAATTCTTAAAGTAACATGTATATTTTACTCTAAAGTAGATTTCATATCCTATACTGCATGCATAAAGTTAAAGGGACACTATAGCCACCCAGACCACTTCAGCTCAATGAAGTGGTCTGGGTGTCAGGTCCCTCTAGGGTTAACTCTGCCTGATGTAAACATAGCAGTTTCTGAGAAACTGCTATGTTTACATCTGGGGTTAAGCCAGCCTCTAGTGGCTGTCTTCCGGACAGCCACTAGAGGCGCATCAGCAATGATTGAGGCATATTATGCCTCAATCATGCAGAGCGTCCATAGGACCATAGCATGCGCATTTGGTGCCGGTGACGTCAGACAAGGATGCTGACGTCGGCGGGGGAGAAGAGGTATGGGAGACTGGCAGGGGAAAAGGGTGAGTAGCTGAAGGGTTTTCCTGACACTATAGTGTCCCTTTAAATGTGAAATGTAGTCAGAAATGTTTCACGTCATCACTATTATGAAGGTAATCAAAAGCAATGATAAAAAGAAGCTTCTGTCTTATCAGGCTAATGATGCTACTGAGGTGGAGTTAAATCAGTAAAGGGGTTAATCACTATATATGCAGCATTTCAAATGAAAAGACTGCACATAGAGTAATCCTGTAACTCAAATCACTTCAGGTATAAGTAATTTTATGTATGCATTTTATTATTGGGGTATTTTTTAAAACCAGCTTGCAAAAGCTGTAGCTCTCTTGTCTCCTGCCTTTGCAAGCCCTCCCCTCCTCTTCTTCCCCACATCACATTTTATGTGACTGCCCATTCACAGACCTTCCAATGTAACTCAATGAGAAGTATTTGCAAGGCAAGTGCTCTGGGCAGGTGCTACCTATTTTGTTAACTAGGAAGTAACAGCCAGTGAGTGTAACCAGATTAATTTATACAAGTGTCAATTTCTATTGGATCTGCACTTTTTGTATACTTTTAATACATGCTAAACTACTTTAGTGTCCTTTTAAGATGGTACTCTCTGCTCCATCACCTATGCTTTTCACCTATAGAGATTGGAGTGGCATTTAAAGTATTTTCTTTTACCCATAGTGCTTCCTAAGCAGGTTCTCTGCTGACTTTGTCATATTTAATGATTCTATTCATTTGTTTAAATTTGTCTTCTTTGACTAAAGTGTTCAACCAATGTCTAAGAAATGTTGAATGTTGACTAATTGACCTGTTTGAGATAAAACTTAATTCTTTGTGAATATTATCTGTAGACAGTGAATAAAATTTATTTAAAAATTAGGTATGCTGTATTCAGTTCTTATGATTAGCTTAAAACACACTGATTACACATTCTTTACATTTCTTTTGTAGTTTCTTGGATACAGAGAAAAATGTACTGGATTAACAAGTTTCAAGGCAACAGCAAAGTAAAATATTAAGGCCTGTGGTCTTTTTTTTATTAAAAGATGTGCAGATGTGCCTGTTCACATGTGTTGAAAGGCTCAAACTGTAATGTTTCATCTGTAGAAAAATCAAATGTTCTTATTGCAAATGTTGACATTAAGAAATTATATCACAACTTAAAGGACCACTATAATGCCAGGAAAACATACTCGTTTTCCTGGCACTATAGTGCCCTGAGGGTGCCCCCACCCTCAGGGTTCCCCTCCCGCTGGGCTGGATGGCAAGGAAAGGGGTTAAACTTACCTTTTTTCCAGCGCCGGGCGGGGAGCTCTCCTCCTCCTCTCTGCCTCCTCTACTGCTGAATGCGCATGCGTGGCAGAAGCTGCGCGCGCATTCAGCCAGTCTCATAGGAAAGCATTCATAATGCTTTCCTATGGACACTGGCATCTTCTCACTGTGATTTTCACAGTGAGAAGCACGCAAACGCCTCTAGCGGCTGTCAATGAGACAGCCACTAGAGGCTTTAGAGGCTGGATTAACCCATTTATAAACATAGCAGTTTCTCTGAAACTGCTATGTTTATAAAAAAAAAAAGGGTAAATCCTAGAGGGACCTAGGCACCCAGACCACTTCATTAAGCTGAAGTGGTCTGGGTGCCTAGAGTGGTCCTTTAAGTAAGCATGATTTGTTTTTTCAAATATCTGAAACAAAAGAAAAGAAAACAAAAAATAATAGTAACTAAAAAAAAACTAGAATGACAAGTTAAACAAAGCAACAATTTTGTCTGGCTCCCCTTTAGCACTTGCATCCCCAAGATTTTGGTAATCTAAGGAAAACAATAACAATGCAAACCAAACAATGTTACGGGCAGGGCTCTATTCCTGCAGGAACGTGTGGGAACGGTGTTCCTGCACTTTTTTTTACAGCAGGAACGCTGTTCCCTTTGCTACTGCAGGCACTCAAATGCCCCCTCGTTTTCCCTCTATCATGGGAGGGTCCAAGAGGTGGCCTGATGGCCACCTGATGTACCCCCCCGGCGGGCGCCTGTCTCCCTGTCAGACACAGCGAGGGAGCTGTGTTCTCCCAGCTCTGCTCCCTTGCACGCTGTTTGCTGATGCCGGGAGCTGGAATATGATGTCAGCTCCCAGCATCAGTAGACCGCCCCTCGCCGCATCTGAAAGGGAGACAAGTGCCCACCACACTGAAGCCCCACTGGACGCCAGGGACAGGTAGGGAGGCTGAGTGGACATTTTTTAATTTTAAAAAATAATAATAATTTGTGTGTTTCTGTATGTGTGTGTATGTCTGTGAGTGTGTGTGAGTGTTTTTGTGTGTGTCTGTATGTGAGTGTGTGTCTGTGAGTGTGTGTCTGTGAGTGTATGTGTGTGTCTGAGTGTGTGTATGCGTTTATATATGCATACTGTATTTTTTTTTGGGGGGGTGAATTTGGGGGTGAAAGATGTATGAACACTTAAGTACACTATAAGAACAGTAGGTATAGCAAGCTTTCAGGTACTGGAAGATATTATTTGTCTTGGGTATAAGAGGTCTTGTGCAGCATTACGATGTAGTAGAGGCTATTCTTTTCATTAAATTTATTGAAACACACTCAATACTGGCTTAATGTAATCAAACAATTGCTTCTTCAGCTTCTGCTATGCCACTATTCCTGGAAATCTTTAATTGCACATTCAAGGCCAGCAGCCATATATAGTCTACTTTTGTTCAACCTAATTTTGCTGTAGTGTATGTGTATTGCTATTGCTATTAGATTTTCTTGACCATCAATAAGAATGAATAAAAAAAAAGTAAAATATCAATAAAATTAACAGTCAATATATTCTAAGTAAAATATTGATTTTAACATTAACATTTTAGTCACTTTGGAATAAATAAAAATATATATATTCTAATGTTAATTTATTAAGTTGGTTTATAATGTGCACAGCATAATATGTAAAAAAAAAAAAATGGATGTATTTTATGTAGTGCTGCAATATTGGATAGAAAATATAAACATAGATAGCCCCAGCCTTAGGCCTGTTAGGTGATTGCCTAAGGCCTTGTGAAGTTTCACTCTGGATCAAGAACCGAGGGCCCTCGGGTGTTTGTGGTTGATAGTGCATCCTAATGCTGGGGGCCCCAAGGAGCGGCAGAAAATTTTATAATTTTGTCAGGAGCTTTTTTGTGGGGCTTTAATTCAGTGTGGGTTGCAGAAGCTTTGTAAATATCTGCTGATTCCTATGATACAGAAAACTATCCACCTATATTCCCTCTTACTGAATAGAGGGCACTCATCACTGTATTTGCATTGGTTCATCAAAGCTGATAGGCACCTTTGATTCTAATAATAGTAGGAATTATCAGTTAAAGTACAGATATATTATACAGTTTAAGTGTATGGGATCTCCTGTTGGTACCACAGTTGGAACTTATAACTTATAGATAAAACAATTTAGACTGGTTTCATTACAGTGCTTAATACAATCCGTCATATATGTAAGTAGACAACTGATTATCGTTTTCTGGCAACATTGCAGTAATAATGAGATGGCAGTCTCCTGCTGAAGCTAGTTTATTATTGCTTATTGTGGTTTTTGGCAACACTGTATAAATAACAGTAACAGTGAAAATTAAGTTTTATTTTTCTCTCTGGGTTATGACATCCAGACATTGTAACTCACGTAGTGTGTAGCATCTACTGGAATAGCATTGAGAGTCTCTGCCAATTTCCCATTTATCCAACCACTGCTTAAATAAATAGTTTAGTTGAGTTGGTAATTTTAATAAATAAGAATAAAACAATTTTTTTTGTAATTAATATTTGACATCTACTTTGCTTAGTTTTGGAGGTGTGATGTTTTTATTTAAGGGTTAAGTTTATACCCCTGGTATTGTCTGTATGTGTATCTGTAGCTTTTCTATTGTGCACCAAAAAAACAGTGGTTTAAATTGTTCATATACACATGTCTTTAAATTTGGAACGTCACCACTATCATTCATGGAATGATAGCAAATTGAGCCCAGTGCAT
This sequence comes from Pelobates cultripes, assembly GCA_933207985.1. Taxonomy (NCBI): domain Eukaryota; kingdom Metazoa; phylum Chordata; class Amphibia; order Anura; family Pelobatidae; genus Pelobates; species Pelobates cultripes. The sequence goes on along the minus strand of OW240912.1, from coordinate 310,361,900 downwards.
GCTTGCTTTTTCAACGGGTACTGTACCAGCAAATATTTTCCTCAATGTCAATTAATATTTTTTTTTTTTATTGCTTATTTTATAACTAGACAAAAAGATTATTCAGACGTCACTAATTCTAAGAGCCTCCAGGTTTTATTGAGCTAAGGTAACCTTGAATCTTGCTCAGACGTACAAGCATTGTAAACAGAGAAACAATTGTTGACTTGTGTAATTGAAAAACACATATATTCAGAACACATGGAAAATGCCATTAGGGGATTAAAATATTGTTTAAGAAAAGTCTGAGAGTGACAGTAGAAAGTCAGAATAACATAAACTGCTACATAGAATACATTTGACATAGAATAAGCCAAGTCATTATGCCATGTAATTGAAGATTTCTGACTAACCTGAAAACAAGAGAAGTTTATTAACCCTTGTTTTTTTTGTTTGTTTTTTTATTGAGATTTAATTCAGAGCATGTTGTCTCAATGCCCATTTCCATTTTTTTCATTATTTGTTTTCACAGAAAGACACACTGATGACTGCCAACAAATATTAATGTGTTAGTATCTAATTTTATCAGAGAAAACAAATCTATGGTCTTTATTTATGGATACCAAATTTAAAGTTGTTGACTTTTTCTTCAGGATGAAGAGATTAAAATTGGATTGTAAATGACATGTTAATATTTTGTACATTTTATTTTACACCGGAGGATAGTTTATTTTCCCATAGATTAGGCACATCAGTAGACTGCACCTGCAAAATTAAGGACACGGTACATTTGTTATAAGACAAATCTGCTGGGACTACTTCTGCATGTTACATGGAGATGTTCAAATCAACCACATCTAAATGTTTCCAATTTATACAATTCTCCTAAACTTAACAGCTGCACCATTTTAAAAATGAGTCTCCTAAGACCTATCAGTGAGCAAAAACTTAGGCTATCCATCCATTATCTGTAGCAGAAACCTGGCATGAAATATTTTCACAAGACAGGCAAAAATAGATGAGGGAATGAAAATAATGTTTAAGATTGATATTACAATGATATTCTGTTGAGCTGCAAAAAGGCACTTTGAAGAAAAAGAGATATTAAATTATAGGAAAGGATAGATACTCACACTGTAAAAAAGGCCATTCATTTAAGTAAATTGCAACATGGCTATTCTGTTTCATAACTGATAATATATTAGATAATAACAATTAGATTAATTTTCATTGCATCCTTGTTTTGGAATATCTTACTTTCATGAAACATTTTGAGAGCATTTAATTAATTTCTGAAAATAGTTTTTAACTCTCACAACTTGTACACTTGTAAGGACTTTTACTGTATATTTGTGTAGAAAATGTTAGTAATCAAATTGACTACCAATTGACTTACATGAAGGTGGTAAGTTATACTCTTTTCAGAAATTTTTATATTTTTTTGCATGTTTCATTATATGGTATGCAAGGAAAGTCTGAAAAGAGATTCAAACCTAATTAATTTTAGGTCGTTTTCAGTCAAGTTCTAGTAGCTAGAAGGACAAAAGTAATCACAACCTTCTGTTACGCCTTTTGTCTGAAAATGTTGTTGCTCTCTAGTCCTGAGCTTTGACTTCTCTGCATTTTCCAATCACTGTGATTTAAAATTTCTGAGAAATTCACTTAAGTTCAACTTTGAACACTATTCAAACATGTTTTTATAGACAGAGTCTAAAATGTTTGTGATACACATTTGGCAATCATGAGAAAATAGAAATGCTCATCTATAGTGAGTGTTTAAAAACTTTGCAAGAAGGCAGAGCAGCTTGACCAAGGTTTTTTTTTTTTTTTTTTGTGTGATTACCATACATAAATTATACATGCTTTAATATTCTGCATTGACAATAGGAACAAAGAGTATTATTAAAATTAATTAAAATAAAAAAGTTCAGTCTATTATCTGTCTGAAAGGCTACCAGAGGTTATTCTCTACTTATTATTGTTATTATTATTATTATTATTATTATTATTATTATTTATAAAGTGTTTACCATAAGAACAATAAGGATGTGAAATTCTCTGCCTGAAGAAGTGGTTTTATCTGAGACTGTACAGATGTTAAACAGCAACTAGATGCATACTTGCAAAAACATAATTTTCAGTGATATAATTTTTTAACTGTAGGGTAATAGCTTCTTGATCCAAGGATAAAATTAACTGCCATTCTGAGTTGAAGAATTATTATGCTTCAAACTGTTTTTTGTTTTTTTTTGCCTTCTTTGGATCAACAGCAAAAAACAGATGTGAGGAAGGCTGAACTTGATGGACACATGTCTCTTTTCAGCCTATGTAACTATGTAACAAAAAACAACTTAAAATATCAACTGCAAAGTCCAGATGGTAAAACACATTTTCAGAAATACCTCGAATTGTGTGAATGCAGCTGATCTGAATGCCCAACTTTAATTGCATTTTCAAACATGACAGTAGGCTTCATATTTCCAAAGAAAGCGAAAAGTACTTGCCTTTCATTATTAAGATTAAGATAATTTATACACCAAGGCTATAATAATCTACAATTTGCCACAGTTTGCCTGCAAATGTGATTCAGTTGCATTTACAAAATTCAGTACAACTAAATTTGCAGACAGATAGTTGACAATTCTAGAACAAGCTAATAGATTACAAAAATCTTATTTGCACCATTTAGATGGCTTTATACAGAGTGAATCTGGTAGGAATAAGGTGTGTGATAAATATGCAAATCCTTTGTTGTAAATATGATTTACAATTGAGAATGACTGATTTCTTGACCAAATTCATTTATTGGTGAATAACTCTGAACCTTTCAATTTTAATTTGTTAGCCATAATATTGTACAGTATCATGTTTTATGGAAGAGCAAACTTGTAAAGAAGTTCTAGATATGAGAAATAAATAAATAAATATATATATATATATATATATATATATACATATATATATATATATATATATATATATATATATATATATATATATATATATATATATATATATATATATATATATATATATATATATATTCCCGTCAGCTGTGGCGTAAATACAGCAAGAAAGCAGATGGATTATCGTAACGCAGTCGTAAGAGTAAAATCTTACCATAAACAACGCTTCTACGGTTTCTTCTGTGCTGATAATCATTAAATACATAGGGGAATTGAAAAGGAAGATTTAAGACTGCTGCCTGTGTATTTTGTTTCCTGAACTATGTCTAGAAGCAGCTCAAATGTCCCTAGCAGTTAATCTGTGCTGCATCACCCTCCTAAAGTACAAGTCATTAAAAAAATGAATGGTGCTAGATCACTACTTATTTGCCCCATCTTTGTTTTTCCCTGTTTTCTAAATGTATTGGGATGTTTTCAGTAAGTTTCTCCATTAATAAAGAAAAGTTATTTTAAACAAACAAAAAAATTAGTCAATAATGATACCTTCAGTAATGGAAACGACAATGATAGTGATATGTTCATATTAAGATAGTTTGAGCAAAATGTCTAATAATCAGAAAATTGGAAAATGCACTTTATACTATACTATATTTTTACATTATTAGAAAAAAGAAGCTTCAAAATGTTGGTGATGTTGGTCGTAGATAAAATTCACCTCTTTAGGTTCCAGGATTCTCTTAAAGAACATTAATGAAAATGACTTTGTATCAGAAAGATGGCAAAGATTCTCTGTTGACATAGAACTCTTGTAGCATCCAGTGTCTGAAACTCTCATTTACAAAAAGTAAAGTTACACAGATGAGGTAATCAGCCATGGTGGAGATCCATGGACAACTAACTACAAAATGTATGTGAATTATCATATTTTGCGATTGCTTCTAAAGAAACTAAAACAATGAACCATGCTTTTCTGGCAAAACACAGATCCAGTGCTTGTCCCGATGGAATTTACATTGTCTCTATTTTGCCTCATAGACATGAATAATCTAAGTATGATGAACATAATAGTAAGAGTTATTTGATTTGACATACTGATATAATTTCCCATTGACTGTAAGATGCTAGGTGGTGTTTAGATGTTTGATTGTATTTCACAGATAATGTTTTGTTTCAGGTGATATTGTTTCAGTAGAAATCACATTTTTTATTCTTGTCAGTGTATTAATTCCCCCCCCCCCTTGCATCACTGTGCGATGTGGAATTCTTGGCATGTATTTCAGTTATTATTTACCGAATACGACTTTGTTAAATTACATGATACTTTTTTCACAGAATCATTTCATCTTAACAGTTTGTAGAGTTGACATTCCTGTTATAAGCTATGGTTTTCTGAGTGTAGCATTTATTTTGTTTATTTTTTTTGTATATCGTGTTTTCCATTAGCAGATCTTTGCAGTCTCTAGCATCAATGCAGAATTTATGTAGTTCAAAGAGGTCTTTCCAGTGTTCTAATCCATGATATAGCATCTTTGCAACTGCATGCACTTCCAGCATTTGCTTTTCATGGTTTCACATGTCTTATGAATCTATCAAATCACAAAGCAGTGCATTGTGATTGGAAAAAGAAAGATAGATAGACAGACAGATGGATAAACAGACAAACGGATAGACAGAGAAACAGACAGACTAATCGATCAGTGGATTGATAGACAGAATGATTAATAGAGAAAACAAAAACATCCATGATCAATCTTTCTGCTTTAATAAAAATAATAATTATAATGAAAAACAAAAAAATACAGAAGTTAACAGTTAATGAGAAAATGGAATGGGGGTGATAGATAGATAGAATAAGAAATGACTAGAGCACTCTGGATTTGATGAAAACATTTTTCAGTGTATTCAAATTCGCATGAAAAAAGTAAATCAACCGACCACTATATGGTCTTTATCAAGATAGATAGGTAGGTAGGTAGATAGATAAGTAGATATGTAGGTAGGTAATCTGATTGATCTTATGGTTTTGTATTTATCATTTATGAGCTTAATCTAATAAATACTTATCAAAACAGATCTAAACTATTTATCTGCATTTATTTCCTGTTGTGCTGTAATATTTGCAACACTGACTATATAATTTAGTCATGATTACTACTAAATTTGGGCATCTGTATGCTTTGAATTATGTTTCATAGAATGTCAAGGTCTTCTTGTCAGCCCATTTCTGTGTGCCAGATGGTCACTTTATTAAAATGCATTTTGAGATGCATTCTAACAACATGGGAAGCAAAAGTTGCCAAGATGTTTAATTTTGTATGGAAATCTGGCAGGTGGTTCTAACATTGCATATGGGTTAAGAAATTGTGAGGGCAATTTATCATTGTGGCAGCTTGCAAACAGACTGCCTGAACACAAATACATTCTTATATGTAATAGAAAAGGCTACACCCTACAATCATATTTGACACTGGCACTGTAATATATTCTGGGTACATCTTGCCAATCTCTTGATTCATAGAAATACAAATTCATGCAAACAAGGTGTGTTCATTTGTTAACTAAAGCCACATGTCTTTAGCTTCTTTTCAAACTGTTCAACACCATTGGTGTCTACCACCAATACTGAAGAGCTATGCATACATCTACAGTTATATATTTAAGGAATAATTTAATTATGCTATAACTAAATATGTCCTCTTTCAATGCGCACCACCCTAGACTTTTCCCTGGTTGTAGTTCTTTAAGAAATCTTTAAAATAACACTTCTTCAAGAAAACCTATCAAGTAACTTGTTGACCTCTCTCCCATTCTTTATCTCTCCCTTTTTCATTAATCCCGGCATAGCCTTTTGCTTTTTTTTAAGTCACAAAATGCTTACAAACTCTTCTAAAAATCATTACATATAGCCATCTAAATTGGAATAGAATTGTTTTATCATGGGGCGGGGCCTGGCTGTCAAACTGAATGGTAGCATGCTCCGTGCAAGCAACTCATGAAGTGCCTTAATCTGGACTTTTGCCTCACCAAACCCAGCTAACTATAAGCTGGCAATAATCTGCAGCCACTTCTGCTCCACTTTGAAGCTTACCCGACGCACAATGTGCAGCCTGAGCCCAAAATGCAAATGTGGTTTACACGTGGGTGCCGGCATGGAGGAAGCGGCAGGGTTTCCCATTCTCCTCCCTTGCCCCAGCACTCACACTCTACTCATCAGCCCCTGGTGGCCCTGCGACCCAGCACGTGCTCCTGCTAGACAAATTGGTGGGAGCCAAGTTAGTGGACACAACCTGGGGCCAGCAGAGTGTTCCACTACTGGTTTATGGGACTCAGTCATGATATGAGACTCTTGTAGCAAGCATGGGTATAGGGTGAACCCAATGAAAGCCAAGTCGCATGTAGTGAATGAAGTTGCTTAATCCCTTGTATGCCCCCTATAACGTGCCATAGTTCATATGTAAACCTGCTCAGTCACCAGTGATAACCTTTGCTGGGACAACATTACTACTGTCCACAGCCTAGTGTAAGCCTGAATTTAATCTTGCAGGGAGCCGATGTTTGCTATTAAACAGCTGGGAATAATCTTCACACACAAATGGCACTTACACGCACAATATAATTGTTGTGATACGTTTTACTGTTTTGAAACACTAATATTGTGTTGAGCGAAGTCTCCCTAGTATAAAAGTACCCCTCATTTCGCTGAATACAAATATGTGTATTTTATTGCAATAAAAGCAAACAGTATTATGACATTCACAGTTAAAAGTCACATCAAACTAAAAATTCTTTGAAAATTCTTATTTTCTCCCATTTTTAAAAAATATTTTATACATAGTAAATTATCTTTCATACCTAAATATTTGATGATAAATGAAAGCCCCGTTGCCCCTGAATAAAATGATATATAATAAGTGTGGGTGCACATAATATGAAAGAGGTGAATTATACCTGAACAGACATATAGCACAAATTCAAGATTTTGTTTATATTTTGTTTTGATCACAACGTGTACATTTGGCTCAGTCCTTAAGGGGTTAAGCTTGTTTGAGCAAAGCCCACATCAATTCTTGTTCCAAATCGTAAGCTTACTTGCAGTTAATCATATGTCTCACAGACACACTCACAGTAGAACTCTGCAAAATAGCTTTGTAAATAAAACTACCTTAATCAGCTTCAAGGTAAACATGGGTATTACTGTTCTTATAACTAATTATTTTATGAGTAACATATTTTGCAAAACTACTTTCCAAAAACAGCTTTTTAAATCTTTTACAATCAAGCCAAGATAAGTAATAAAATCCTGATTCAGATGCCTAATTTAAATAACAGAATTAAATAGAAATGTCATTTCTCATAGCTAATGAATCTCAAAACCAGCATACGATGAAGTTTGGAAAACATCCAGGCTTATTTAAATAAAATATTTTTTTTAATATTAAATAATCCTCTTACAATTTTTTTTAATGCAGATCAAATTATACATAGTAAGGTGTTAAAATATCTAAAATAAAATACATAAAAAGGAAATAGATCAGTAGGACCAATAAGTAGGATCTATAAGCTGCAGCGTATGCCTTATGAGTAAAATAATATTTAATCAATATACATTCCTTTAAGTTCACTATATAAGCAAATTAAATGATGTCTTATGAGTGACAGTGTGGTCAGAGAGCAAGTATATTTTTATGGTTTAATTTAAGAACTTGGATTTGAACATTCATTGAATGTACTTTTTTTTTCTTATGACTTAAAAAACCTCTAATAAAATATTTTTCTCTAAAGCACTATCTTTACTTTTTGTCCCTCCGGGAGGCATAACCACCTAGCACAGTGTGTGTGTGGCAGCCTCCTGTAGAAATACTTGCAATGCTAAAAATGCTTATGCTGTGCTCTTGCACAGCAACATTGTTTTTAGCCAATCAGGTGATCAGGACAGTCAAGCAGCACGCGGCATCACCTCTGATTTTAAAATGACAAAGTTGTGATGTCTGCCACAGATATGGTGGATGTCTATCTAAGAGACAGTCCCATCAAGATTAGAAAGCTCCATAAGAGGGCTTTCCTTACCAGGGACCTATCTTCTTCATCTTCTGTGGAGGATTTCAAAAATAAAAGTAAAAAATAAAAGAAAAAGAAAAGAAAAAAGAAGGGTTGCATTTCCTCTTCCTCAAGTTCTGCTGAGGAACATGATTTTGGTCACTCTTACCCTCACTCTCGTTTGAGTAGTCGACAACTTAAAGAAACAGTACCGCCTAAAACTATACATGTGTTTTCCTCATTTGCGGTTTCTAAGCACACTTCACGCAAAAGGGACAAGACTCATTTGACTGCTATCAGTCCTTCGCTGTCCTCCTCAAGAGAGTTTGCTCATTCATTCTCCCTGAGCCTGTCCTGTTCCAGACAGTTATCACCTGAGATCAATTGGGAGTCTGAGGAGGTGGTTCGCTCTGCAGCTTCCACTGAATGAGGAAACCTAAGCCACATTCAGAGGGCCAGGGTGATCCTTTTAGGTAAAATGCTCCCTTCAAAATTGTTCAATTCCAGATGTGCTATCGAGCAAGAGTCAGAAGTCAGGGATTTTGCCAAACTAGTTTTCTGATCCCTGCTAGTAAAAGAGGATGATCTCCTCCTTAGAAACCATATTGGTATCCCTGACAATCAGGCATTAATGGTTCCTGGAAATGATCCAGCACTGTTATCCATCAGCAGAGGCAATGTTCCTGTGGATCCCATGGATCAGACATTTTGCAATATCCAGTATAAGATTTCAGATGCTCTTGGCCCCCTTCTACTTATTTTAGTTAAAGCAGAGAGGGAGGGATCCTCTCATAGCCCTTCTCTACCTACCTTATTGGCTTCTAAGATGGAACACTTGAAAGCTTCTAGTAGAGCTATGCTTATTATTGCGCAATCTTGCAATTATATTTCCAACATCCACAGAACTCGCTGGCTGCGCTCGGCAGGGATGTCTGATTTGGCTCCTAAGTCACACAAGTTTCCTAATTTGGTAGACTCCTTTCTTTTCAGCCCCTCTGCCATGCAAGAGGTAAAAGGCAGATATAAATTAAAGAAGAGTGTTCCAGGTTGTAAGAAGCCCTTTCAGACCAAGGGTCATTCCTACATGGCTACTGAGTAGTCTCGGGAAGTATATTAGCATGCCCACTTTTGTCATCATGGGGGAAAGTCAAGGCCCTCAGGCACTAACAGATGAGCCCATGACAGAAGCGGCTCATCAGAAAAAAAGATCCATGCAGTCAAGTAAGTGGTTTACCTCACATCCCTCAAATTTGGACAGATATAACCTTAGACAAATGGGTACTTCAGATTTTCAAAAGATGAATGTTCCAATATAAGGCATACATAATTGTTATTTGACAGACTGTTGATACATGCAGGAAAATCACTGCATCAACCCACAAGATGGAGGTATAAGAAAGGAAGACATTTCCTACATATCACATTTTTTATTTGTCAAAGGGAAGAGGAAAAATATTTCTATAATTGCAAACTATATGAACTCAGCCATGAGCTGCAAAATTGGGACATTTATTAAATATTGTGAATAATGACAAGTCTGAATGGCCTTGTACATGATTGGTTTTGTCTGTTCAGTACAGTACCATTCAGACTTTAGTGAATAATCCCATGAATGTAGATTCGCTTTGGCCGATGAAATTCCATCAGTATTTAGCTTTAGTAAATATGAGAATTGCCGTTACGATTGAAATTCAGTTATTTTTACTGGTTTTTGTCCACCTGGGCAAAATAATTTTTTTAATGACTCACAATATAAATCGAGGCCTAAGTTATTCCATCTCTCGTATTTACTGCTCTGGTGAGCTCTTTAGTGGTAGTGATTTTTACCTATCACTGCTACTAACTCCAACTTTTGAAATGGTGCTCTTACACCAGGCACTTTGCAACAATGCAATATGCTTACAGTGAAGGAAAAATGTTTTTGATCCCCTGCTGATTTTGAACGTTTGTCCACTGACAAAGAAATGATCAGTCTATAATTTTAATAGTATGTGTATTTTAACAGTGAGAGACAGAATAAAAAAAAAAATCCAGAAAAAAAGCATGTCAACAAAGTTATTAATTGATTAGCATGTCAATGAGTTAAATAAGTATTTGATCAATCAGCAAGATTTCTGGCTACCCGGTGTCTTTTAAACAGGTAATGAGCTGAGATTAGGAGCACTCTCATAAAGGGAGTGCCCCTAATCTCAGCCTGTTACCTGTATAAAAGACACCTGTCCACAGAACCAATCAATCAATCAGATTCCAAACTCTCCATCATGGCCAAGACCAAAGAGCTGTCCAAGGATATCAGGGACCAGATTGTAGACCTACACAAAGCTGGAATGGGCTATAAGACAATCGCCAAGCAGTACGGTGACAACTTGTGGAGTTTCAATAATCATGAGAATGATGAGGAATCAGCCCTGAACTACATGGGATGATCTTGTTAATGATCTCAAGGAAGCTGGGGCCATAGTCACCAAGAAAACAATTGGTAACACACTTCACTACGCCGTGAAGGACTGAAAGTCTGCAGCGCCCGTAAGTTCCTCCTGCTCAAGAAAGCACATGTACAGGCCAGTATGCAGTTTGCCAATGAACATCTGAATGATTCAGAGGAGAACTGGGTGAAAGCATTTTAGTCAGATGAGACCAGAAATCGAGCACTTTGGCATCAACTCAACTCACTGTGTTTGGAGGAGGAGGAATGCTGCCTACAACCGCAAGAACACCATCCCCACTGTCAAACATGGAAGTGGAAACATTATGTTTTGAGTGTGCACCGCATCAAAGGGACAATGGACAGGACCATGTACCTTCAAATCTTGTGTGAGAACCTCCTTCCCTCAGCTAGGGCATTGAAAATGGGTTTTCCAGCATGACAATGACCCAAAACACACAGCCAATGCAATAAATGAGTGGCTCAAGAAAAAGCACATTAAGGTCTTGGAGTGGCCTAGCTAGACCTTAATCCCAGTCTCCAGACCTTAATCCCATAGAAAATCTGTGGAGGGAGCTGAAGGTTCGAGTTGCCAAACTTCAGCCTCTAAACCTTAATGACTTGGAGAGGATCTGCAAAGAGGAGTGGGACAAAATCCCTCCTGAGATGTGTGCACACCTGGTGATCAACTACCAACTACAAGAAATGTCTGACCTCTGTGATTGTCAACAAGGGTTTTACCATGGAGTACTAAGTCGAAGGAGTCAAATACTTATTTCACTCATTGACATGCAAATCAATTTAGAACTTTTTTGACATGCATTATTCTGGATTGTGTTTCGTTATTCTGTCTCTCACTGTTAAAATAAACCTATTATTAAAATGATAGACTCCGCATTTCTTTACCATTGTGCAAACGTTCAAAATCAGCAGGGGATCAAATATGTTTTTTTCCCCTCACTGTATGCTGCTTATATGGACCCTTTAAGTTATTAAATATTAAGTATTTAGATGCAGCCTCTAATAAAAGCAATGGATTTAATCAAGCAAAAACCCAAATATTTTTTCCATATGTTTCTTTTTAAACATATATTATATTCATATAACATTCTAAAAATCTGTGTCACACTTTCATATTTCTCCCTCTAATATCTGACGAGTGACACCAAAGATGCATGAGGGCTGTGAGCTGTTTCATTTGCTAATAGGAATGAACCACCTAAGGATTCTTAAATTTCCCAGTCACATAGTCTGTATCTGGTGACCATCTGTCTGTTGGTTTGTTTATTATCACCTCTAGATATTCTTCACATTTGATTATCTGCTTGAGCAATTCGATGGGTTCAATTCGTAAGGGTTCTCCAGTTGTGTTTCCCAGCAGGAGATATTATGACTCGCTGGTCAATGTTTTCAGTTCCTGAAAATCAAAATATCAGTATACTAAACCATGTGCAATGACATGTTGCTGTCCTCACATATTGAACATACCTTTTGAAAATGTGTTTCCTGTAAGAAATAATTCAACCTTTATGTTTCACTGAAGAGAACTATGATCACCCAAAATCACAACATATTAAGCATATGAAATCAATTAAAATTAATAATCAACATTTACAAGAGAAATATTTATGAAGTGTGTAATGTGTGATCGCGATAGCTCATAAATATTCATGTAACTTATAAAGAAACACCTTACTTAAAGCTACACTTTTTAATTATTGCAGTGTTATTAAAAAAAAGTGAGAATTCAAAGTTAATTTCAACCTTAAGACCAAAGTAGCTGAACTGGAAGCATAGCTGACTTTGAGAATGTTTCCAGTTCAGCTATTTTGCTCTTGAATTTGAAATTCACTTTGGATTCTCAAGTTAATGAATAATCCTGTTAAGATTTTAGGATGAATACATTAAGCAAGATGGGTGCTATCTTAAGAGGAGGTGAGAGAAGGTATAGGGAGATCAGGTGACTTATAAGAGAGATGGAGTAGCAAACCTTGCATCTACCCATCTATCCATTGACTGTCTGTCAGTCTGTCTGTCTAAGCTATTTATCTATTCCAATCTTTTTTGACCAATATAAAGTTCACACCTATTCTATTATAAAAATAGAGCGTATTCTCTAAACAGTGAATTGTAGTGAAATAAAAACTGAATTTTAAAATGCAAGCTATCATAGTTAAGCAGTAACGATAACTGAGCTGAGACTGTTTCCAAATCAGTTCATTTGGCCTAAATTTTGCAATTCAATTGTCAATTTACCCCTTTACTGAATAATTCTTGCAAATCTTCCATTTAAGAATGTTAGGGACATTTCTGAACATGCCTTCTATAGCATATGGTCCTTTGTCTGATCATCATGTTGTCTGCAATATGTCTAGTATTTTCTAATTCTTATTTGTCAGGTGTAATTGTTTTAGAACGTCTACTTATTCTGCTGGAAAATTTGTTCTACCTGTCATGATGCTTTTAAAATTCAAAAGCAATCTGCAGTGGCTACCAATCTGTAGCTATGCTAAGGTGTGAAATCCCAATGCTAGCACTCAATGGTTACAACAGTAATTGTAACATATAGCTTCTAAAGGTCAACATAAATATTTCATGAAAGACTATTCAAGACAGCTGTCATTTTTACTTCAATTTACAGAAAACTGTAGTCAAGGACACTGGGGAAATACATGGTACTTCAGCATCAAGGGTACACGTTGCTATTCTTATATGTCAGTTCTATTTACAGAGTGGTAAATAGATAAATATTTACTTTATTTGAACTAAACTGACACCGACCAATACTTTTATTTAAAGTTTGAAACTCAATAACTTGTGATTAATGTAAGAGTGTTTTCTCAGCCTTTATACAATAAAAAGCAAGGCCATTCTTCTACAAAAGCATTCTGTTGTGTGATTAATTTCATTCAATGCCAAATGCAGGCTTTGTTACAATTCTGTTAGATGGGCAAATAATAAGATTAATTATTTTTGTATTTTAAAGTACTGATGTTTCAAAGTTTGCATATTTTTTTTTTTACTTCAAACGTGCAAAAATTATTACTAACAAGATGTATTCTGCTTTTTGGCAATATTTAAAAAAAATCTTTTTTATAATCCTAACTTTTAAAATTACAGTTTTCAAGTTTATAAATGTAAATGTACATTTAGAATGTCCTTGGAATGGTATCCTTAGGTAATCTTTTTTTTTTTTTTTTTTATTCCTTAGTAACCAGACCACTTTTCAATTTTCTTTCAGTTAAGTACCTGGGCTGCTTTTACATTTCTGCGGTGTTTGTGTTTAGCTGTAATTTTCCTCTTACTCATTTAAGTATACCCACATATATTATATACCATTTTTCGCCATTAAATGGTCTTTATAAAGATACCATTATTTTCATCATATCGTATAATTTACTATAAAACCAATTATAAAACATGATGAAAACATTTGAAAAAAAAACACACTTTTTCTAACGTTGACCCCCCAAAATCTGTTAGGCATCTACAACCCGTGCTAAATAGTTTCTAAATGTTGTCCGAAGTTTAGAAATAGCCAATGTTAACATGTGCTTAGCTTTTTTTTTTTGCAAGTTAAAGGGCTATAAGTACAAGTAGGACATTGCAGTTTCAAAATATATTTTTTTAAATGTATCAATAGAGACATTGTAACACTGTTATCTGTCATAAATCTGAATCACACCTCACATGCACATATTTTTTAAAGTAGAAAACCCAGGGTAATCAATATGGGTTATGTTCAGTCTTTTTTAGTAGCCACCTAGTCACAAACACTGGCCAAAGTTAGTATTTATATTTGTTTGTCTGTTAAAAATGCAATTTATTTTTATTTTTATAAATGCTAACTTTGGCCAGTGTTTGTGACTAAGTGGCTACTAAAAAAGACTGAACATACCTCATTTGCAATACCTTGGGTTGTCTTCTTTTGCAAATGGTATGTAATCATGGGGGTAATTCTCATTCCTAGGCTACCATTCGCTCTCAAAGGCAACATAACCAATCTAGCAAATTTAAATGTGAAAAAACGGAAAATCAAGTCTTATATTTGATCCTGTAACTTTCACATACACTATAAATAGGGTCTTTCAAAACAGCAAAACGTATAACAACAATATCATCAGTGAAAGTGCCGTTTGTGTGTGAAAAATGCAAAAAACTTCACTTTCACTGGCAATACCCTTGCTGTGATATGTTTTACTGTTTTGAAACACTAATATTTGTTTTCAGCAAAGTCTCCTGAGTATAACAATACCCCCCATGTACAGGTTTTATGGTGATTTGGAAAGTTACAGGGTCAAACATAAGATTTGCCATTTTCTATTTTTGTAAATTGTTATTTTCCAGATTGGCTATGTTGTCTTTGAGACGGTATGGCAGCCCATAAATGAAAATTAACCCCACCATGACATACAATTTGAAAAAGTAGACAACCCAGGATATTCAAATGTCCAGTCTTTTGAAGTAACCAAAGTTAGCATTCATATTTGTTTTTTGCATATTTTTACACAAAAAATGCACTTTTACTGGTAATTTTATCGTTGTGATACGTTTTACTGTTTTAAACACTCATATTTGTGTTCAGCGAAATCTCCTGAGTATAACAATACCCCCCATGTACAGGTTTTATGGTGTTTTGGAAAGTTACAGGGTCAATATAGGGCTTGCCCAATTCAGTTTACCAGATTGGTTTGCTGGGTCTATGTTGCCTTTTGAGACCATATGGTAGCCCAGGAATGTGAATTAACCTCATCATGGCATACCTTTTTCAAACATAGACTACCCATTCAGGGTATTTCCAGTCTTTTGTTGTAGCCACTTAGTCACAAACGCTGGTCAAAGTTAGCATTTTTTATTTGTTGTTTGCCTTTAAAAAAAAAAAAAAAAAACCTGCATCTTTACTGGTGATATGATCGTTGTGATAAGTCGTTTTTTTTTTTAAACACTCATATTTGTGTTCAGTGAAGTCTCCCGAGTATAACAATACCCCCCATGTAAAGGTTTTATGGTGTTTTGGAAAGTTACAGGGTTAAATATAGGGCTTGCCTATTAAATTCTCTGGGACTGAAACATTGACATTACATGGCATCATAATTTGTACTTTTAGGTGAGTAATAAAAGTTATGTTTTAACGGAGACCGTGAGTGCGGACCATTACTTCGATTTTTTTTTTTTTTGTACATGGATGACCTGAATCCGGCACCCAGCATTTAGTACGCATCAAGACGTTAAGACTGAAGTGCAAGGAATCTATGGATTTGTATCTAGCTTCCCGCCGTATCCATGACAATGTTAGGTTCGTCATATTCGTATTGTGGCTAATGGATGATTGCAGTCAGTGTTGTATTAAAATAGTGATCTATTGAACAAAAAGAACGTGGAATTAGATACCTTATACAAGATAGAAAGAAAGTGCAACATATACAACGTGAATCTAACTAGAATTATAAAGTGCAGAAAATATGATTATTACAATGATATCCCAGTACATACGAGGACTAGATTTAAAGTGCCAGTAAGTGCTAGGGATAAAAAAGTGCTTTCTGTATATGCAAACTATGCATTATATAAAAGTGATTACGTGCCAAAGTTCATATATAGAGCCCTCTCCTATATAAAAAAGTGTAAAACGTCTATAAGCAGCAAATTAGTCCTAAAGATGGGACACAAAATACATACTAAATGTACCTTAATATTCCAAGTTGTAAATAAACATCAAATAGTAAAAAATACAAAATAACAAATACTACATATTTTATTGAAATGGAGACAAATAGGTGGGAGCCAAGGAAATATCCCTGTACATAAAAAATTAATCGGGGCGGAGCCGAGCAGCAGAGGCAAACGGTCGCGCAACTCTGGAGCTCCGTAATACAAACGGAGAAATCAAGCCTAATTTAAAACCAAAATCACCCCCACTGAAAGCAGACCCCACGCAGGAACCCCACAGGCTCCATGGGTCGCAAAAACAAGAAAAGATCGACGGATAATTCAGCCCCTGGGCTCACAATTGGGGAAATGTGGCGGCAAGCATGCGGCCCGAGCGAAGCCAATATGGCGGCGCTCAGGGGGGCTGCACGGATTTCTCCGATGAATACTCAGAGGAAGCGGACGAGGAATACCCCCAAACACCAGCCCCAAAAGTGAAACCTAAACCGGGCAAACCAAGGTCTGACCCCGATGTCGACCTAGTCACCACCGGAGTGCTGAAAGCCTTACTAGCAGACCTGCAAAAAAATATCCTCGCAGACATCTCCGCGTTAAGAGGAGAGCTGCAGGGCCTGACAGGCCATATTACCGTGCTGGAAGACTACTCTCAAAACCACCATCACACCGTCACCGCAGGGTGATATGCAGGAGCTGCACCGCAAACACACACTACTTGAACGGCGCCTGGATGCCCAAGAAGACACGAGAAGAAGACTCAATATTAAGGTCAGGGGGATCCCGGAGGGACCACCAGAGGCAGATCTTCCACACAAAATCCAAAGCCTCTTGGCCACCATACTCCCCCCGGGTCAAAACACGTCTATCGAACCCCCAGACCTTTACCGGATCCCAAAGCCCACTGGGGCCCCAGTGTCAAGTACAAGAATGGTAGGGACAAGGCAACGGTCCTCAATGCCCTCCGAGGTAAAACTCCCTTGAAATTCGAGAATGCAACACTCAACTTTTATAACGACTTGTCGAGGGGAACCTTGGCATGGCATAGATCGCTCCGACCCCTCAACGCCACACTTCAGCACCAAAAGATCCCATACCACTGGAGATCCCCTCACATACTCCTCATGCAAAGGGGTGAGACCACCCATCAAATTCATGACCCACAAGACGCAACAGAGCTGCTACTGGCCTTGGGCCTAAGCTGGGACTCACTCCTCCAAACGGGCCTCCAGGCCCCCTCCACACCGAATAACAGCTGGGACCCGGCGAACAGCGCACCATTTGTGCCTCGAAATCCTACATCAGTCACCTATGCTGCGTTCACCACCTAAGCAGAGCAGAGGTGCCCGCACTACTATCCTGGCACTGCCAGCACCTGACTACATTGGATTACCGTGCTAGACAGGGGTAACTTGTAACCCCCAGGACTCATGACATTTGCATCTCTTTTTTTTTTTCTTTTTTTTTTTCTTCACCTTTTTATTTTCTACCCATTATTTTTCATGG
This sequence comes from Pelobates cultripes, assembly GCA_933207985.1. Taxonomy (NCBI): domain Eukaryota; kingdom Metazoa; phylum Chordata; class Amphibia; order Anura; family Pelobatidae; genus Pelobates; species Pelobates cultripes. The sequence continues at coordinate 310,344,383 of OW240912.1, read as the reverse complement.
GTTCTGCCATCCCTTGGAGCGAGACTCACGCCTGGTAGACCCCAGGGAACTTTGTCGCTTGGACTTACATGATCGGGTCTGTCCACCCGCATTTCAAGCTATTATCTGTTTATTAGTCATCTAATCTACTTAGTTAGCCTCTAAATAGGCACATATAGACGCAATCGTACTGTTTACTTTGCTTTGCAAGGTCTAGCATTGTGCTTGTAGCGAGATATGTCATAACCGCTACGGTGGTTTGGCCTGCCCCACAGGCCTCCCGGGCACTCAGCCTATAACACTCTTTAAATGACAGCCTTTGCTCCACAGTTCAAAGATCGATCTCAAAAGTAGGTCAGTGTTTTTTGTCTAGTGCTTATTAACGGACCCTGCCCATGGAGCAACCTAATTAGACATCTAGAGCACTGACTAAAGAAACGTCACTATAGTCAGCCCAGAATAATAGATATATAGACAAGATATCTACTTTACGATTACACTGGTATTAATAAGTTTATCCTTTTTCTTTCCTTTTCTCCTTCCTTTTTAATAAAGTTGTGCCTTTAACAATTGGACTGGAAAATTAGCCCACCGCCATGTAAGGCCACTTAAATTCGCGGCTAGCGCGATCGCACCACCAATTAAAATCACCCATGTTGGAAAACATTCCTAATGTAATTCTACATATAAATGCATCACTCAATATGGTATTTATCACAAACCTGTGCGTAACTCACCTATTAGTGACTTGCTCTCATTTATATATAGAAAGTATGCAAAGTTGAAAATGCAAAAAGGAACAGTTTTTTTTGTTTGTTTTTTTATATATGCCTCGATTGGCCAAGTACATTATTTAACGACACCTACTCTCTTTATTTTGTTACATGTCTTTGTTAGCCCATGTCGGGGCTCCCAGGGGGTCTCTCTTATAGATCACTTGTTCAGACTATCACAAATGTATTCTTGAATAACTAGTTAAATATATTGAATGTATAGCTCATTAGTTAAATCAAGGAGGTTAGCTCAGGTCCAGAGCATGTTAGCATCATACCAAATGGACAAAACGGAATACCAATCTCACGTTTACCTATTACTATGCTTGACTACTTTAGCACGTTAAATAAGCAATGCATAATAACCTGTTATATTCCTATTTAACAAAATGTGCAAATGTATCAGGCCATGAACGTGTCTGCATTAAACTGCCTGTGTCTGCTGTCGTGGCTACACGGGTATGCTTGTAAAGTATTTTTGCACCAAAAATAAAGAATTAAAACAAATATTAATCAAGACTATTGCTTCTTCCAAACATTGGGCTTACTTATACTAAACAGTGGTTCCATAGGTCCCAATTTAGGACCCAATATAAAGGGAAACATAATATATTGAATGGAGCCTTAGAAATGGCAACTTTATGATTACCAGAATGACTATAAAGAATATGTATTGCAAAATGGGACTGTACTTTTCAGCCTAATGAAGCATACTAATTTTGGATCTTGAAAAAAAAAACAACCTACTCTAGGGCCCAATGCATAATTACAAAAAAGAGCTATATGTAAGCTTTTCGTTGAGGCCTGCTGATGCTATAGTATTAAGTTCATGGATCCAAAAGTTTCACGATTTAAAAGATGCTTTGCTCTATCTCCACCATGTTGTGATTCCGGAGCATGATCTATCCCAATGAATTTGAGTGACGAAAGGGGATGCTGGAAGTCCATAAAATGATTGGCAACTGGCTTATCTGAGGTTCCATCACGTATGGCTAACCTGATGCTTGAACAATGTCCTCTAATACGCTTGCATAGCTGTGTCTCTGTTTTTCCAATATAAACCTGTCCACATGACAGTTTATATATTATAAAAGTGGATTTACAGGTGATGGTATATCGTATTTGGTACGTCTTGTCTGTATGGGGATGATAGAAGTAATGGCCTGGTGTCATATGTCCACAAGTTACGCATCCAAGGCATTGTATACAGCCCCTGTTATGCGCTTCTGTCTTAAGAGGCATATAGCTCTTAATCGGGTCTGTGTGTACCAAGAGATCACGTAGACTTTTCACTTTTTTGAAGCACATTAGTGGAGGTTGTTTAAAAAATTGTGTCAATGTATCATCATGTTTCAACATGTTCCAATTCTTAGTTACAATTGTGGTCAACTTTGAAGATGCCACATTGTATATAGAAGGGAAAATTATTCTGTTTTGAGTTTTCTCTGTGGAAGAGGATACATTCTGCCTTGCCATTAGTAAAGCCTTCTGTGGTAAATCCAATTGGTATCCTCTATTAATACATTTCTGGGTCATAGCTTTAATTTGTTCTTCCATTACCTCTGGATTGGAATTGTTTCTAATCACTCTCATATATTGTGCTTTGGGGAGTGATTTTAAAAATGCATCTGGATGTGCACTTGTGGCATGCAATATAGTGTTTAAATCACTAGGTTTAGTTTAAAGACTATACTGAATTGCACCATTTTTTATTGAGATCTCCAGATCCAAATAATGTACCTTGTCCTTGCTTATAGTTGAAGTCATGCGGACGGGTGTGGGGAGGTAGTTAATGGTACTGATCATATCCAAGGCTTCTTGTTCCGTTCCTTGCCATAGAATTAATATGTCGTCAATATAGCGATAGTATCCCTTTATTAGGTGTCCATATTGTGACAAAATATTGTGTTGTTCATATTGGAACATATAGGCGTTGGCGTACATGGGCGCCATTGCTGCCCCCATAGATGTCCCTGATGATTGTTGATACCATTGGTTTTCGAACCTAAAGTGGTTATACTGTAGATCCAGGATTAAAAGTTCTAGTGTAAATTCCACGGGAGGTCCTTGATACAATGGAGAATGTGTGAGAATCTGTCTCATCGCTTCAATACCCTGATCATGGGGTATAATCGTATACAAGCTGCCAACATCCATGGTTATCAAAATCGGTTGATCCACGTTGAACTTTATCTCCTTAATTTTACTGAGTAACATTTTGGTGTCTTTGATGCACGTGGTGAGGCTTTCAATGGGAGCCTTAAATAGATGATCCAACCAACGAGCAATTGGTTCAAGTACCCCCCCCCCACAGCTGAGCCTATAGGTCTCCCCGGTGGACATTCTGCATTCTTGTGTATTTGTGGAATACTGTAAATGATTGGCGTCCTTGGATGTTGGAGCTGAGAAAGTGGTAGATCTATTTATCCAGCCTTTACTCCAAAGCTCACAATGTCCTCTATGATAACTAAAACAGCTTTTGTTGGATCATTGCTTAGAGGTGTATATACTGTATGGTCCTGTAATTGCATCTTTAATTCATTGGCATATCTTTGATAATCCATAATAACAATCCTGCCCCCTTTATCCGTGGGGTGAATTACTATATTGAAATAATTTGCCAGTTCCTTATTGATTTTTCTTTCTCGTTTAGTGATATTTTGATATTTATTTTTATATTGTTGTATTGCAGTTCTGGTTTAATTTCCTGTTGTATTCAAAAAGGTTTTAATAGAAGCTTTCGAGGAAGGTGGATCAAATGTTGTAGGGTCCCGAAATCTATGTTTGTCGTGAAAATAGGTTTCTGGTTGTAATGTATTCCTGCTTTCATAATGGTCCTTAAGTCTTAAGGACCTTCCCAATTGCAATAATTTAACATTCCATTAAAATAAATTTGGGCTAGCGGTAGGTACAAAAGAAAGTCCTTTACTAAGTAAAGAGACTTCATCCTCTTTAAGTTCCTGCTTAGATAAATTAAATACAGGTATTATCTCCTCAGAGGGGGTTTGTTCCTGAGGATATATGCCTGGCACTTTGTGGCTTCTGTGAGTCCTCCGCTTTCTCCTTCTTTATTCTTCTGATGACTGCGGGTTAGTGTACCTGCTTGTGAGGTTCCTAAAAAAGGATCTTTCGGCTGTTCTCCCTGAGTCTCATTCTCAGGAGCCGATTCCCCAGAAGTAATATCAATAGTGGGGATAGTGAGACACTGAATCCTTCTCCTGCGTCTACGAGGTCTTTGTTTTGAATTCCCAGACAACCATCTATAAACCCCATGGTCCTGGTAGTCCTGTTTTAGTCTTTCAAATGTTTGTCTTTTAAATTGTATAAGCTCATCTTTATATTTCACAAGTTCCTCTTGTACCTTTTTGTTTCTTTTTTATTCCCTCTTGTGTGGATAATAGTAATGCCTGTTCCTGCTCCAACTCCATGATTTTGCATTTGGTGTCGATCAGGTCTGATTTGATGTTCTTGATGATTATTAACATCAGGTCCAGTGAAGCACGATTTAGTACAAGTGTCCAATCCTTACATAATGAGGGTTTTAGATGTCCGATGGTAGGGATATTAAGAATTCTAAACCCTCTGGGGATTTTTCTTGCCTTATAGTAGTTCAATAAATATATATATCCAAAATAGAATGGCTTTTTAAATCAAATTTAAAAAACGACCAACGTTTCAGTCCCTCAGACTTTCCTCAGGGTCAACAATAGGACAATAATCAATGTTGACCATGAGGAAAGTCCCGAGCGGGGACTGAAATGTTGGTAGTTTTTTAAAATTTGATTTATTAAAGTATTTGAGGTTTTATGACCAGAGAGCAGCCATTCTAGTTTGGATTTCTATGTTTGGAGCTCAGGCTAATTCTTGCACCCGACAGTGGAGAAGCTAAAGCGTGAGTGCGGGGAATTTTTCCTTTTTTAAAATGTATATATATGTTAAGACACCCCTGGCACAAAGGAGTGAAATCACTGTTTAGTTAAGCTTCTGCTTCCTCAATAATGCAGACTCAATTCGTGTATACTTCAACCGTATGAACTGCAACCAGGGGAATGTGCCAGTCTCCTGAACAGGACCCGTACGGGTGCTCCAAACTCCCAAACAATAAATCCATGAATCGCAGCTTACAGCCGAACCAATGTATTCTCCAAGCGGCTTACGTTTCCAGCAATCAGTCGCTAACCGTGTGTAGTAAATCCCCCCCAATAACAAGACCAAGCTCCGCATTGAGGGTAAAACAAGAACTGGCTTTACTGTGGGCTACCTGCCAGTATTTATGCAGGTCTCCCACTTGGTGGACACTCCCCTAGGGGACCAAATGGGTGACTGTAATGACAGACAGACATATTGGATTTTAAGACATACAGGCACAAAATATTCCCATAATGCATCCTGGTTTCCTCCCCTCTGCCCTGGAGATAATTGAGAAGTAATTCAATTATCTCCCAGGACAGAGGCAAATCGCCATTTTAAATGAGACACAGAAAACACATGAAAATAAATAATTATTCAACTACCGAACATATTACATTTGTGCAACGTATCCCCAGATAGCCTGGATCTGAGTGCACATTCTTAGCGAATAGCGCTCAGATCCCATACGCACAGTTCAATCGCCATGGAGTCAAAGTCTTTTACAGTCTTTCGGTATGTGATTGACTCAATGGGAAGGCTATCTGGGTTAAGTCCATTCGTATAATCCAAACTCCTGAACGGGCCGGTGTTCTTGAAGAATGAGAAGGGCGGTCTGTAGTCTCAGCGGTGTTCGGCAGAAAAAGTGTCCGTTTTTAGTTCCATAGAATCTGTGCGGAACACCGCTGGTCTTTCACATGGTTTAAACACCGCTGGTCTTTCGCCTCGTGGTCGGCATACGAACGACGACCACCCTGCATTCGGTTATAATTAAGAGGTGTCTGCAGTTAACCACAATGTTCTAATTGGGATCAATAGGTTAACCAGCAGCACACTTCTCTTCTGGGTGGCCGTCTGTTTGGTAAGTTCATTCGGTAAAAAGTCAAAAAGACGAATAGGGGTATATGGACAGGCAATTCCATGAAGGGGAGGCAAACTAGACGAACCAGCAATATTAGTCTTACAGATGAATCTGCCACAATATATATATATATATACACACATATACATATAATACGTGTGTATATATAATATGTGTGTGTGTGCATACATACACACACACACACACACACTTTTTATTTCCTATATATGTATATTATAAAATAATTAAAGGATTTTATAATATAGTATACATATAAAATGCAAATATATGATTTCATTATGAGTGTATTTTGAGATATATGTGTATTTATCTCAAGGTACACGTATAATGCAATCATACATATGCATTATTTGTGTTTGGGGCAATTTCAGTATAGTATGAAATAGCTAGTGAGTATACTTATTCCAATAATAAAAAGTCGGTAGAGTTGTGCCGACGACGTGTGTAGTAGGCCTGTAAATAAGTGGGCCTACCTTAAATAGTATATGAATAGAGAGAGCGGAGGGTGGGCCAACAGTACGTCTGGACCAGTAGGTAAGTTGGGTAGGAGCGGAAGTCCCTTTTAAAGGGACATAGCCCCTACCACAACTTCAGGCCCCGCCTTCCAATTTGTGTTCGTGGCCATTTCAGTATAGTATGAAATAGCTAGTGAGTAGACTTATTACAATAATAAAAAGTCAGTAGAGGTGTGCCTATAGTAGGCCTGTAAATAAGTGGGCAAAAAGGAATACCCATATTGTGTTTATCAAAGATATTTATTAAGAAAACACAAGACATGGAGTTAGCGTATTACAATGACATTTCACCCATGCATGCCTTAATTCCTGTGTCGGCTGAGGTATGCGTTGTTGGTGAGGAAGTATTGAATAAGTACCTCGTGACCCATTTGACTGGTCTTAGTTGATGGTAAGCTTAATACGTAGTGATCCTGTATTTGTACAGGTTAGAATACCGTAGGCAAAGCATGGAATCGTGTTGCCCTGTGATGGGAAATTCTCTGGGTCGTAGGAACCATCAAACCCAGTATATGGCGTTTCCTGAGAATGGTGTTTGTAACTGAAACATGTGCTGTAAAATGCCCAGCAGATATAACTTAATAGTGTTGTGTGACCTTTATTGAGATATGGCAAAAAGTGGCAAAAGCCCCCCAACGTTGTATTCTTGAACCAGTTTGTAAGGTGGTGATCTGACATGAACTTCGATATATGCAGTAAGATCTGTTGTAGCAGTGTGCATATTCTTTGAGGGTCAACTGTGTGAATTCCTGCTGTGACTTAGCAACTCTTCTATTCCATCGGTAATTCTTGGAGCTGGGGAGTGATTGTAGCTTTCGGTGAGGCAGTTGTTAGGGATCTCCTGAATGCCTGAAACTGAAGACTAGCTAACTGGATAGCAGCTGTATTGTAAATGCCTGGTACGTGGTAACATACCAGATAAAAAATTGGTGACAGGCTTCCTCTATGTTAGTCGTCTGATGAATACATACTAAGGGATACAAGACCGGATTTGTTTATGACATGGCCAATTGACAAATTGTCAGCGGCCTCAAACCGGTCTGCTTGCTCATGAATGACCTCATGTCGCTGTTGCGGCTATGATGGAATATACCTTGAAGCGTGCAGAGTTCTTAAGGAACCCTTCGATCTGGCTTACTTCTTTCGGCCATCTACCACATAACCCACTGTCCCCTGAGATTGCAGCAAGCCCTGTGCAAGCTGCAGCCTCAGGGTGACTACATATGTAAATTGCCCTAGTTAACGACATATATATTTACAGGGAAGCGACACCTAAATATATTGTCCCTAGGCGAGTTCCAGCTGGGCGTCCTTCCGCTAGAAGAACCTGAAATATGTATGAAGTATGTGGGACATTCTGGTTTACCAACAGGAACTTATATTGGAGATCACGTAAGTGTCTGTGACTGGAGTTGTAAATGCAGAGAAAGGGCCAAATAAGGAGGATTTGAGTAGTCTAACGTGGCCTTGGTTGTATGTAATTGCTCCCCTGTGGGACGAAATTGCGTCGCAGTGGATTGCTCATGGTGGGTCGTTTGTAACGTGAGAGTGATGGTCTAGTGAGGGCCCCATGTAGAGGCATGCTGTGGTAGGTTGTGCCAAAATTTGCAAACTTATGTCAAAACAGTAATTCCTATGCCGTATGTAATAGCCCAAATGAGGAGCTGCCATTATGCTATAGTGGATAACCCTTTGGTGGTCGTATGTAGCGTATAAAGAGTGTGGTTTGTGAATAAAATTGGCCGTGGTATGATAAGGTCACCCCTGTAAGCTAGAATTACTTAACAGCCTTGATGCTTTTGTAAGGCCGTATAATAGGCGTTGCACATGCAAGGCTAATATGTTAACTTGTACCATGGTTGCTGAGCCGTCAAATAGCCAGGAAAGCGGGAAGGACTGTATAATATGATGTAGATGAACTGGTCTAATACGCAGTGGATATGTGGGACTAGTCCAGTATGGAATTGACTATGTAAGCCCAATGGCGGCTGACTAGTAAGGTCGACCCAGGGGAACTTACATGACCCACATGATAAATTCGGTAGGTAACATAATGTATGTGGCATGTTGCGCGCGTCGTAATTTGACAATATGCTAGACTGAAGTAGTACACTGAGAAGTAAGGAGAACTTCTGTTATGAGGGAATTATCACTCTGCCAGGAGTAGGCCAGGAGTAGGCCATGTAGGTAGGGAGCTACTGTGTGGCCGTATGTGGACAGTGCAAGACATAGTAGAAGTATGATACTATAAGACGTGGTTGATTTACAGGTAGAAAGCTGTGAGATAGTAGCACTTTAAGCATACATTCCTATCCAGCTGATATGTGAACTTAATGCCCAAATGAGGGGTTGCAAATAATCTTAGTTGTCCACTAAGGTTACCTGAATTATGTTGCAAAGGACCATAGATGGTTTGTGTGAGGACTATGCATAAGACCTTGAGAGCGGCCCAATGTAGTTCCTGTGGTACTGGTAGGTAACGTAAGTCTGAATGGAATTTAATGGGGTGGGGTTTGTGGTTTATTTTAAGTTAGAGATCTGTTGAAAGTTACTGGTTATGACTGCGTAGCCATAATTGAAATATGGTCATACTGTTATCGTACAGTAACTTGTTGTAGGGTCTACACGGGGAACATGATAGATGTGCTGAGATGCCATGACTTGTATGAGCGGTACTCTGTGACATCCTGGACGGCGATGAGAAGTGAGACAAGATTAACGTCCTTGCCCTTCAGGATGTCCTTTGAGGTTTGCCGGTACCATATGTTGGGGTAATAACTTGAGGCCCTAAGATGATGGGCGTGTTAGAATTACCTGGTTGGAAATAGGGAGGGCACAGAATATCAGTTGCAAGTGGTTACTGGTGTCACGACTGGGCAGCTACGGGCTTCCAGTTTCTTTAGTCTATCGTTCATCTGCCTCCTGGATATTACTATAGAGGCGATCCTGGTATACATGTTGGCATTGCTCGTGCCACTTGCTTTCCCTCGTGTCTGATTTGTTAGTATATGCTTGCATATACCTGAATAGTTCTGTTTTGCGGGCAGTAGCTGTAAAGTGTATGTTTCCCTGCATAAATCGGCTGTGATTAGTGGGATGGTCCACGATCTAATAGAAGATGGATTGCCGGAGTGTCCCTTTTTTTTTAGGGGAGGCAGTCCTAGTTGGATTACTGGGAATAGAAATATCATCTCCTTCTTCTGGAACCTGTAGGAATCAGGAGTTCCTCTTGAGGGTGTATACAGATGTTTTGTGCCGAAGTGGCGAAACAATTTGTTAGACTGCTGACCGGTGAGTCCCTTCTGGTTGCCAAGTGGCTGGGTCGGCTCTACCGATGGTTGGCACGAGGGGTTGATCTGCTGGTTTTGGGCTTACAAGGGATGAGTTTTTGATCTGTAGAGGGGGTGTGACGAGTGATTCCCTTGCTATGCAACATGCGAGGCTAAGTGTGAGTGACCAATGTATCATTTACATGGGTGTTAACAAGATTACTATCAAAATGCCTATCCCATGTCAATTCAATAGATTGAAACAGTGTTTACTAAGTCAGACCTCAGGGAAGCCTACAGTCTTGTGTGTATTAAAGAGAACTATGAGTGGAAGACTGCCTTTAACACCAGGAGTGGTCACTATGAGAAGTCTTTGTAATGCCCCAGCAGTATTTCAGGATTTTATCAATATTTTAAGGAAGTTCATACAGACATTTGTGATCATATACTTTGACAACATCTTAATATATCCCCCTAATCTGCATACTCACCATATTCATGTCAGACCGGTTTTGAAGACACTTCATGTCATAGGCCTCTACTGTAAACTCAAGAAGTGTCTGTTTGAATAAACTGAGGTGCAATTCCTGATTTATCTAGTCTATGCTAATGGCTTTCGTTTGGATCCAAAACAGCTTTGTGACCCTTTCCACATAGTTTAAAAGCCATCCAGCGATGTATTGGGTTTGCAAAATATTTTTATTAAAAAAAATGAATCATAATATTATTGCACCCATCACCAAATTAACAAAATAGGGTGTTAATACATATTCCTGGACCCCAGAAGCACTTGCTGGCTTTCATTTTCTTAAAACCGCATTTGCTTCTACTCCCATTCTTAAAAACCCAAATCATTCCTTGTTTTTTGTATTGGTGGTAGATGACTCACAGGTAGGAGTGGGAGCAGTTCTGTCTCAAAGAGAGTATCCTGACAAACCACTGCACCCTTCTAGAATTTATTCCATTCAATTGTCTAAGGCAGAAAGAAACTATGATATTGGCAACAGAGAACTCATTGACATCATGATAGCACTTAACCCCTTAAGACCGGCGGGCGTACAATTACGCCCTATTTTAGGCGGCTCTAAACGCCGCCGGGTGTAATTGTACGCCCTCCGGTCTTTCTTTACTTACCTGGTCGCCGGCGGTCCCACGCAGGCGATAGCGGTGGGGGGGACTCCCAGGGAACCCTCCGTGGCACGTCCGACCCCCTGGAAGCCTTGCGAGGACCCCACAATCACATGGCTGGGTAGGCTGCCTGCTGCATTGCCAGCAGGGGGGCTGCCTGTAATGACAGGTGGTCCCCCTGCTGGCTGAAAATAATAATAAAATAAATTAATTAAGTGTAAAAAATAAATAAATATATACTTAATTTTAACCAGACAACTGGACGTGCAGGAACAGAGAGGTGGAGAGCACTGCTCAATGAGCTTACATTCTAGAGGGAGTGGGGTATAGTGACACAAAAGGTAAAAGTAGGGGTACAAAGTAGGTTGTTAGAAAAGTATTCACTGAGAGCTTAGTTGCAGGAGAGGAGTCATGGGGGTGGTGGGGGATAAAAACCTGCTAACAGTTTAATTGATATGCTTTCTTGAAGCAGTGAGTTTTCAATGATTTTTTTTGAATGAGTGGAGACTGGGTGAAAGTCTTATGGTAGTGATAGATTGTCTAAGGCAGTGTTTCCCAACCCAGTCCTCAAGGCACACCTACCAGTCCAGGATTTAGGGATTACCCAGTTGTGTCTAAGGTGTTTTTTGTCTTCTTTGTAAAAACACCTTAGACACAACTGGGTAATCCCTAAATCCTGGACTGGTAGGTGTGCCTTGAGGACTGGGTTGGGAAACACTGATCTAAGGTGCATTTGTGCTACCTGTCAAATTTCCCTCTTCCAGGGATTTGGCTATTATTTTCACCAGAGAGGTGTTTATATTACATTGTATACCTGATTCTATAGTTTTTGATAGGGCTAGTCAGTTCATTTACTGGTTCTGGAGAGCTTTTGCTCAGAGATGGGTATTTCTTAATCATTTTACTCTGCCTACCACCCCAGACAAATGGAGATGCTGAGAATGCCAACCATTAGAGTAACATATTCCCTGTTTTGTTTCCCACAACTAGAATAATTGGGCTGACCTGCTCCGTTGGGCTGGATTTGCTCACAATTATGCTGCTCATAAGTCTTCCAGTAGCAGTCTCTTTATGTTGTTTATGGCCAGCATCCTATTGTTCTCCTGTCTACATTCTCATCATAGGGAATGCCAGTTTTGGAAGAACATTTAGCTGGTTTAGTCCACTGAGCAAAGATATGGATGTTTTATTTTAGTTAAATAGGTTTCCTGCAGACACACCACATGGGCAACGAGACTTGAGCAAAAGAGCTGATGATGATAAACTAGCATATTTAAACCCTTAGCATTTAAAGAGAAAACATTATGTATCATGTAAGAAATAGAGAATAATTCGGGATTATTCTAACTCCTAGTGACCGAATAATCTAAATTTTATTAAAGACAGGAGGCGAATATTTGCTTATCTTTCTTTACTGTAACTCCCAGCAGCAAAGAAACAGTTAACAGCAGTGTAAAAAAAGTTTAACCAATCAGTAAGCATTACAGTAGTATAAACTGTCATCAGGCTCCTCCCAATTCCTCTTTCTTGATGTAGCCGAACAGTCGTAGAGTCAACCATGTAAATGTAGAAACCTTAAAAACGATGAACAGGTAACAGTGTAGGTATCCGGTAGGATGAAGGTAGTGATCAACCCGCGGGTAGATTCGAGACAGAAGGCAAATGATCTTCACACTAGGAGGAAGGAGAAACATCGTGAAAGTATTGGTCTCTTTGGCAAGAGAAAAACCAAATTAAATGCAGTGAACTGAATTTCAATTTAAGTGCAAGCTCTAACTATGATAATTAACTGTGTGATATGTAGAGTAAGTGACATACCTAGAATATAATAACCAATGTACCATTGAAAACGGGTTTAGCATATAATAGCGACCTAATGAGTATAGGCTAGAGAAAAGAGAGGATGCTAGTCATAGTAGAACTGAAAATAGTACAGGATACTTACCTAAAAGGGTGGGTAAAAAGAAATCCAGGGTGGGAAAATATTCGCCTCCTGTCTTTAATAAAATTTAGATTATTCGGTCACTAGGAGTTAGAATAATCCCGAATTTTATGGCAAGACAGGAGGCTTCATATTTGCTATTTTAACGCACAGATAGCAAAGACAGAGAAACATGTGGAGAGTGTCTGAAATAAAAGGTACGGAAGGTGGATTCTCTAGACCAATCAGCGGAGGCTAGAATTTCCGCTAAGGAACCTCCGGCTATGAGTGCTGAGGAGGCGGCTGCGCCTCTAACCGAGTGAGCCCCGAAAGAAGCATCAATGCCAGCCAGGGCTAGAAGCCATTTAATCCAGCGTGCAATGGTAGGGCACGAGACTGGTTTGTGAGGTCGTACATAAGACACCAGGAGGGGCCCAGTAGGTGGTCTGAGAGGGGTAGTGCGGGCAATATAGTGTCGTATACACCGGGCTACGCAGAGGAGGGGTTTCTCCGAAAAGTAAGGGTAGCTCACAGTAGACGAGTTGGTCTTGGTGCGTCTAGTGATATTGAAGTGTACCCCCTCCGGTGTGAAATCGAGGGCATGAAAGTCGAAAGCCCTGATGTCGGAAACTCTTCGGAAGGAGACCAAGCAAAGGAGGAGAGCTAGTTTGGCTGATAATTGGCGTAGGGAGAGCGCCTCGTTGTCCGGCCAAGCTTCCAAGAACGTGAGCATGATGGCCATGTCCCAGAATTGATTATATTTGGGATTCGGGGGTCTAGCGATGCGTATGCCCCGCAAGAGTCTACAGATGGAAGATTGTTTGCCTACTGAAGAACGTGTGCTGCAGAAATAGCAGACCGAAACACGTTAATGGTCCGGTAGGATTTACCCTGGTCGAACAGAGACGAAAGGAAATTGATAATATTAATTATAGATGTTGAAAAGGGATCAAGGTCCCTTTCCAGGCACCAGCAATTCCATAGGCGCCATTGGAGAACCAATCTGCGACGAGGTTGTCTGATCCCGGTAGATATTCCGCTCGCAGGGAGATATTCCTGTCTAGTCAGAACTGATATAATTCTTTGGTCAGATCTGAGAGCATCTTCGATTTGGAACCTCCTAGATGGTTCACGTAACGAACCGCGGACACGTTGTCCATCTTCAGCACCACGGAGCAGTTGTAGACATTCTTGGCGAAACTGCGGATTGCGAATGAGCCTGCAATCAGTTCGAGGCAATTGATATGAAGTGCTCGTTCCGAGTGGGACCAGAGCTTTCCGAGCAAGTTGCGCCCCATCCGAGCAGACTTGCATCCGACTCCAGGAAGAAGTCTGGTTGGGATCCGAAAATGGCTCTGCCATTCCAAGCGTCCATATGTTGTAGCCACCAATGGAGTTCAAGCCGGACTTCGTCCGTGAGTGTGATCTGTTGGTCGTAGGACGTCGACTGATGTAAGTATTGGGTCTTCAGGCGTTGTAGTGCTCGGTAGTGCAGTGGGGCAGGGAATATAGCCTGTATTGAGGCGGAGAGCAAGCCGATGGTGCGGGCCAGGTCCCGCAGACGGAGGTGTGGTGATTATCAGTAACCTCCGAATGTCTCTTTTTATGGATTTGACTTTGGATGCCGGAAGTTGAAGGACTGCTTGAACAGAGTCTATCTGGAATCCCAGGAATTGTATCGTCTGGGACGGTGTTAGGGATGATTTCTGGTGATTGATCACGAAGCCAAGATTCTGCAATAGGGCGGAGGTCATGCTTGTGTGAAGGTGGAGAGTTTCCTGGTCTTGTGCCATGAGGAGGATATCGTCCAGATAGATTATGGAGCGGATTCCTTGGGAGCGCAGTAATGCCATCACTGGTTTCATTAGTTTGGTAAAGCACCAGGGTGCAGAAGATAGGCCGAAGAGGAGGCAGGTGAACTGCCATAGTGCTTGTTCCCAACGAAACTGAAGGAGGCAGCGGTGTGCTGGTGTTACCAGCACCGTGAAGTATGCATCCTTTAGATCGAAGCGGGAGAACCAATCTCCCTCGGAGAGTAGGTCTCTCAATAAATGGATCCCCTCCATTTTGAAGTGACGGTATGTGATGAACCTGTTCAGATCTCTCAGGTTGATGACAGGTCGTAGACCTCCTGATTTTTTCTTGACTAGAAACATGTTGCTTATGAAGGTCTGTGGACCAACAACTCTTTCGATCGCACCCTTGGTGAATAGATCGTCGAGTTCGCTCCGTAGAGTCGACTCGTCTAATAGTGACATTTTGATTGGGGTAGGAGGAGAATTTTGTATCGGTACTACTGAAAATTCCAGGTGGAACCCGGACACCGTCTGAAGGATCCAAGGATCCTGAGTGAGTTGAGACCACTGTTGGGAAAAAAGGGTTAACCGGCCTGCAATAGGAATATGAGAATAAGGAAGGTCCATTACCTGTAGCAGTGCGACCGCGGAGGGAAGCGGATCCACGTCCTCGGATAGCTCCGCGAGAGGGGAAGAATTGCCTGTGGTGGAATCGGGTATTGCCCGAGTTCCAGGTGTCTGAAGGTCGAGGCCTGTAGCCCGTGAAGGCGGCTCTGCCAGTCGCTCGGCCTCTATAGCGACCAGCTCTTCCGGAAAAACGCTGAGTGCAAAATACCTTGCGAATGGAGGATTGTGCCTTTGTCAGCGTAGTAAAAACAGAGACATGCTTACTTAGTTCTTTTATGAACTTGTCTCCGAATAACATGCCTTGAGCCTCTGGACCAAGTTCTTTAGTGCCCAATTCGGCAAGCTTGGCATCGATTTTATAAAGGACGGCCTTCCGCCGTTCAGTTGATATTGCCACATTGGCATTGCCTAAAAGGCATAAGGCCCTTTGAACCCACTCTCGCACCATATGTGCATCAAATGTGCCACCTGATAGAGCCTCGTCTGCAATAATGAAGATTTGTATGAGCTGGCCCGCCACATCCATCAATTTGTCTTGAGTGGCTTTCAGACCCTGTTCTAGGCCCTTACGGGGGTCTTTCCCTGACTTGGTTAAAAAGGTCACAAGGAAAGGGTCAAATTCGGGTGTATTGGCCACCTTGTCTGGGATAATGGGACGTGGGCATTCTGCCCTTAATTTGGCTCTCACCTCTTTTTCTAAAGGCCGACGGAGCCACATTCTACAGTATTTGGCAATGTGGTCCGGGGGTGTCCATTCGGCCGATCTAGGGTGCCTGATGCATCTGGGGTCAAATAAAGGGCGGCCAGAGGTGTCAAATAAGGTATCCTCTTTTAAGTTAGGGTTTTCAGAGGTGAGATCAGACTCCAATTGGAATTCCTCTAGAGGTATAAGGGGTTCATTAGTTGCAGAATCGGAAGGGTAAAGGTCTCGGAATGTCTTATGAGGCGGAGCCTCAGTATCCGAGTGTTCTGCATAGTATTCGTCTAATACTTGGAGATTATAATTAGAGGTTGAACCCTCGAATGCGTCAAAATCATGTTGGGAGGTGGTTTGCTTGGGTTTAGAATAGGGCACTTTAGGATGTTTAGCAGGCGCTTTGCCTTTACCGGCGGTGGATCTATCGCCCTTCCAAGGGCGTTTGCGAGGGGCTTCCTCATGCTCTGAAGCGTGAGCCGCAAGAGCTTTGGGTATAGATTCAGTAATGGCATTGAATAGCCAAGCTTTAAGTTTGGCAGAAACTGCTGGTTCTGGCACATCCGACATAATGCCAGTAACAGTGGGGTCACCACAAAAGAAATCATTATATTTACAATATATATAAAAAAAAATTTTTTTTTTTTTTTTTTTTTGTGTAGACAAACTAATTACAATGAGGCGGTGGACTTAGACTGCATGTAAAAAAGCAGGAGAGCAATTATCCTGTAACAGATGGGATCTTACAGAATTTATCAGTGGGGTTCACCCAGAGAGAGAAAGGACAGTATAGTGTCCAAGATCTAAACAGGTATGTGCCTGTGTTATCATATAGGGGTTACCCTGTATAGAGGCAGCAAAGGGGGTCACCCTTGAAGGAAGGCTAGAGGGGGTCACCCTCAGAGTAAAGGCTGGATGGGGTCACCCTCAGGGTAAAGGCTGGAGGGGTTCACCCTCAGAGTTAAGCAAGGATTTGTGTAATAAAGTTGAAATCTGCAAGAAAATATGAAAGTTTATAATATGGGTATGTGTCTTTAAGTTTTAAAACTAAAGGGTCTGGGGCTTTAAGAGATAAAATATGTACTTACCAAAACGGCTGGGTCGCGTCCTGCAGTGAGAGCCGAGGTGCGAGGGAACCGCCGCGCATAAGCTTGCCACAAGATGGCACTGAGAGGGAAGCCCAGGAAAAAAACTAATAGAAATGGCCGCGGCATGAAAAAAGGCGGGAAACGTCTCTATGGAGACGCCAGGGCAACACACATAGTGTGTGAGGAAAACTGAGCGGCTGAGCGGACCGGCAAGATGCCGGGCGCCGTGAGGAAAGTGGAAATTAAACGGACAGTACCAAAAAACAAAAGTATTGAAGAAAAGTGTTGTAATATGAATTGTTGGGCTGACTGGAGTGTCAGCCCGTGAAATAAGAAAAATAGAAGTAGAAGCAGAAACAGATATAGGAAAACTGTATGGGAAATGAAAAATTATCAAAATAATACTCAATATATATATCAGTTAGTTAGAAATAGAGCATTAATAGGAGTATAATTAGAATAGACTCACCTGGGAGGCTAAGCAGCAAAGAAAGAGGAATTGGGAGGAGCCTGATGACAGTTTATACTACTGTAATGCTTACTGATTGGTTAAACTTTTTTTACACTGCTGTTAACTGTTTCTTTGCTGCTGGGAGTTACAGTAAAGAAAGATAAGCAAATATGAAGCCTCCTGTCTTGCCATAAAATTGATAATGCAACCCACTAGAGATAGTTATTCTGGAATTCTCACATGATGCCAAGTGTACCTGCTAATCTCCTCAAACTCCCAGACCGGGGGCAAGAGATAAAAATCAAAAAGTTGTACATAGTATGCAAAAAACAAAAGAAAATATATACAATAATGAACAATATTAACCTTCCAGTATGTCACTCACAACACTAAGACAGCTGTGCTGTTCAGGGGTTCGGGATTTCCTTGGAAGTCATAATTTTGACCGACCGTGCACATGGTCCTATGATCAAAACAGTTAAATGAAATCAGTGCTAACGGTCGGTCAACTTCGGTAGTCTTTTACAGGTTTCTACCCATAGTCTGTGGGTAGAAGGCTGGCAAGCAAGCTCCTCCAGGAGCTTGTGGCAAACTCATGTGGGAAGAGGAGTTTATCACAGTACCAATGCTCAACATTGGCCTAGTGCTATAAATATCCAAACCCTCGTTCCTGCACCAATCTCCTGCTGCCTTTCCACTGTAGCACGAGTTACAGGTAATATCTCAGAGAATACTATCTTAAAGGTCCTTTTCTTAAGTTTTCTACCTAATTCCCTGACATCATTTTTTAGTACATTTCATCTTCCTCTAACTTTGTCATTGGTACCAACATGGTAACATGGACTATGACCACTGGGTCATTCACAGCCCCTCCCAATAATCCATCCACTCTGTCAAAAACATGCAGGACATGAGCACCTGGGAGGCAGCAAACTGTATCCAATCAGAGCAGCAGATTACCCTATCTACTCTCCTAATAATAGTCTCATACCACCACAACCTGTCTAGCATTCATTTACTTCTCCAGATCTCCAATATGATCTTCCAGAGAAGCAACTTGCACACACCTGTCACAGAGGTATGGACCCTAGATGGGTGCACTCAGGCATGCATATATGCATCAAGATGTGCACTGAGTGAGACCAGCAATCATGCTTACGCTCATTTCCCTAGTTACCAAATAGTAAAACAATAATCACCTTACTGGTTAAAACCCTTTGTAAGTTTCAACTCCTGTTTTTTTAAATCCTACTTGAAAGAGACTACTTAACAGAGACTGTTTCCAAGCAAATGTGGTGTATTAAATGTCACACGTTATGGGAAAAATAAAACTATATCATTTGTGGAGTTCCTCAGTTATTCAAATTGAAACATGCCACAAATCTAGTTTTGCTTTTGTTTTTTTGTTTTTTACTAAACACCAAATTGTGGTGATCTGAAGGCAAGATTGCAGAATTTGGGCAAACAAATATCATTTAGCCTGCATTTTGTGATTTATTTATTTTTTAAATCACTACATTTCTGTGTTTAGTCAATAAACTCCCATACACCTCACAACAATGTAGTATGTAGCTTGGTTTAAAAAGAATCCATACAGATGAAGCTAAGTGGGTCCCTAGATCTGCAGGCCTTTCACAGTAAAATAAATAAACTTTTATCTATTGACCTGTGCCATTCTGATCGCCACTGTTTGTTAGTTAGCTGGTACGTATACTGATGTTTCAATGCATCTATCCTAGCCTGATCTATAGTCAGGAGGATATTAGTATATCTAATAAAACTGCATGTATCTGCATGCATATTTTTAGTGGTTAATAATAGCATTTTAACCTTTTCTTTGGTTAAACACACAAAAGTTAAAATACACATTTAAGGTCATTGTAATCATTGAAGGGTAAGTGTTTTAAACATTTGTGGAAGAGTTTTCTGGAATAATTATAAAAAGAGATAACTTGCCAAAGAGAGATCTTTAACTTCTGAAAGGTCAGCATACTTATTGGAACTGATAACAACTTAATGATCAGTGTAATACATTCACTGATTTTCTTTATGAATACTATTGCCTCACTAGTATGCTTCTTCTTCTTGAATTAAAATGTATGTGGCACCAACATTCTATGCAGCTCTTTTCAGATATCCAGTGAGGATATATAACAACAAGCAAGTGACAGACACATAACGCTGACAGGTATAAGAGATGCAAAAAGCCCTGATCAGACCAGCTTACAATATATAAAGAAAATAATGCACCTGCCCTGTGCTGATGCTTCGAGACTTGAGTCTAACATTGTAAAGCACTAGACATTGCCTGATTGTGCATGTTATAATTCCTCAACCTAACAATTGTGTGACGAGACCACCAATTTTCTTAATTAATATTCTTCATTTTCTAATTAAGTCACATTTATTTACCTACTCTAAAAAATAAGACTTCTCGTGTTTGTTCCAAAAAATGCAGGCACCTACTGCACCTTTATTTTATGCTTAATTGTGGCAGAAGAATTCAGCTGCAACAAAAGTGGAGACATAAATTAATGAAGAGTGATCATCATACAAAAGTAATGAAGAGAGTTGCTCTTACTGGTATGCACACATCATGATTTTCAAACCCACATGTTGAGTATTTTAATAAAATATGTATGGTTTAAAAAAATCTACGGAGATTAATTGAATTGTACACTGAATTGAAAAGTGTAAAAATTGATGAAATAACCACTTTAGAATGCATGCAGCACTTTAAGCCTGGCAGCGCAGCAGCTTATACAACAATTATTATAACTGTGTATGGTGCTATATATCATAAATTAAGAGAAAGAAAAGCATTATAATGATCACTTGCTTGCTTTTGTCCTTGCAAATCGTGCAACTTTTTACATTATTATCCTTCCAACAACACATTCATAGTGAATTATTTCATATCCCTTTAAAATATAGTCGCAACATGAAAACTGTAAAATCTCCTTTGGAATAGCATAAACAAGTATTTAGCTATAGTTTTATTTCAGCAAATAGAGTTTTAAATGGTGGTCATGGGTACGTTTTTTTTCTCACTTGCAGATTCAGGTTTAGAATTGCAAAGAAATCAACCTAGAGAAAAGTATCAACTGCAATCAACAGTGGACATCTGTTGGTGGTCTGCTGAGATTTGCAAGCAAAGTGACAAGAGAATTATAAAGCAATAGGTGGGTGAACAGGTCAAGCAGGAAAAAGCAATAAGTGGTGATCTTGCATTCCATCTCAAATTGGGCAGATGGGATATAAACCAGATGGTCACATCAGCTGCTGTCACACGGATGGTAAGTAGAGTAGGGACTGGGGAAAAATCCACTTTGCGTTGAGGAGGCAATAACACAATAATTAATCATCTACTTACATACTTTATTCTATGTTTAAACTTGTCAACAAAGGTTCATTTCCCACTGATCTTCACGAGGACTCAATTATTTTTTAGAATTATGATTGTACATGAGAAATTCCAATAATCACTCTCATTTATTAATAACTGGCAACTAAATTATAACACATTATCTAATAACTCTGAATGATTCTTCATTCTGCCCAATAGTTTATGAAATGGTTTTGGTGATCATTAAAAAATATTTTCAAATAGAATTATAAAATAATGTTATCATCGGGAATATTATAAGCCATATACAGTATATTTTTCCAGTCACCACTATTTTTTCAAAGAATTGTAAAACATTCCTTAGTTTTAGAGTACTTTGACATGGAGTACCTTACTTGCTTACTAATTTACTTTCTTTCATCTCTCCATTGTCACTGATTGTAGTCTTGATGTAAAACTGGAATCAAAGAATAATTTGCCCTGACTTAATCTGACTGACTGCTCATGCCCTGAATTTGTTTAGAATATCTCTAGCAACGTAATTTATCAAACGTGTATTGAGCATGTGCCTTTGGAAGATCTCTTCTCCCTGCAACATCCTCACAATGGTAGAAGAAAGGGAGTCAGATCAGTATGATCATGCAGAGCAGGCTCCGGTGTCAGATTTATCTCTCTCCTGTTGCTGCAAAATGATTGAGTGTTTGTCATTGGTCTAAAACTGAGCTGGGTAGGTAAGAGGGGTGTGGGGCTGAATAAACTTCCCTAGCTGAGAGGCGTGCTCAATAATGCAATTTGACCAAGTTCATAATAAGTTTATAAATCTTTATTACACACTTTTCAAAGTTGTTCTTGCTTTTGTTGGCTTATATACAGCAGGGGGAGCTAGAGAAAGTATATATTTCTATATCTTCTCTAGAGTTTTGTACAACATTTGAACAATTGATCATGTATCTGAAAAAACCCTAATTATTGATCTAAGATGTTTCAGCCTCATCCATTGTCAACATATGAATAAAATCCAGCACATGAAATGTTAGTTTACAAATATTGGCAGTACATTGTCACAAGTCTGTTTATGAAATGTCTGTCCTACTAAATCTACCCTATATAACTGTAAGTGCTACTACTGTGTAGTGGAAGCATCAAGGAGCAACAGCCTAGCAACAAAGTGGTTGTCCATGCATACTCACTCACTTGGAAGTTCTAAACCCCTTAAAGCAACATCAACACAAGAACTGTGCATTGAGAACTTTGTAAGCAGTTGTCCATAAGCCTCACTTGAACAGATTTAATGACAAGCTTTGGATGAACTAATGTAAAACATGCTGTCTCTGGAGCAGTGAAATTATTCATATCTACAATATCCAATATCTAGTAGTGTAAAGGAAGAATCTTGGTGTGGTGGATGCCTGGAGAATGCCACCTATCATTATGGGACTGTTTTCTAGGGTTCCTGTTCTAGAGTTTCTGTTCCAGTGAAGAGTCATCTTAATGTGACAAAACACAAGGGCATTTTATACAACTGGGTGCTTTAAAGTGACACTCCAGTCCCCTAAAGCTTTGTGTGTGAACAGTGTATCCTCTTTTTTTCAATTTGGAAATAGTGCAGATGTCAATAGACATTTACACTTATATAAACTAACCTGGTTACACTCCCCTGGTTTTTCAAGCAGACAGCAGGTCATTTAACTTCCTGATTTGGTTAGCGTATTTACACTGAACTCAGGAGGCAGCAATTGCCCAGAGCACGTGCCTTGCAAAAACTTCTCATTGAGCTGCATTGGGAGGACTGTGAGTGAATAGTCACATAAAGTCTGGGCAGGGTTAGAAGAGAAGGGCTTGCAAACAACAGATTTGCATTTTTTGGGGCATCATTTGGGGCATATCTATTAAACAGTGTTATTTATTTATTTTGTATTTGGGCAGTGGAGTGTCCCTTTAAACCTTGAGGAAGACCTATTGCTGTTTCATCATGACTGTGCTCCTGTACAAAAAACATTAAGACGGTTTACAAATTTGGTGTTGGTGAACCTGAGTGGCATGTACATAGTCC
Source organism: Pelobates cultripes (assembly GCA_933207985.1). Classification (NCBI taxonomy): domain Eukaryota; kingdom Metazoa; phylum Chordata; class Amphibia; order Anura; family Pelobatidae; genus Pelobates; species Pelobates cultripes. The sequence continues at coordinate 310,321,732 of OW240912.1, read as the reverse complement.
TACCTCAACCTCGCTGATCACCTTTGGGATGAATTGAAATGATGATTGCAAGTCAGACCTTCTCACCCAACATCGGTGCCTGACATCACAAATGCTCTTTTTGCTGAACAGGCACAAATTCCAAGACACAGAATCCAAACTTTTATGTTTCTACTTCAAAGGAAATAAAGAGACAAAGAAACAAATTACATCTAAGATATAAAGTTTGCTGGGACAAAATATAATAACGGAGTCAATCATTTGTGGAAATTCCAGCTATAAATGCTACTTTCCAAAAGTGAATTGTGGAGTGTGCTGCACAAAGGCAGGAGTGATAATAACCTGTCAGAATGGGGTGAATAAACATTTGGGGGCCTGACACTAGAAGAATATCAGCAGAAATAAAATCAATGCAAAAAGTATGTAAAACCCATTACAAAACTACATTGGAGTTCAACTTTAAACAAATAACGGTAACTTTTGAGAAAATTGTCCAATATTACATTGGAAAATGATCAAGAAATACGTTTACATTCAACTGTTGTGCTTGGAACTTTTAAAAAGCGTTGTTGAATTTGAAAATATATGAAGAATAATCATGATTACTCAACAGAACATCCAGAAGGATGGTACGATGATTTGGATCACAGGTAACATGACAAATGATTCTTCACAGAAATTAACTTGACAGAAATTGTCACAGGTTTCTCAACTGTTTAGTTAGCAAACCCTCACCTGTTCTATTACTCAATTGTACTGGGCTCATATTGCCTTGATAGTGATTTGATTGTCGTAGAGGGTGGCTAGCAGAAGCTGGCCATCTGTTATACAATTAACCATTGAATGAGCTAATAAGAGAAATCATATCACAGAGGTCTATCCAGAATGATAGGGATCTGGCGCCATTTTGAACTATTTGCCTGCTAGCCCTTGTGTGCAACCAGCGGTCACACAGTTATCATGGCTTCACATTATTTTTTAGGCAAACTTTTCCCTACTCTTTAAAAGATCCATCTATCCAGAAAATTATGTATGTTCAGATCTGGCTTATCGCCAGCAATTTTATAGAGTAGTTTATCTCGATTTCCATAAGTGTCTATTGAGTAAAAGATCACCTGATACATTTATACAGGTAATTATTTAACACATACAATAAACCAGTTTTACAACTACAACATAATGACAAAACAGCTAAGTTTGTATCAATTCAGATTTTTTTTTTCTTTGTTTGGTTGCAACAGTATTGACCTGAACGTGTAATTTATTTGTAGGAAACCGTATGACTTTCCTGTCTGGTGCTCTATGCAGTCTAAATAAATCTCAAAAGCTTCTGTCACCAGTTTTAACATTCACGTGAGCAATCAACTGTTTCCGGGCACATCCTGCTCATTCACAGCCATGAAGACCTACATTATTGAAAGTATCTGTCCAGCACTAGCAAGCATCCACACAGAAATGATGAGTGCATTGCAATTTACCCACTGCAAAAGATTAATCTCTGTTTCTGCTAATTATACCTTCGAGTTTCTCCTTGACCTGTCAATGTCTAACTTGCATTGAGCGAGTTATTTAATTTTTTAAATCAATGGAAGTACTGACGCAGATATTTTGGTGAGTGACTGTCTATTTACTGAACTGCAATATATCTTCTCAGAAATTACCAATTCATTCATGTGAACATTATTGAATCTAGAAGACAGAAAATTGGAGTTACAGTGTACTGAACCTTTCAGCTGTTTGACAGTTGATGCACTACAGACTTGAAGCATATGAATTCATTTTCCGTTATTAACCCTCATGGTTTAAGCTTCCATATGACATGTAAACTGTATAATAATAGAAATACATTCTTAGAAATAATGCAGTGCAAATGCTAAAAAAATAATAATTAAAAAAAAATCAATTATTTGCTTGTGGATGAGAGAAATCTAAAAATACTGTGGCATTTCAAAGATGACATTCAAATTTCAACATGTCTTGAAATATAATTGAATAAATGCAAAGTTTAGGAAATTAGTTAGGGTCATGGAAGGCTTGGCAAGGGAAGAAAGGGGGGTATTGCTTCTTGGGCCACCAGCTTGGGAGAGCTGGCAAGGAAAATGGTGGGCTGAAGCCTCACACCATGCATCTTTAGGATAAAATAGCAAAAGGTGCATTGGGATGTTTGTTGGCACATCACTGGAGGAATGAGGCTGTAGGTCCTTTGCAGGTCCTATGCTAGCACAGAATTGTGTAGATTGCTTACATGGGTTGGTAGCCTGCAATAACACTATTCTCGAGGCCAGGACAAGTCCAGTGGTATATTTGTCATTGGACTGTAGGACCTGGATGTAACCAGGCTCCCACAAATGACTGCCGACTGAAATGAGACAATGCTCGTGACATTTATGAAATACTCTGGTTGCCATTGATGGCAATAAAATAGCAGAAAATAGTCTGTCACTCTTGGGCATGCAGAAATATTTATAAATATCTCGTCATGCTACACAGGTCATACTGACGGAGGTTTTGGTGATATATGATGTCACATCTAGCAATTCCAGAAGCTTTCATTAATTAAATCATTCGATCTGTAAATTTAACGCACTATTTATTGGTTCTTGCCCCTGACAAAAACTTGTCAGCCCTCCCTGATTAGAATATGACATATGTGGAAGGCATAGAGTTGAACGGACACTTGGATGTTCGGGTCCGGCCGGTTCGGCCAAATTTTGAAAAAAGTCTGGGTTCGGGCTCGAACTTGACCCCGAACTTGACCCCGAATCCAAAGCCCATTGAAGTCAATGGGGACCCGAACTTTTGGCCACAAAATTGCCTATAAAAAACTCCTGGAAAGAGCTAGAGAGCTGCAAAAGCAAGTAAAATGGGAGTAAGAGTAGGACAAGGATAAAGTAGCAACTATGTGAGTACTACCAACAATCAAACTATCTGACTCCTGATCAATCGGGCTTTTGCCAGAATCACTCCACTACAACTGCCCTCTTAAAAGTTTGCAATGACATCCAAACTGGCATGGAACAAGGAGACCTAACTGGAGCTATTTTCCTTGATTTTGCTAAGGCCTTTGACACAGTAGACCACGACATTCTACTGCACAAACTTAAAAACTCAGGTATTGGTGATCGTTCGCTAACCTGGTTTTGATCGTATGTATAGGATCACTCGCAATATGTGTCCATTTCTGACAGCGACTTCCTCTCCCAGTCACGTGTGGTGTTCCCCAAGGTTCCATTCTCTGCCTGGCACACTGACCGCAGTCCACTCTTTCAAATACTTGGGTATGATGTTAGACCCCAATCTATCTTTTGGCCTGCACACAGAAAAGCTTGCATCTAAACTTTATCCAAAACTAGGTGCCTGTACAGAAACAAATCCTGCCTAAGCCCTACAGTAAAGGAAAAGATTGTACAGCAAATGCTGATGCCAATCATTGATTATGGGGATGTAGTATATGCATCTGCATCGCAATCCCACATTAATAAACTCAACACATTGCATAACTCGTTCTGCCAATTTGTGCTACAATGTAATTACAGGACTCACCATTGTGACATGCTAAAAGAACTAAACTGGCTGTCGCTGGAATCCAGATGCATCCTTCAACTTTCCAGCCTTGTGTTTAAGAGCTTTTCTGGGAAATTCCCACCCTACCTGAACAAAAATGTTTTCCCCAGCTGTTCCCACTTCATATAACCTCCAATCCACTACCAACACTTTATTTAGTCTGCCTCAATACAAAAAGAAAGCGGCCCGATCCTCCTTCTCCTACAGAGCACCGCAATTGTGGAACGACCTCCCGCACAATTTAAAATCTTCCCTAAGCCTAAAGTCCTTTAAGAGATCCCTCTCTACATACCTCAAAACAGAATGCACATGTCATGGTTGATTATATATTTCCTACCTGTTAAATTTTGTATTTATTGTGTATTAATATTGTTTTTGTATTTTATTGTACCCTAATGTAACAATGCAATGATTTGTGGACCCAGGACATACTTGAAAACGAGATAAATCTCAATGTATCTTTCCTGGTAAAATATTTTAAAAGAAATTAAAAAAAAAGTTCCCTGCAAACAAATGTGGATAGGGAAATCACTTAAAATAACATAAAAATTAAAAATACAGCTGAGCCATAAAATGGCACTAGATGGAATCTTTGATTTTAGCTTTGGAAGAACATAAATCAAAATCTAAAGCATGGCAGTCAGGAGGATCAACAGAATTATCCATTTGAGAGAGTGCAGGGTGTTCTCTTGCATTGTTCAAACTGAGCTCAACTCCTTATGCATGGAGAAAAGGCCTTCACAAGCCTCTGCTATTGTGTACATAATTTATACGAAGTGACACATAGGTTGAGGAGGCGGTGACTGTGGCGGTGTAGGTGGAAGCAGCGGTGGAGGAGGAATATGAGGTAGCCAACACTGTTTTTTATATATATATATATATTATTTTAATTGTGGTAGGCCACAAAATATTGGGACATACAAAAAAAGAAACATTTGCAGCCTGCGGTGCATTTCTTGCAGTCCTGATGCATGGAAAAATGCTCAACTAATGATGCATGGAGAAAAGGCCTACACAAGCCTCTGCTAATGTGTACCTAGTTTATTCTAAGTGACCCATAGGTTGAGGAGGCGGTGACCGTGGTGGTGGAGGAGGAGGATGAGGTAGCCAACACTGTTTTTTATGTTTTTTTTAATTGTGGTTGCCCACAAAATCTTGGGACATACAAAAAAAGAAACATTTGCGGCCTGCGGTGCATTTCTTGCAGTCCTGATGCATGGAAAAGTGCTCAACTAATGATGCATGGAGAAAAGGCCTACACAAGCCTCTGCTAATGTGTACCTAGTTAATACTAAGTGACCCATAGGTTAAGGAGGCGGTGACCGTGGCGGTGTAGGTGGAAGCAGCGGTGGAGGAGGAGGATGCGGTAGCCAACACTGTTTTTTACACATATATATATATATATATATATATACACATTTTCTTTAATTGGGGTAGCCCCCAAAATATTGGGACATATAAAAAAAAAGACAACTCTGTTCGGCTGTTGACATTATAGTTGACATTATAGTTGTGCAGGCACTTTGTTGACTCTAGAGAACCTCGGACCAAATGCACATCCCCGTGCCGGCGACTTTGCATGCGGATGACATCCATATCAACTTTCGATGCCAGTTTCTGCGCCTACCATGGTGACCACAGGTAACGGGGAATTAGGGTTCCATACCGTACAGGGACCCTGAGAAACGGCTACCACATGCAAGGAAGGCAGCAGGCACGCAAATTACCCACTCCCGACATGGGAAGGTAGTGACGACAAATAACAATACAGGACTCTTAAGAGTCCCTGTAATTGTAATGAGTTCAATTGAAATCTTTTAACTCTGGTCAATTGGAGGGAAGTCTGGTGCAGAGCCTCTGACCCCTGCGTGCTGCAGCTGAAACTCCACTATCGCCTGCTGCTGCTCGCACAGTCTCATGAGGCGGTGAGTGGGAAGGCGGAAGTTATGCTGCAGCGTAGTCAGGCGAGCAGAAGCAGGGTGAGAACGACAAAAGTGCGCACAGCCGCTACAGTGAATTTGCAGATCAGTCTGGTTATGGGTCCTGTTCCAAGTTGCAGATCAGTCTGGTTATGGGTTCTGGTATCCAGTACTCCTTTTACTGAAGCTGCATCAGGGTCCTGGTATGTGGCCGCACTAATGCTGGTGCTCAACACCAGGGGGCGTGCGGTTACCCTGCACCAGACCCTGCTAATCCATTCCATACTGTGACTCCTAACTTCAACATCAGGAGTCACAGTGTGGAATGGATTAGCAGGGACTGGTGCAGGGTAACCGACCACACAGTGTCTGGGTCCTGGTCACCGGACTGCCCACCTGACTGTGAAACTACGAATGGATCTTTAAATCTGGTACGAACCCAAACTTTGCAGTTCGTTCAACTCTATTATGGGTCCTTTGATCGCTACATGTATTACTTGGATAACTGGCAATTTTCGAGCTAATACATGCCGACGAGCGCTAGGGGACAGCCTCTGTGCAACCAGCACCTCTTCCTCCAAACTGCACACGTCACTCGCATGACCTTGATTCCATGTGGGGTCTAGGACCTCATCATCTTCCACATCATCTTCCACCCACTCCTCAACCCTGCTCTCCTTGCCGGTATGCACACTGCAGAAAGCCACAGCAGTTGGCACCTGTGTTTTTCCAGCATGTAAAGTCTGCAAAGGACATATGGAAATTGTTTTAGAATTGTATCCAGGCAACAGTTCCCCCTATAAACTGACCTCTCAGTTTGACTTGTGAGGGTATTGCCTCAGAATTACAATATTGTTGAAGTACCTCTTAGCTAGTGATAACTGGTTTAAATATAGCAGCTTGTTATCTGGTAGTTTCTAGTGTAGAAAATATCAATCTGTTTTCTATCACTTAGATCTGTGTAACAAGTGTTGTAGGTATGAAACAATATTACAATGTAGTAAATTCGAATCAAAGTTACGCTTCAATTTGACTCTCAGATATGAAGTGAACACCCCAAATATCCTATTTAGCACCAAAAAAAATAAATTGACTTTTTAAAACTCCAATGTAAGCAGCAAAACAATTAAAATGTTTACAATTGCGCTGTAACCGCAGTATTAGACGCTTCTATTTGACTCTCAGATATGAAGTGCACTGCAGGCCCCAAAATGTACTATTTAACAGATTAGCACCCAGAAAATAAGAATGTTTACCACTGTGCTGTAAGCACAGTATTAGACACTTCGATTTGACTCTCAGATATGAAGAGCAGGCCACAAAATGTACTATTTAGCAGATTAGCACCCAAAAAATTAGAATTTTTACAACTGCGCTGTAAGCACACTATTAGACACTTCGATTTGACTCTCAGATATGAAGTGCACCCCACTAAAATACTATTTAGCAGTTAGGACCCAAAAATGTTTAAGTTTTAAAACTGCAATGTGACAGCAGTATTTGACGCTTCTATTTGACTCTCAGATATGAAGTGCACCCCACTAATGTACTACCCCACTAATGTACTATTTAGCACCCAAACAATTTGACTTTTTAAAACTTCGATGTAACTGCAGGATTTTAAGCTTATATTTGACTCTCACATATGAAGTGCACCCCACCCCACTAATGTACTAGTTTGCAGAATTCTTTCCTAAGATGTCCTTATCAGCGGCAGCATCCTCTCCCTACACTAAGAAGACTGCATGTGCGTGCAACGCTGCGCGACTCCAGCTTATATATAGAGGCTGGGTCACTTGCTGCACTGGCCAATCACAGCCATGCCATTAGTAGGCATGGCTGTGATGGTTTCTAAGGGCACACAAGTTAAATGCTTTGAAAACGTGCCATTAAATCGCCGAACACCGAACTCCAACCCGAACATACAGTGATATGTCCGGGGTCCAAAAAACCTAATGTTCGGTACGAACCCGTAAAGTTCCACTCTACTCAGGCAGCATCATCTCCCAATTTTTTTGGTCAGGTTTATTGTGCAATATACTATACAGTACAATACTCAGACATACTTGTTATGTCTTTGCAAATGTGCTATAGCAGTGCATGTTCTGTTAGCAGGGCAGAACTTGGAGCAAAATTCTATGCCAGCCCAATAATGCAGACATAGACGGGGGGAAAAAACTAAAAACTATTATTCTGATATGAATGAAAGCACTCATAAAATAAACAAAAGAGTGAGTTTATTTTAAGCATTTGCATATAATCAATGTTTGAGTCCAACTACCTTGCCATATTCGGATAAGTTTGGTAATGGAACTGAAACGGTGAATGTATGCTGTTGTCTTAGTTATAAGTCCTATGAGTGTGCTCTTCACTTTGGCTGAGATCATCAAACTTGAGGATATGAGCCAAACCAATTTTCTCCCAATGAAGGCTATTGTGTATGTGTGGAAAAACACTGTACCGTGCCAATCAGAATCTCCTCATAGTTACATAGCTGAAAAGAGACATGTGTCCATCAAGTTCAGCCTTCCTCACATTTGTTTTTTGCTGTTGATCCAAAAGAAGGCAAAAAAACCCTTGCTTGAGGCACTTCCAATTTTGCAACAAACTAGGAAAAAAATTACTTCTTGACCCCAGAAGGGCTGTCAGATTTATCCTTGGATCAAGAAGCTATTACCCTACATTTAAAAATGATATCCTTGAATATTCTGTTTTTGCAAGTATGCATCTAGTTGCTGTTTGAACATCTGTATGGACTCTGATAAAACCATTTCTTCAGGCAAAGAATTCCACATCCTTATTGTTCTTACAGTAAAAAAACCTTTCCTTTGCTTTAGACGAAATCTTCTTTCTTCCAGTCTAAACGCATGACCTCGTGTCCTATGTAAAGTCCGGTTTGTGAATAGATTTCCACACAATCGTTTGTATTGGCCCCGAATATATTTGTATAATGTTATCATATCCCCTCTCAGGCGACGTTTTTCTAATCTAAATTTGTTAACCTTTCTTCATAGCTGATATGTTCCATTCCTTTTATTAATTTTGTAGCCTGCCTCTGCACTTTTTCTAGTGCCATAATATTTTTTTTTAGAACAGGTGCCCAAAATTGCACAGCATATCCAATATGTGGTCTTACTAGCGATTTATAAAGAGGCAAAATTATATTCTCCTCCTGCCCTTTTTCATGCATGACAATACCTTACTGACCTTAGCCACTGCTGATTGACATTGCACATTGTTGCATAGTTTGTTGTCTTTAACAATTTCCAAGTCCTTTTCGTGTGTTGTTATCTTTAATTCGCTTCCATTAAGGGTACACGTTGCTTGTGCATTCTTTACACCGAAGTGCATAACTTTGCATTTTTCAACATTCAATTTCATCTGTCATTTGAGTGCCCAGTCCCCCAGTCTATCTAAATCCCTCTGTAGCAAAGTAATATCTTGCTTACATGGGAAGCTCACATCTCTATGGGAAGCATTCAGTGCGTCCATACATAGCGTGGAGACTCGCAGCATAGACTGGGAGGCACCTTTAGCTGCCATCTGAGTGACTAATACTATAGTTGTTCATAGGCAGCAATGTAAACACTGCCGTTTCCCTGAAAAGGCAGCATGAACAGTGCTCAGCCTGCAGGAACAGGCTATAGACACCAGAATCACTATATTAAACTATAGTGGTTCTGGTGACTATAGTATTTCTTTAATAAGAGGTCTTTGTCTTACCTGTTACTCAACTCTTTAGCATAACTTCCTTTGGAGATATCTGGAGAGGGTGAAGAACATGAACAGACTGCCTATACTTGAGCAGTTCAAGGAGATTATCCATACAGAAATTTGAGTGCTAGAGCCTCAAACATTGACTAATGTTATGAACAATGAACAACCGAAAGAGACTTCGCAATTCAGCAAATGGAGCTCATTTAAAAGATGTCACCTTCCATTCCTAGTAAACACAAGTCGCCATATGTTTTGTATTATGTAATATGATTTAGATTTATTAATTAATAAAAAAAAAAAGTTATTGACTTCTCAAACCCAACTCTGCATTTTGGGCTACCCTGTAGATATATGTCAAAGCTTTCGCACTCCTACTTCAATACAGATTTTACCTGGTGCTCAGTAACACATAATTATAATTTCACAGAAATACCAGCAATCCTAGGATTTCCAAGTATTTTTCAGCTTTATTGCTCAGATTCCATAAAGGTCGATCAACATTTCAATTCTCTACAGGAACTTTTATTAGGACAGCATAAAAAAAATCAGAAAAGTGCAGGGGCTACCTGATTAGCCCCATCAGCGAGCGGGCTCCAAATGTAGGATCGCTCATACACTTAGGGCCATCCAATGAGCATATGTCTTCAGGGGCCCGGTCAGTGCTCTGGCCCTTTAATAGTGCGACTGGGCCCAGGATGGCATCCCTGTGTGTGTGTATATATATATATATATATATATATATATATATATATGTATATATATTTGTAGTCAGGGATAATAGGCAGAGTTATAGTAGTGGTGGTGTAAATTGGTTGTGGTGTGACCAAAACTGATGTTCAGGTAGGCCTATAAAAAGAGGGTCCATCAAAATTGAATGGCTTGATAAAGGGAGCGGTGAGTGGGCTGAACCAGGAAGTATCGTCCCAGAGTAAGGGGAGGCCTGTGTATTTATTGGCCAGGTAACCCTTCCCACAATTTCAGACTCCACCTACGGCTCAGCCTTCCCATTTTAGTCAGGGACAATAAGCCGAGATATAGTAGGGGTGGTGTAAATCGGTTGTGGTGTGCCTGAAACCAATGTTCAGGTAGGCCTGTAAAAAGAGGGCAAAAAAGTTTAACAGTTTAATACTTTAATACGTATTGACATTATATAACCAATACTTTAAATGCCTGTCTCAATTCCCTCTCCGGTTGATGGATGCATATGGTGTATGCAGATGATTACTGGTCGATGACGTGTACTGGGATATTCCACTAGAGACTGTAGAAGCAGCGCCTAAATACTAAAAGAATGATCTTAAAATGCTGAATGTTGTATCCAAGTAGTTGAATGGTTTTGTGAGCTAATTTAAGATTAAGGTGGCAAAGGATGTGAAAGCCACTGTGGGGTCTATTGAGTATGACTTAACAATTTGATATGTTGAAGGGAACGTACAATAGCTGGCCAGAACTCCAGTATATATTGAAGGCATTGGTCGTGAGTGCTGCACACACCCGCATAGAGGAGCCAATTCAAATCGAGGCCGTGGAATGTTGAGGTTTAGAGAGGAGGTTTGGCAGCTATGAGGTGTGCATGGTAGAATATGCGAAATTGAGCAAGAGAAGGTATTGTGATAGCTTGGGATGTGTATACAGACAAAGTAAGATCGCCATTGTTGACAGCCTACTCAATACATATGTGACTTGTGATTGTTAGCGGGGAGGACCGAGCTAATACACATTTTGTGTGGCTTCAGTTTGCCTGATAGCCCCCTCTATTGAGACTATGATGTGTGTGGCGGTCATGATGGTGGAGACTGCGAAGGGGGCTGAAGTTATGATAACAAGGGTAGGTTCTGATTTACTGCTGGCCACTAGGTACATATGTTATGTAATTGGTAATCCTCGAAAATGGCTGCAAATGCAGTGTGGGCAACAGTGTTTGACCAGAGAACAAGGGAATCATCAGATTGTGGGGGAATGAATCAGGACTTACTAATTTTAGTGGGAGTTCGGCCAAATGAACAAGTCTGTATGAGCAAGGTGCATCAAGTGTCTGTAGAAAAACCTGTGAGAAGTAGGAGATGAAGTAGCAACCCTGTGGTAAATGCACACAGCAAGTTCAGAGAACCAAGGAGAGAAGGAATAATTTCCATGGAAGGGCACCAAATCTCTCCAATATGCTGGACCCCATGTATGGGATGGTGGGGGGGTAACTACTTCTTTATCAAGTCCAGTATACCAGTAAGAGACTGTGGAGGGGCCTACAGTTGAAACTAAAGCTGGTGGAACGCCTAGGAATGGAAACAAATCCATAAGGAGGAACAGCGCTGGTACCAAGTCAGGGGTTTCACAGTTACCAATATTGAGGCTATACAGTTGAGCTTCCAAGCTGTAGCTGGAATGGTATGTCTGTACATCTGCACTCAGCAGCAACGTATTAAAGGTCCTAGATCCCAAGGAACTAGGCTGGATGTATGCTGGATAGTGCTAGAGGAAGGTGTAGTGGTAGTACATGTGAGTGATTGTCACGAATACGAGGAGAAACTAAACACGCAGACAGATCACAGACACACAGATATTGCAATACCAGTTGTTAGAAAAAGAGATAGAGTAGTCAGAGTCCAAGCCGAGGTCAAGGATCACAGAAAACAGAGAAAACGAGAAACGAGACAAAGTCAGTAACCAGAGAATGAACCACAATACAAACGCGATATTGGGCTAAGAAAGAAACTTAATTAATTGATAGAAAGTATGTTGAAATGCACATTTCTTGCGCAACTGGTGTGTGGTTGAGCTTAAGAAAGGAATATCATAGAGTGGAACATAAACACATGATGGGAACGCTAGTGGGAATATGCCCAGGATGGTGTAAGTGCTAATTGAGATAAGGGTATAACGTACCTGTGTTGTGGTTAATGATTAAAACATAAACAGGATAATAAGTAGGGATAGTAGCAACCTAGATAATAATGAAACTTGTAATTATAAGCATAAACCCAAGCCTATCAATAATGTATATGAAATAGAGACACCTAGAAGTGCTGCATCTAATTTAGAGTTCCCACTGTGCATGCTTCCACAAGTAGGACCTGAAGTATGTATAAAAACATGGGAAGTATGTATAAAAAACATGTATTCATTGTATGTAATATGATTGAGATTTGTTAATTAATAAAACAAAAGTTATTGACTTCTCAAACCCAACTTACAAACAGTAAGAGAAATATGTGAGAGTAAGTGCCCGTGACAGGAGTTGTGGATAATACTAGGATTAGGTAAAACCACGACAGACAGAGGGGGCTTGAATTGTTACATGAGTAATGAGCGGTTCTAGGTTCTCGGGAGTGCAGAGAGAGGATCATATAGGAATTACATGGGCCTAACTAGGCAGAGAGGAATAGTCACGCATCGTATCAAGTAGACTCTTGTAAAGCAGGAAATGTCATTTGTAATTGCCCAAATGAGGGGCCAAAATTGTGTTGTAGTAAGTTGCCCGCGGAGGGCCGTATGCAGCGTATGAAGGCCTAGTGAGTAGAGGCTTTGCAGCAGAAGGTGGATAGTGCTAAATGTAAGTCTTATGTCATATGTAGAAAGAAATGCAAAGAGATAAGGTTGCGCCTAAAGGAAGTGGAGTATTCCAGAATAATAATAAGAGTATCCTATAAAACAGATAAAATACAATAAAAAAGAATGATAAAAAATGTTTATAAAAAAAAAAAATAAAGTCTTTAAGAGAAGCGGCCAAGCTTGATTGGATTAGACGTTCTTGGTAGAATTGTTCTTTTTGTTCCAGAGGTACATGCAAGACATAAAAGAAAGGAACTCCAATGGCACAGTATAAAATTAAATAAAATATATAATAATAGAGCTGGATAGTATGTTACTCACATTTACCAGAGCTATATCCTGCTTTTTCAAGTAGATAAAAACAGATAAGACAGATAAAATGTATTTTTTAGGTTTATATAGGAGACAAATAATGGTGAAATTAATTGAAATTGGTGCCAAAATGACGTCATGTGTTGGGTCTATGACTATGTTTTATAAAAAGTATAACAAGCATATATACATACTTTATTTGAAATATATTAATACTTCCATGCAGTTAACTGAATTCATAAAAACGAGGCTTATATTAGAAGTTATATTGCATTTTAGTATATCACGTGACATTTGGTAATACTTTCGCGTCACGTGATATGCTAAGCTACTTTCGTGTCACGTGGAAGGTCCAATGCCCATGTGTGCACTACCAGTGATTGCGCATGTCCCCGGATGGGTGGGAGGGGAATGCGAGTATAACTGCACCCTCTGTGACCTGTGATATCCCCCGTCATTTGTATGTGGGTATATTTCACTTCCACATCACGTGAGCGACCTCCGGAGAGGGCAGAAGTGTAATAACATCCCTCCTCTCTTTTGAATATTTCTTAAAACTACAACATAGAAGCCAAGTAAAAATAATAATTTGCATCTCTACATAATAATTATATATAATGTTATTCATAGATAGCTTGACAGTTTATATACGAATGGGTACTTCTTATAAATAAAACTCAGAATTTAGTGTGAAATAAGAATAATTCCAATCTGTAAAATAGGAAATAAGAATAGAAATGAAGTTATTTGTAATAAATCCAATCTGACATATATGGGAATGGGAACTTCTCCACACCTATGTGGACAAAATAAAACCTTAAAATTAATTTTAAGTGAATCTAAGTAAGTGTATTAGTGGAGAAGGACAATGATGCTAAAAATCTTATAAAAAATAATAATAAATGTTAAAAATAAACATAGAGGGGATAGTACAAAAATATTTAATTTATAAAAAGTTATAAAGCTCAAAGTCCACATTTAAATTAAAAACCCATTCCATCTCCGTACTTCTTAAAATCTTTAATGTCACCACCTCTCCATGGGATATTGCACTTTTTTATTCCAACACATTTTAAAAATTTTGGATTTTTATCATGCGCAATAAAGTGTTTGGAGACTGAATGGTTCTCATATCCTTTGATTATGTTACGGCAGTGCTCTGCCAACGTTATTTTCAGACATCGAGTCGTCATTCCCACATATTGTAACCCACATGAACATTCTAATACATATATTATGTTCGTTGTATAACAATTTATAAAATCTTTAATTATGTACGATTTATTAGTAATGGTAGATTTAAAATGTGTAGTTTTTGTTTTGTCATATGTAGTTGCCCAAATGAGGGTCCGAAATTGTGTCGTAGTGGAATTCCCGCAAACGGCCATATGTAACGTATAGGGTGAGGGCCATGAGTAGAGGTATTGCAGCGGAAGGCATGGAGTGCTAAATGTAAGTTTTATGTCGTATGTAATAGCCCAAATGAGGGAATGAAATTGTGTCATAGTACATTGCCTGTGGAGGCTCGTATGTAACCTATAGAGTGCATAGAGGTAAAAAAAGTGAAAGGCCAAAAGTCTTGTAAGTCTTGAGCTGCCGGGTGGCTAATGATGAAATGTACCAATTATGGCATTAATAAATCTAGGTTAACATTACCAAGGTTGTAGGAAAGGACTGAATTTTTTTTAGTTTTTTTTTTTAATTTTTATTTATTTATATGTTATTATTTTATTATTATTTACACTGAATGGTTTTCTTCTGAGCAGCATAAAGGCCAAAATTGGATTGTAGCGGTAAGCTCACCAAAGGGAGTTTGAAGCATACGCAGTGAAGGTCTAGTGAATGCTGTGTGTCAAAAGTAGAGGCGTAAAAGGCTGAGAGAGGTCTTTTGCAATTTATGAGTAGCAGCGTGGCCACTAGGGCAATATGAGAATTAGCAGATGTATGAACTTATAGAAGATGGGTTGATTAATGGCTGTTAAGCTGTGGAGCAGTTGCAGTTCACACATAGTGAAGTACAATGACAGACCTGCTCCATATCATAGCATGCATATAACCAAGTTTACCAGTGAGAGGCCCGTAATGGCAAGACAATTTATTAGAGATGATAATGATGAGACATTTGACCAACATGGTACCACTGATCACAATACACGTAAATGTCCTAAAATGGTGGTCGCAGTAGGTTGCCCCCTGACGGCTGTATGAAACATATGATGTGGAAGGCCAAGTAAGGGCCTAATATAAATGTATATGTGTGAGGTCCTGCGTTTCCCATGGGGACTTCATAATTTCATGTTACATGAAGATTGGCCACCATATCCATTACTGAGCATTATACATAGAGCCAAGGGTGGGCTCTAAAGTCTGTAAGTTACTTGCACACTTCATTGGAGCCATTATCTACCCACTGTATTTAGCGTATGCATATATATATATTAAAAATTATTAAGTGGCGGATCTGGTTCGTGACATGTCTTGATTTGAAGTTTGTCAATAACATACTTGAGGGCAGGGCCGGACTGGGAAGATAATTCGGCCGGGGCATTTTTTAATTACAGCGGCCCACTACAAAGGGGGCGGGCCAGATAGGGTGTGTTTTGTCATCACCAATGACAAGCACGCCCCATCACAAAGTGAGCATGTTGGTTCAATGCTCTTCCAGGGTAGACCATGCGCAAAGCTCTGCTGAAGAGCTCTGGCATGAGAAAAAGACCCTGTATTTGTTCTGCACAGCGCAAGCAAATTCAATAACATACTTGCACTGTGTTTGCTTGAAATTTGTCTCTGGTGTCTCCATAGGTGGGATACCAGGAGACAAAAATGCTAGGAAAGCATTTGTGCAGTGTGTGTGAGGGTGCTGTGTGTGTGTGTAAGGGGTGTAGTGTGTGTGCGAGAGGGGTGCAGTGTGTTTGAGGTGTGTAGTATGTGAGTGATGGGTGCTGTGTTTGCGTGAGGGTGCTATGTGGGTAAGGGTGCTGTGTGTGTGTGCTGTGTGTGATTGGGTGCTGTGTTTGCGTGAGGGTGCTATGTGTGTGTGAGGAAGCTGGTGCAGTGTGTGTGTGTGTGTGGGTACTGTAAGTGTTAGGGGTGCAGTATGTGTGTGCTGTGCGTGTCAGAGTTGCAGTGAGTGTGTGCTGTGCATGTCAGGGGTGCAGTGTGTGTGTGTGCTGTAAGTGTTAGGGGTGCAGTGTGTGTGTGTGAGGGTGCTGTAAGTGTTAGGTGTGCAGTGTGTGTGTGTGAGTGAGGGTGATGTGAGTGTGTGTGTGTGTGTGTGCTGTGTCAGGGGTGCAGTGTGTGTGAGTGAGGGTGCTGTGCATGTCAGGGGTGCAGTGTGTGTGTGGGTGCTGTGAGTGTCAGCGGTGCAGTGTGTGTGTGCTGTGAGTCTCAGGGGTGCAGTGTGAGTGAGGGTGCTGTGAGTGTCAGGGGTGCAGTGTGTGTGTGTGTGCTGTGAGTGTCAGGGGTGCAGTGTGTGTGTGTGTGTGTGAGTGTCATTGGTATTGGTGCAGTGTGTGTGTGTGTGTGTGAGTGTCATTGGTGCAGTGTGTGTGTGTGTGAATGAGGGTGCTGTGAGTGTTAGGTGTGTGTGTGTGAATGAGGGTGCTGTGAGTGTTAGGGGTGTCTGTGAGGCTGATGTTAGTTAGGTGATTATTTCCCCCCTCCCTGCTTACCTTTAGCCTGGGAGGGGGATCCTGCTGCTGGGGCTGCCATCCATCCCTGGTGGTCTTAGTGGTGAGTGAACTCTAGCCTGTGAGGCTAGAGTTCACTCTCGCGAGACCCGGAGCGTTGCCATGGCAACGCTCCGAATCTCGCGAGAGGAACCCGGCGGAGCTGTTAGTTAAAGCTCCGCTGGGTTCCTCTGCTGGCAGGCTGGCTCCCTCCCTCTCTCTCCCCCGGCGGCCGCACTATCCTGCATGTGGGCCGGTGGGGAGATCTCTGATCTCCCCACCGGCCCGCTGGAGACTACCGCAGGGCCGGCGTTCAGATAGCGCCGGCCCTGCAAAGACCGGCAGGAGAGATCATGTGATCTCCCTGCCGGCCTCGGCCCCACGGCCACCGCGGCCCACCGGGCATTTGCCCGGTGTGCCCGATGGCCAGTCCGGGCCTGCTTGAGGGCCATGTATATGGCCATACAACTAAATAAGAGACACAAATATGACCAACATAATTTTAAAGAATGCTTAACTAGGCCTGGGCAGAGCCCAGAAAGGGCTTGAACTATTTAAGTAGTGACAGACAGTGAAATAAGTATTAATGCTTATACCATGTAACATGCTAACCACACGTAAAGGCCTAAGTTTGAGCCTGACATAAATTTATACCATAAGTTGCAACACTTAGCCATATAATTATAAACAATGCAGGCCCAATGAGTGCCTGAATACCCATATGGTAGACATATAGAATACATATAGGTACTGATGTGGCCTGGTGAACATACGTAACAAATGCTGATCTGCTTAAAGCTGACAAGTATAACCAAGGCCGTGTGGACTGACAATAATAAGCTGCAAATATGAAAAACTGAATATATGGCACAGCATTTATTATAATAAATATTATTAAAATGCAGGGTGACTGAGTTCCATATGATGAAATACGATATGGCTGACTGAGGGTTAAGTACAGTAAGCAGAATGCATGAACACAATTGAGGTGTCACTGTGATGCTATGTATTAATACAAACTGAACTGCAGTACCACTATAGTTAGTGAATGGTTGAATGCGGGCTAAATGCTTGTTGAATGTCAGTGATAGCATGGCCAAAACAATGTTTTTTTGTAAAAAGTTCTGTACTGAGCCAGGAAGTATTGGCCAAGAGGAAGGGGAGGCCTATGTATTTATAGTCCGGGTAACCCTTCCCACAATTTCAGGTTCTGACTACGGCTCAGCCTACCCATATACGCCTACTCGGAATCCCTTGCAGTAGTGAGAGCACTGTTAAAGTGAGAGTTATGTGGGAAAAGCAAGTCTTATGGCTTGACTGGTGTGTATATTTGTGTATATTTGTGTTTAGCAATGTATTAACTATCCACTTACTTCAGGTGGAAGGGGTTTTCATCCACACTTTTTTCCACAACTCTTTGGTATGTACTTTACAAGTGCCAAGTGCCAAGCCTCCATAGTAAGCCAGTAACCAACCTCATGCTGGTGAGTTGCATTAACAACGAAAAAAAGCTGTCCATGAGTGGTTCACTGGCTTTGCTCCTCTTCCTGAGTTGTGCTTCAAAGCTGTTGTATACAACAAACACATACTCCAAGGAATCCATGTATAAAATGGAATTGAGGCAAAAATGTGGTTCTTTGTTAAGCTCATATGCATACGCCTACCCAGAATCCCTTGCAGTAGTGAGAGTTTGACTGGTGTGTGTATTTGTGTTTAGCAATATATTTTATATATATATAATAGATATTGGATACTCCTGCACTCCAACTCAATTAAATAATACCTGGTGCTCTGGTTGCTAAACGATATAATCAAAGAAATACCGGCACTCCAAGGTTTTCCAAACAAGAATCTTCTTTTATTCTGAAATATACATCAACGTTTCAGCTCCCGTGAGGAGTTTTCATCAGGACACAAACAACATTAACTGAAAAATGGCTTATATAGGACATAATAATTGGGTAAGTTCTCACAAGTGATGTTCATTCCCTGCTGCCACCGGGCGCGTCCGGGTCGCTATCACGCATGTGTATTTAATTCCGGGTGTGTGCCCACGTGATCGGGCAAATCGAGGAGAGCGTTCGGATTGGACAGGCGCTCCCGTTGCTATGTTACGTTCTGGTTGCTATGACGATGCTCTGTTCAAAAAGGAGTCTGTTAATTCTATTGAAGATTGTTCCAGACCGGTGCCAGTCCCCGCGGGAGCAGCCAATGAGACGCATGAGTCTATGGTTGCCCCATAGTGGGGCAACGTGGTGCGCCTGTCCAATCAGAACGCTCTCCTCGATTTGCCAGATCACGTGGGAAGTAAATACACATGCGTGATAGGGTGGATCGACGTTTCAGTCCCTGTTCGGGACTTTCCTCAGGATAATGAGGAAAGTCCCGAACAGAGAGCTACTTTAGTTCAAATTGCTTAAAAAAAAAAAAGTAATGCTAGCCATGACAGTTTGCTGTGTATGGGGCTGCAGATGAGTCAGAAACACTAAGGGACAGGGAAGGGAGGGGAGAGAAACACTAAGGGACATTGAGGGGAGAGGAACACTAAGGGACAGGGAAGACTACCACTAACAGGAAGGGGGGGACCACTGAGGGATGGGGAGAGGAGAGGACAACTAATGGACATGGAGGGGAGGAGAGAGGAACACTAAGGGGCATGGAGGGGAGAGTCTAAATGGAGTGAAAGACACACAGAGGGACATGAGGGGGAAGAAAGGCACACATATGGGCCTGGAGGTGAGAAAGTTCACAGAGGGGCTGGGGACGAAAGCGACACACAGAAGGGCCTGGGGGTAGAAATACAAATGGCTGGGGGTGAAAGAGACACAGAGGGGCTGGAGAAGAGGAAAAGGAAACACAGAGAGGCTGAGGGGAGATAGACGGGCTTGTGGTGAAAGAGAAACACACAAAGGATCTGGTAAGAGTAAAAGACACAAGGGGGTTGGTAGAGAAGGAGACATGGGGCTAGGAGAAGTAAGACACACAAAGAGGGGTTGTAAGAGATACACAAGGGAGGTGTAAGCCACACAATGGTGAAAAATAGGGGATAAGATACACTAAAGGGGATAAGACATTCAAAAATGGGGATAAGAAACAGAAGGCGGGTTAAGAGGCACACAGGTCAAATGGTTTTGGGGGGGGGAGGGCAAAATAATCTTTGTCTGTGTACACAAAAATCCTTGCACTGGCCCTGGGTTTCAACTCATGTACATAAAGTGCAAATGCAAAATAGCACTTAGGATTGCGGGAAATCAGCATTTCCTTTTGTCTCAATTGCACTCAAGACATGTGGGTCAAATATCTTAGCCAAATCCATCCAATGAGCTGTATGTTTAGCACCCTGACATAAAGTATGATAAATTGCCATATTTGTTTGTAAGTTGAGATTGTTATTTCAGCCTTCAGAGTGTACACATGATACTAACAATTACATTTTTCAATCTATTTTTTTTTTTCATAATTTTAGGTTTTACTCTCTCTTGATATTGTGTAGCTGTTTTAAATTTAAAAGAAGGCAGTTGTGGTACTGAGTCTTTTACTTTAGAAATCTCTTACAATTTATATCTTCAGTAGATAATGTGTTTTGCTGTCAGAGTATTCAGTGAAAATGGTTTACTTCATCCTTCTAGAAATACACTCCATAGACATGATTAATATTTCCAGACAATAGTATTGATTGATAGTGTTCAAAGAAATGAATTAAATATTCACATTTAAATGTATTAAGTGAACCTCACAAGCATCCAAATGGTACATTTCAGCAACTTGCCTTGGTATTTTTAAAGTGGTAACACCTTGAAATAAAAAAGGAAGAATTCTAACCAATTTTGTTCACAGTATCACATATACTAAAATGTATATTGTTTGTTTTAATCATGGTGTACTGCAATGATAACTTCAGTAACATATGATACATAATATGATCATCAGCATGGATGGAAAATGGTACGGATATTAAAAAACTAAAAACATGCAATCATATTTGAGACACTTGCAGGGTAATTCATTACAGTGAAAATTGTGAAGAATTCAAAGTGAATTATAATAGAATTTAATAATTTAGGCCAAAATATCAAATTTAGAAAAATCTCCAAATTCAAGTATGTGTTCAGTTTAGCTATTTTGGTCTTATATTTGAAATTCACTTTGAATTAACAGCAGTTTCACGTTAGTGAACAACACCGACTAGCAGAGAGCCCAGCAGTTCTCCTGCTGTCACAACAATATACAATCACAGTCTGCTTAAACTAATAACACACAAAGAATGAAATGTTGCCATGTTTTTATTGAACACACCATGTAAACATTCACAGTGCAGGTGGAAAAAGTATGTGAACCCTTGGATTTAATAACTGGTTGAACCTCCTTTGGCAGCAATAACTTCAACCAAACGTTTCCTGTAGTTGCAGATCAGACGTGCATAATGGTCAGGAGTAATTCTTGACCATTCCTCTTTACAGAACTGTTTCAGTTCAGCAATATTCTTGGGATGTCTGGTGTGAATCACTTTCTTGAGGTCATGCCAAAGCATCTCAATCGGGTTGAGGTTAGGACTCTGACTGGGCCACTTCAGAAGGCATATTTTCTTCTGTTTAAGCCATTCTTGTCAGGATTACTGTTTGATCCAGCACGTAGAACTGTACAGCACGGATGACAAATAAGTAACTTATTACCGGTCCTTAGAATGGCTGGATTTAACGTACAAAGAATAGTCAAAAATACTAGCCGAGGTCAGGGAACACAGAAAGGGACACAGCGATGAGGAAAGCCAGGAGTCAGGATACGAGAATATAGAGAAGTCAATAAACAAAGCCAAAGTGAAAAACCAGGTAGAAAACTATAAACAGGAACGCGCTCTCGGACAACCACAAGGGAAACCACGACAGGGCACTGAGCAGGCTGAGAACTGGTCCTAAATACCCCTCCTTTAGTTCTGATAGGCTGTAACCGGCCTTTGACCCCAAAGTTTCATTTGCATAATTGCTGCTCAGCATTAACCCTTCTGTGGATTAGGTTGCTGCTCGGCACAACTTTTCCTGTGTGGACAGTAAATGTCATTAACCACTTTTCTATAAGCGGATGAATACATGACATTAACCCCCACCTGAAGAAAGCCCACCGGGCGGACAGGACCAGGCTTGAGAGGAAATTTAGCGTGAAAAGCGCAGATCTTACGGACCCAAACAACCAAGTACTGTAAAGTGCCCCAAGAAAACCTAGAATCCACGATAGAAGATACCTCATACTCTTCCTGACCACCCACCACCACCGGAGGGGGAGGAACACAAGGAACAGTATATCTATTGCAGACAAGAGGTTTGAATAAGGACACATGAAAAGTGTTGGGAATCCCTAAAGATGCAGGAAGAGCCAGAGAGTAAGACACTGGATTGATCCTAGGAAGCACTCTATAGGGACCGAGGAATCTGGGGGCAAACTTCATGCTAGGGACCTTAAGCTTGATGTTGCGAATTGACAACCAAACCCAGTCCCCCACTTGGTACACCGGGTTGGCACTCCTACGCTTATAAGCAAAATGTTTGAAGCGTTCAGCAGCAGCCCCTAGAGCAGTTTGAACCTTATCCCGAATGGAGGCCAGACGCTCATCCAGAGCAGGAATGGCAGTATCAGAAAATACCACAGGGAGAACTGTAGGATGCCTACCATTATTGACAAAAAATGGACTGTGCCCAGAGGAGTCATGAACAGCATTGTTTCTAGTGAACTCGGCCCACGGGAGTAGTTCGGACCAATTGTCTTGTGTGCTATTAATAAAACAACGCAAATAAACTTCTAATGACTGGTTAGCCCTCTCAGCTGTACCATTGGTCTGTGGATGGTAGGAGGAGGAGAAGGAGAGATCAATCCCCAATTGTTTACTGAACGCCCTCCAGAACCTGGACACAAACTGAGAGCCCCTATCAGACACAATATTGTGGGGGATGCCATGCAAACGGACAATTTCACGTATGAAAATTAGGACCAAATCTTGCGAAGATGGCAACTTCTTGAGAGGAATGAAGTGAGCCATCTTAGAAAATCGGTCTACAACCATGAGAATAGTAGTGAACCCAGCAGAGCTAGGAAGCTCAACAATAAAGTCCATGGATAAGTGGGACCATGGAATCTCAGGAATAGGAAGAGGCTGCAACAGGCCACAAGGAAGTGCATGAGTCACCTTAGAAACTGCACACACAGAACATGCCTGCACATACTCCTTTACATCTTTCCTGAGTGAATCCCACCAAAATGATTTAGTGATCGCGGCAGTGGACATATTGATGCCCGGGTGTCCAGCAGTTATATTGTCATGGAACACTTTCATGATATTAACCCTTTCACATAGGGGAACGAACAGTTTATCACACGGTTTACCACTGGGCGCCTGAGGCTGGGCCTCCAGTATGGTGCCAAGCAGTGGAGAAGACAGTGAGAGGACAGTAGTAGCAATAATACACTCTGGTGGAATAATAGGAGATGTCACCTGTTCCGGAGCTGACTCATTATCAAATTGCCTGGACAAGGCATCAGCCTTGGTATTTTTAGAACCAGGTCTATAAGTAATGAGAAAGTTAAAACGTGAAAGGAACAGTGACCATCTAGCCTGTCTGGAAGACAAACGTTTGGCATCCCCTATATATGCCAGATTTTTGTGGTCAGTTATGATCAACAGGGGGTCCTTGGAACCCTCCAAAAGATGTCGCCACTCCTTGAGGGCAAGAATAATGGCCAACAGTTCTCTATTGCCAATATCATAGTTGCGCTCAGCAGGAGACATCTTTCTGGAGAAGTAGCCACAAGGATGCAATGGTGTTCCCTGGCTTTCTCTCTGAGAGAGAACAGCCCCTACCCCTGTCTTGGATGCATCAACCTCCAATATAAAAGGTTTACTAGTGTTGGGATGTTTTAGTATGTCCGCAGAGGCAAATATTTGTTTAAGAGTCTCAAAAGCATTCACAGCCTCTTTGGACCATACCGTGCTACTAACCCCTTTGTCATATTTGTGATTGGGGCTATTACAGAAGAAAATCCCTTGATGAATCTTCTGTAATAGTTGGCAAAACCAATAAACCTTTGAATGGCTTTTAAACCAGAGGGTAATGGCCAGTGTAGTACAGCCTCCAGTTTTTTAGGATCCATTTGAAATCCCGATGCAGAGATGTTGTAACACAAAAAGTGGACTTCAGGCTGGTCAAATATGCACTTTTTTCTAATTTACAATAAAGTTTATTTTTCAACAACGTCTGCAGAACCTGTTTCACATGGGAGTGGTGAGTTTGAAGATCAGGGGAATACACCAAAATATCGTCCAAATAAACCAAGACAAATGAGTAAAGGAATTCCTTGAGTACATCATTTATAAAGTCTTGGAATACGGCCGGGGCGTTGGATAACCCAAATGGCATTACCAGATATTCATAGTGTCCACTATGGGTATTAAATGACCTCTTCCACTCATGATTCTCTTTAATTCTAACCAAATTGTAAGCGCTCCTAGGGTCAAGCTTAGTAAATACTTTAGCTCCCTGAAGTCTATGAAGAAATGAGTGGGATAGGGTATGCATTTTTTACAGTGATTTTATTAAGTGCCCTGTAGTCTATGCAAGGGCGTAACTCACCACCCTTTTTCTCAACAAAAAAGAATCCTGCACCAGCTGGTGAGGATGACTTTTTTATGTGCCCTTTGCTCAAGGATTCTTTGATGTATTCCTCCATTATTTTACTCTCCTGGGGAGATAAGGCATAAACTGCCCCCTTAGGTGGCATAGCGCCTGGAAACAGGTTAATGGCACAGTCATATGCTCTGTGGGGAGGCAATACATCGGATTGAGCCTTGTTAAACACCTCCTGAAGTTCTCGGTATTGTATGGGAACTCCAGGAGTTTGGGGAGTGGTAGTGGGAAGGTCAATAGTATCCAATCTCTTTAGTACTGGTTTTATACATCTCCCCATACACTCTTTACCCCATTCTAATATCTCCCCATTAGCCCAGTCAATATAGGGATTGTGCTTACTCAGCCACGGAAACCCTAATATGATAGGACATGATGGAGAAGTAATAACCTGAAACGTCATCTCCTCCCTATGGGAGGCCCCAATGGAGATCGTAATAGGGACAGTTTCATGGGTTATAAGCGGTTGTGTGAGTGGTCTACCATCAATAGCCTCTACAGCTAGCGGCGTAGGTCTCTCCCTGACCGGTATCTCATTACCCCTAATAAACTGGACATCAATAAAATTTCCAGCAGCACCTGAGTCCATTAGGGCACTGCAAGAAAACTTCTTGTTATCAAGGGAAATAGATACCTCAAGGAGGAATCTACTTTTGTTTTTGTTAGAGGACAACTCCATCACACCTAAGATCTGTCCCCTTAAGGTTCTTAGGTGCGGAAGTTTTCCGGACGCACTGGACAATTAGTTATCATATGTCCCTTTCTACCGCAATATAGGCATAACCCCTCCCTTCTCCTATACTGTTTTTCGGCCTCTGACAGTCTAGTGACCCCCAACTGCATAGGTTCGGGTTCGGACTGTACAGGGAGGTTAGACAAAACAGGTTTAGAGAATTGAGGTGCTAGGGACATAGCCGTACGTCTGGTCTTGCTTCTGGTGACTTCTCTGACTCTTAACCTATTATCAATATGCATGACGAACGTAATAAATTCGTTAAGACTCTTAGGTAATTCTTTAGCGGCTATCTCATCTAGTATAGTCTCTGAGAGACCCTTTTTGAATGCTGAGATTAACCCATTGTTAGTCCAGTCTACCTCGGAAGCTAAGGTACGGAATTCAATAGCATAATCCGAGATAGACCGGTTACCTTGTCTGATGTGCATTAGGGCAGTGGAGGCGTCATCCTCTCTACCCAATGGCTCAAACGTGAGCTTGAATTCGGCAAGGAATTCCTGGTAATTATGAGCTATGCTCCGATTACTCTCCCACAACGGATTAGCCCAGGCAAGGGCCTTGCCCTTTAATTGATTCATTAGATAACCAATTCTTGCTCTGTCCGTGGGGAATGACCCTGGTGAGGCCTCAAAATGGTACTCCACCTGATTAAGAAAACCCCTGCATTCCTGGATATTGCCATCAAACTGTAGGGATGGTGATAAGGAGATGCTAGGAGTCCTATTAACAGTGGGTGGAGGTACACAGGGTAGAGGTGCTATAGGAGGAGACGCTGCAGGCTGTAGATGCTCCATTCTAGCGAGAAGCGTACTTAAAGCCTGAGTGAATTGATCCATGCGGTGATCATTCTCCTCTAATTTCCTCTCGCAAGCAGCTATGTGCTGACACAGTTCTACAGGATCTATGGCCATGTCGTAATGTCAGGATTACTGTTTGATCCAGCACGTAGAACTGTACAGCACGGATGACAAATAAGTAACGTATTACTGGTCCTTAGAATGGCCGGATTTAACGTACAAAGAATAGTCAAAAATACTAGCCGAGGTCAGGGAACACAGAAAGGGACACAGCGATGAGAAAAGCCAGGAGTCAGGATACCAGAATATAGAGAAGTCAATAAACAAAGCCAAAGTGAAAAACCAGGTAGAAAACTATAAACAGGAATGCGCTCTCGGACAACCACAAGGGAAACCACGACAGGGCACTGAGCAGGCTGAGAACTGGGCCTAAATACCCCTCCTTTAGTTCTGATAGGCTGTAACCGGCCTTTGACCCCAAAGTCAGTTACCAGGTTTCATTTGCATTATTGCTGCTCAGCATTAACCCTTCTGTGGATTAGGTTGCTCCTTGGCACAACTTTTCCTGTGTGGACAGTAAATGTCATTAACCACTTTTCTATAAGCGGATGAATACATGACACCAGGTTTCATTTGCACAATTACTGTTCAGCATTAAACCTTCTGTGGATTAGGTTGCTGCTCGGCACAATTTTTTCCTGTGTGGACAGTAAATGTCATTAACCACATTTCTATAAGCGGATGAATACGTGACACTTATATTGTTTGTTTTCTCTCTTTTTGTCTTTTTCAGAGATCCATCTACTAACAAGATCCTATTAAACATATATATGTATACATTTTCATATCTGTGTGATCTCACCAGTTGACTAATTGATTATAGACATGGATTATCTCATTTCTTTTTTGTTTCATTTTTTTGTCACAAGGCTGGGGAAATCTTGTGTGATAATCTGCAGCCCCTCTCCTGTCTCTTGAGTACATAGTGAGCACCTATATTCTGTTTATATATATATATATACACACACACACATATATTCAGCCTCACTGAAGTGCACTCATGGTACTCAGTATAATTTCAAAACGTGCTGTTTATTGAAGCATCAAATTTTCAGTACAAAAAGTGTCAACGTTTCAGTCCCCCTTGGGACTTTTTTTCAAGACTATAATATACACACATTCTACCTATAAATTTAACTAATAATTGTATATTATTATTGATTTTATTAATTATAATTTAGGGACCTGCCTGACAACCCAGCCTGAAAACCTTTACATGGGGAGGGGGGGGGGGTTATTGTTATACTTCACTGAACACAAATATGCGAGTTTTTAAAAGTAAAACCTATCATGATGATGATATCTCCAGTAAAAGTGTAAAAAAACAAATAAAAACGCTAATTTTGGCCAGCGTTTGTGACTAAGTGGCTACTACAAAAGACTGTCCATACCCCATTTTGAATACCCTGGGCTGTCTACATTTGCAAATTGTATGCATTCCTGGGCTACCATATGGTCCCAAATGGCAACACAGACCCAGCAAACCAATCTGGCAAACTGAAATGGGCAAGACCTATCTTGACCCTGTAACTTTCCAAAACACCATAAAACCTGTACATGGGGAGTATTGCTATACTCAGGAGACTTCCCTGAACACAAATATGAGTTTTTTAAAACAGTAAAACGAATCATGACGATTATATCACTAGTAAAAGTGCAGTTTTTGTAAAAAAAAAAAAGCAAAATAATAAATATAAATGCTAATTTTGGCCAGGGTTTGTGACTAAGTGGCTACTTAAAAAATGTGGACCTACCCAATTTTGAATACCGTGGGTTATCTACTTTTACAAATTGTATGCCATGATGGGGTTAATTTTCAATCCTGGGTTGCCATATGGTCTCAAAGGAAATTTAGGCCCAGCAAACCAATCTGGCAAATTTCCATGTGCAAACATGGAAAAGAAGAAAGCCCTATATTTGACACCTGTTTCCAAAAACGTATAAAAAACCTGTACATTGGGGGTACTGTTGTACTTATTATACATTTCTGAATACAAATATGTGTATTTTTTTCAGTAAAATACAACAGTATTATGACATTGAGAGTTAAAATTCCACGCAGAACTTGAAAAATACAAACATTTCTTAATTTCTCATACTTTTTTAGATTTTATTCATATTAAATTATGTTTCATATATAAATATTGGATATGAAATAAAAGCCCTGTTTCTCCTGAACAAAATTATACATAATACGTGTGGGTGCACTTAATATGAAAGAGGTGAATTATCGTTGAACCACATAAAGCGCAAATTCCAGGTTTTGTTTACATTTTGTTTTGATTACAACTTGTACAATTGGCTCTGTCCTTAAGGGGTTCAGGAACAAATTATTGTTATTATGTCCTGATATGTAAACCTATAGAATTCAAAGAGTGTACTTTTCCCCCCATGACTGTATACCTAGGAAAGATTTACATGTCCATTAGAATTATTTTATCCAGTTAAAAACCTCTATTGTAGATAAGCGCAATTGTAAGCAGGATCCTCTTTTTCAGAAACTTTTTTTTTCTTGTATGCATTAACAGTAAGAAAAAAAGCCTGAAGAAGAGCAAACATACGAAAAGAGATAAAGGTGGTAAGAAGCTAGATAAGGCAAGGTGACAGAATATGACAAAACAATGATGGGCAGTGCAAGCCAGCCAATACACTTATACTAGAGAATAGTAAGAGTTAAATGAGCATCAATGTTCCTGTAAAAGCCACAGGCCGGTATTTAAATAGCCATTTTGCTGACAGATGATGCAGAGTAATTAATAGACTGGAGAGCAGGCAGATTATAAATAAGTAAAGAGGGTAAACACACCATATATGAGGCTTAAAAATACAACTGTGCCCATCGACCAATTTATTGCAACATTATGTGATTCGCTTATTTTGCAAGGTAGCATTTTACAAGCAGTTTAGTAATTGTAAAAATAGCATTCAAATTTGCAAATTCCAATGTTTCATTCAGTGTAATGTGGACCTGTCATACTTAAAGTATACCAAAGGCTGCCATATTGTCCTGATATCTATGAATACTTATCTCATTAACTTACATCCATCTTTTTAATAACAACTTGGATGTTTGGTTATGAGATTAGAGTTTAAGACTCAAGTGAGACAGCCAGAGGCAGAACAAGAATGTGGGCATATTAAAGTCAGTCCAAGGGTTAGTATCCAGGTGGCAAAGATTCAGGTTCAGGTCAGGTGAGGGATAAAACTCCACAATAGCAAAAATCCAAGTAAGGTACACAAGGACATTCCAAATACAGGATCAAAGATTGGGTCAAGGGTCATAATACTTGCTGCCTGAACTGAGGAGACTGGTCACCACGAACGACCAAGGACCCTAGAATTCTCTAGAGACCTTGTCTACATGCCACTGTGGATCCTGCGACTCTAATGTCAGGGGTGGCACAGGAACAGAGATCAGGTAGGTGAGTCTGTGACACGATTTATGTTTTAGCACCTTCTGATGGAAGAGTCAAATATAAAACTCTTAGAAAAATCTAAATATTTAAAAAAAAATTAAAGCAAAATTGTTGAATGAATGATCACTGTGCATATAGACAATGGCAAAATATATGCACAAAACAGACAAAATTGGCAAAGGCCCAATATTTCTATGAAAATCTGAACAATAACATCTCAAACCCTAGAAACTTTTGGAAAGTCATAAATAAACTACAAACTCTCCCAATCCACTCCCAACCCTCCACTGTCAAAGTGGGTAACCAAACCCTGCAGCTTCCCTTAGATATAGCAAATGCCTTTAACAATTATTTTGTCAGATGCTCTACTGCCCTGATTGCCAAGCTAATAAATGACACGCATCCTGAAACTACAAATGTGGATCAGGTCACACTAAATTTGCAAAAGCCCAATATAGACAAGTTTATTTTTAAACCTGTTAGTGTCATTAAAAAACACCTTAATAATCTAAAAATGAAAAACCAGTGCGGACCCGATCAAATCCCAGCAATGCTGTTGAAGCTCAGTACGCCGGCAATTGCTAAACCCGTCTCAACTCTAATTAATGAATCCTTGGTGTCTGGATACATACCCAAACTTTGGAAGACTGTGAGAGTAGTGCCTATCCATAAAAGTGGTGACACTACTTTGGTTTCTAACTATCGCCCAATATCATTGCTCCTGGTATTGTCAAAAAACTTAGAAAAATGTGTCCAAACGCAACTATGTGAGTACTACCAACAATTAAACTATCTGACCCCTGATCAATCGGGCTTTCGCCAGAATCACTCCACTACAACTGCCCTCTTAAAAGTTTGCAATGACATCCAAACTGGAATGGAACAAGGAGCCCTAACTGGAGCTATTTTCCTTGATTTTGCTAAGGCCTTTGACACAGCAGACCACGACATTCTACTGCACAAACTCAAAAACTCAGGTATTGTAATCGTTTGCTAACCTGGTTTCAATAGTATGTATCGAAATGTGTCCATTTCTGAAAGCGACTTCTTCCCTCTCCCAGTCACGTGTGGTGTTCCCCAAAGTTCCATTCTCGGCCCTCTACTATTTACATTATTTATAAATGATCTACCTAATGTCTGCAAATCCTCAAATGTACACATGTACGCAGATGACACAGTAATCTATGCGAGCAAATCCAATCTACCGCAACTTGAGGCTGTGCTCCAAGACCAGTTTACAGAGGTAGAAAAGTGGATCGCAAAAAACAAACACTTCCTGAACACTGACAAAACTGTCACAATTATCTTTGGAACAGTACCTAAATTACACAAATTACACAATTCCCACCTATCTATGAAAACAAATTCAAATGGGTATGGTATTAGACCCCAATCTATCTTCTGGCCTGCACATAGAAAAGCTTGCATCTAAACTTTATCCACAACTAGGTGCCCTGTACAGAAACAAATCCTGCCTAAGCCCTACAGTATAGGAAAATATTGTACAGCAAATGCTGATGCCAATCATTGATTATGGGGATGTAGTATATGCATCTGTATTGCAATCCCACATTAATAAACTCAAAACATTGTATAGCTTGTTCTGCTGATTTGTGCTACAATGTAATTACGGGACCCACCATTGTGACATGCTAAAAGAACTCAACTGGCTGTCGCTGGAATCCAGACGCACCCTTCATCTTTTCAGCCTTGTGTTTAAGAGCTTTTCTGGGAAACTCCCACCCTACCTGAACAAAATGCTGTTCCCACTTCCTTTAACCCCTTAAGGACTGGACTGTTTTTGCGATGTTGTACATTTGCGACCAGGCATATTTTTACACTTTTGTGGTGTTTGTGTTTGGCTGTAATTTTCCGCTCTCTCATTTACTGTTCCCATACAAATTATATATTGTTTTCTTCAGGACAAAAGGGGCTTTCTTTACATACCATTATTTATATAATCTCTTGTATTTTAATTTAAAAATAAATAAAAATATGATGAAAAATTGAAAAAAATACATGTTTTTTGACTTTTACTTGAAAAATATTTTACTCATCTACAAAAGCGAATGAAAAAAACTGCTAAATAGATTCAAAATTTTGTCCTGAGTTTAAAAATACCCAGTGTTTACGAGCTTTTTTGCTTTTTTTTGCATGTTATAGGGCTATAGGTACAAGTAGGATATTGCGGTTTCAAAACATACATTTTTAAAATTCATCAATAGTGACATTGTAACACTATTATCTGTCATAAATCTCTGAATAACACCCCACATGTACATATTTTTTTTAAAGTAGACAACCCAGGGTATTCAATATGGGGTATGTCCAGTCTTTTTTAGTAGCCACTTAGTCGAAAACACTGGCCAAAGTAAGCATTCATATTTGTTTGTGTGTGAAAAAAGTAAAACAACTAAATTGAACGCTAATTTTGGCCAGTGTTTGTGACCAAGTGGTTACTAAAAAAGACTGGACATACCCCATTTGCAATACCTTGGGTTGTCTTCTTTTGCAAATGGTATGCCATCATGGGGGTAATTCTCATTCCTGGGCTACCATACGCTCTCAAAGGCAACGTAACCAACCTGGCCATTTTCAATGTAAAAATATTTGACCCATATATTTGACCTTGTAACTTTCAAAAATGCTATAAAACCTGTACCTGGGGGGTACTGTTTTACTCGGGAGACATCGCTGAACACAAATATTAGTGTTTACAAACTGGAAAACGTATCACAACAATTATATCATCAGTAAAAGTGCTGTTTGTGTGTGAAAAATGCAAAAAAGTAACTTTCACTGACAATATCATCGCTGTGATATGTTTTACTGTTTTGAATCACTAATATTTGTGTTCAGCGAAGTCTCCCGAGTAAAACAGTACCCCCCATGTACAGGTTTTAGGGTGTCGTAGAACGTTACAGGGTAAAATACAGTGCTAGCAAATTAAATTCTCTGGAATTTCGGCCTGGGTTGGCAGGCAGGTCCCTCAAATTGCAATCAATAAAATTACTGAATTATGTAAAAATATTACATAAATACGCACGTAGAATTTAAATATATATGCATATTTATATAGTTTAAGTCTACGTGTATATTTATATAATTATTTATGTAATTTTGTATATGGACATATGTATATTTCGTATTATTTTTATTTATTTATATATACATAGATATATATACAAATTCATTCTAAGTGTATTTTGATATAAATATATATATATAAATTTTAAAATACAGTTAGAATAAAATTTCATATAGATATATAATTTTTTTTTAAATTTTTATTATTATTTAAAAAAATTATTTAATTTAAATTACTTATTATTTATATTTTATAATAATATATATATACAATATATATAGTTATTATATATATTATATATATACGTGTGTAATTTAATTATAAGTGTATTTTATATTAATATAAGTACATATTAATATAAAAATACACTTAGTATGACATTATATATATGATATATAGACATATATTATATCTATATAATATATGTCTATATATCATATATACACCTATATAATTATTATTATTTTTTTTATTAACATTAACTTTATTTATTTTTTTCTGATTTTACACTAGCAGGGAGACTGCCTGTCAGCACAGACAGTCCCCCTGCAGGCAGACACATGGACACCTATTGTGACCATGTGATCACTGTGTTAAGCGATCACATGGCCACAGGGGTCCTAAATCAGTGTGGGGAGACTGTCTGGGCTGCAGGCAGTCTCCCCACAACCGGAGCCACGCTGATCGCCGCCGGGGGAACGACGGCGATCAGGTAAGTAGCTCAGACCGTTAGGACGGTTCAGGACCGTCATCGGTCGGCAAGCCAAAAATGCCGATGACGGTCCTGAACCGTCCTCGGTCGGGAAGGGGTTAAACTCCGATTCAGTACCAACACTTTACTTAGTCTGCCTCAATACAAAAAGAACGCGGCCCGATCATCCTTCTCCTACACAGCACCGCAATTGTGGAACGACCTCCGGCACAATTTAAAATCTTCCCTAAGCCTAAAGTCCTTTAAGAGATCCCTCTCTACATACCTCAAAACAGAATGCACCTGTCATGGTTGATTATATATTTCCTACCTGTTCTATGTTAAATTTTGTATTTATTGTGTATTAATATTGTTTTTGTATTTTATTGTACCCTAATGTAACAATGCAATGATTTGTGGACCCAGGATATACTTGAAAATGAGATAAATTTCAATGTATCTTTCCTGGTAAAATATTTTACTCTAATTTCAATGTTTTTATGTTTGTAGCTAAACACTACTCCCCCTACCATTCTTTGCTTAACCCACGCTGTAGGGTGAGTGGCAGATGTATTCACCACAGTATAGATTTCTTGCAGCATTGTCATTATTTTCTGGAACATCATGATAATTAAAAGTGTTTTTTTCTTTTCTTTTTAACCTGAGGAAAAATAGCCTTTCACAGCATGTTATATGACAATATTTCCTCCAGCAAAACATGTTATTACTTGTAAAAGATGCAAGAAGTAATACTGAATATCAAGAGACTGTTGGCAAATAGTACCTTTCCTGTATTCTGTAATAATCAGTACATTGTGAATTGGATCATATATCCATCTCTGACATCATTTTTCTCTTATCTTTAGTGTTACTTTCATGATTTTAATTAATAGGTTGAAGGAGGGTTGTTAAGGTTATTTATTTTTATTAGGGGTGGCTTGGGGATTGGGGATCCCTTGCCAACCAGGGGTAAAGTGTCATGCTGTTATTTGGGGGGGAGGGAGGACAATGGCATGTCCAGCCTCACTCTATTTTATAATAAATAGTGCCCCCATCTGTCGCCCATGGGTGCGATATTAGTTCCTTCCCCTTTAATATACAGGTATCCTTAATAAAAGGGGTTGTATATTTCTTCTAAGGCTCTTGTTAGAGGTCTGAGAAGTCTTCTAGCTTGTAATTTGAAGCAGGAAAGATATTCATAGATATATACCTTCTTTCTCCTAAAATGATAACAACTTCACTTTCAAAGCAATTTGCATTACTTGTTCTTTGACAGAAAAATCATTTGTATAGAATATTATGTCATTGGATGAGCGGGGCCCTTGCAGAAGGCCCTTGCAGAAGGGGAAAGTGCCCAGTGAACGCTTACATTACATATGTAAGTACAAGTAGACCTACCCTGTATTTAATTCAACAGGGCCATGAGTATTGCTGGGCCACCATCCTGTGTCTCTGCCTCTGTTATCACTCAGCGTGAAAGTTGGACAAGGGATCTCCATTGTCAAGGACATCTAGCCACAGGATCGTAAATACCAATAGTGCTCATTTAAGCACTAGGTAGTGGTCTGAAAGGACTGAGAGGTCTGAATGGTTGAGTGAGATTCATATACTGTTACCATGGCAACTGTTATTTCTTACTGATACAGTTAATCTGAAAGTGTCTGTGCTGCAATTATTTTTTGAGACAGTTCCCCTTAACACAGAGAAATTGTGCAGTTTTTGTGAATGATGTGTCTCTAATTCAAGCACAATTTTTAGGCATCTTGAAACTCTGTTAGAGGCTTCATGCTGATTTGAAAACTCACATGTCAAAGTGCTAATTATCAGACCTTTCTTACAGCTCTCACTGTCTGCTAATTGGCATTCAAACTAATATCACCTATGCAACTGTATTTGAGGTTTTTTTTTTAATGTTAAACTCTTTTTCCATGTTCCATCCCACTTGTATTTTTTTAAGAAACAATGTTTGTTTGTTTTGTAGCTGACCTCCTGCAGTCTGAACCAATTCACTCTTTGTCTACCAAAATAGATTATTTTTTTATCTCTTATGAACCTCAGGCTAAAACACTTTTCAATACAAATTCTCTGTTGTGCAAAAAAAACAACAAATAGCAACCAACCAAAAAAAAAAAGATTGGTGTATGGTATAACCAAATGAATACTATATGAAGCTTATTTTAATACACAGAAGAGTGAGTAAATCAGTAACCTCCTTGTTCTTTATTTCATTAAAGAATTAAAGAGACCCTATAGTCACCAGAACCACTACAGCTTAATGTAGTTGTTCTGTTGTTGATAGCCTGTACCTTTCCCTGCAGGCTGAGCACTGTAAATGATTCCTTTTGAGAGAAAAGGAAATGCTAGCCTTGATGCCTAGGAATGTCTATAGTGGCAGTAACTCAGAAGGCCACTAGAGTTGCTTCCTAATCCAGTGCTGCACAGTGTGCTCTCCATGGAGGTAATGTTCACCATAGAGATGCATTGATTCAATGCATCTCTATAAGGAGATGCTGATTGGAGCAGCATGGCATTTTGCTGCCCATGCACAATAGTCTCCCAATGCTTTCTTATGGGAAAGCATTGGATTAGCTGAGATCATCAAGAATCACGATATGGAGGTGGAGTCAGTCTTGGCCAGAAGCAGCTAGCCCAGCACCTTTCCATGTTATCTAAAGGGGGGCATGGGGTCGAGAATCTAAATAGTTAAACACTATAGTGTTAGGAATACATGTTTCTATTTCTGACAAGTGTTCCATTAATATTTATTTAATGAATTTTCATGTATTATTTTATTAACTGTTTTGATGTTTATAGTAATAGTCAGAAATTAGTTTTCACAAACCATAAATGGGCTATATTCAGAACAGGAGGACATATGTGAAATACATAAAATATTTGTGCTTATATAATATACAATGAGTAACTATGTATGAAAAAACTAAATGTTATTAAGTGGTTTTACACATTAACATGCCCCCACTGACAGAGGAATTCTGAGAAATTTAATAAAGACAGGAATATGCTTTTCTCGTAAGTTTCTCTGATGTAGCAAGGTTAATGTATTGTTCAGAAACAGTATTAGCTATAGCAATAAAAAAAATCATATTGGATAGGATTTCCCTCTTTTTCTTGTAGACACCAAACCCAGACATGATTAATATTTCCAGACACAGATATTGAATGACAGAGCTTAATCAAAAGAAGTGTGGATTCTAACTTATTTAAAACATGACAATATACATTCAACAAAACCTGTACAGTTGTGCACAAAAGTATACATACCCTTGGAGAATTGGTCATATACGTACCATTTTTAAAGAAAACATAAGTGAGCTGGCAAAACACATTTCTTTTATTTCTTATGGGATTCATATTCAACTGTAGGTTATAACAGAATGGCACACTCATAAAACAAAACATGGCAACAAAGATAATTTAAATAACCCCTGTTTAAAAGTCTGCATACCCTTAGTTCTTAATACTGTGTATTGCCCCCTTTAGCATCAATGACAATGTGCAGTCTTTTGTAATAGTTGTATATGAGGCCCCTAATTCTTGCATGTGGTATAGCTGCCCATTCGTCTTGGCAAAATGCCTCCAGGTCATGCAAAGCCTTTGTTCATCTTGAATTAATCACATGTTTGAGATCCCCCCAGAGTGGCTCGAGGATATTAAGGTCAGGAGACTGTGATGGCTACTCCAGAACCTTCACCTTTTTCTGCTGTAACCACTGAAGAGTCTTCTTGGCCTTGTGCTTAGGGTTATTGTCATGCTGGAAAGTCAGAGAGCGCAGCCTTCATGCAGGAAAATGTTAATTGTCTGCCAGTATTTTCTGAAAGCATGCTGCATTCATCTTGCCATCAATTTTCATAAGATTCCCCATGCCTTATGAGCTCACACCCCCCCCCCAAAAAAAAAATATATATCAGTGAGCCACCACCATGCTTCACAGTGGGGATGGTATTATTTTCTCTATAGGCCTTATTGACACCTCTCCAAACATACCACTTATGGTTGTGACCATAAAGCTCTATTTTGTGCCAGAAGCTTTGAGGCATT
This sequence comes from Pelobates cultripes, assembly GCA_933207985.1. Taxonomy (NCBI): domain Eukaryota; kingdom Metazoa; phylum Chordata; class Amphibia; order Anura; family Pelobatidae; genus Pelobates; species Pelobates cultripes. The sequence goes on along the minus strand of OW240912.1, from coordinate 310,284,504 downwards.
TCAAGGTGTTGTCTGGCATATTGTAAACAGGCTTTTTTTGTGGCATGTGCTCTCTGTAAAGGCTTCTGTCTGGCAACTCGACCATGCAGCTAATTTTTGTTCAAGAATCTTTGTATTGTGCTCCTTGAAACACCCACACCGTCTTTTTCCAGAGTAGCCTGTATTTCTCCTGAGGTTACATGTGGATTATTCTTTGTGTCCCAATTAATTCTTCTAGTAGTTGTGGCTTGCTATGAAGAGATCCCTGACTTTTCTACTTCTTAACAGTAATGACTGGCGTTTTCACAGCTTTGGATATCTTTTTATATCCTTTTCCATCTTTATAAAGTTCCATTGCCTTGATACGCAGGTCTTTTGACAGTTCTTTTCTGTTCCCAATTGCTCAGTATCTAGCCTGCTCAGCGTATCCACGTGAGAACTAACAAACTCATTGACTATTTACACACAGACACTAATTGCAATTGAAAAAGCCACTGGTGTGGTAAATTAACCTTTAATTGACTTTTTTTTAAAATTATAAATATTCTTTATTTAAATTTTTCCAAATATTTTACAAACAAGTCACAAGACATTATTGGCTTATACATCACAAAATCCATAAATATATTTCAATATCTGTTGAACTTCAGTTCTTTTAGACAATAAGATTCCCAATTATGTAAAAATAGCCTATAAACAAAAACATTAACCTGACTATGACATAATACAATTAAAGAATAAAAATGCAGATCAGGAGTTATTTTTAATTTCATCTTAATATTATCTTCTACACTTTTTCGCAAGGTAAACAGATTTTAATTTAACTCAATTTAAAAAAAAATTCAGCCATAGATCAAAAAGATCTCATTTTTTTTAATTTGCTGAGGGTTTAAATTAGCCATTTATTTTTCAATTCACAATTGAAATTTCAATTGAAATAAATACTGATTTTTTTTAAAAAAAAGGAATATTCAGTTATATGTATTCCTCTCACATGCAGTCAAGCATCAGGATAGGGGGCAGTAGCACATGACTAATATTTTTGTAATGTAATTTTTACTAATTACAAATTGTGGGACCTGACTGACAACCCAGGCAAAATATCCACAGAATGTAATTTGCAAGACCTATATTTAATCCTGTAACTTTCTACAACACTACATGGGGGTACTGTTTTACTTATCAGACTTCACTGAATACAAATACAAGTGTTTTAAAAGAGTAAATGTATCAAAACTTTGATTTCATCAATGAAAGCACAAATTTTGCTACGGTTTAGGACTAAATGGCTACTAAAAAAGAAAGGACCCGCCAAGATGGCACCTGAAGCTTATACCACACAATCCTCAGACGAGGACAGCTACTATGCAGAGCCTGCAATACCTAACCGAGCACTACAGGTACCTCAGGGACCCATGGACATGGGGGACTCTGCACCAGCCACTAAGGCAGATATTAAAGCCTTGGTGAAGGACATTCAGTCCATGTTTCAAGCGGACATGGCACTGGCAAGAGCAGACGTAATCACACTCACCAACAAAGTGGCAACCGTGGAGGTAGGCCTGGGGTACACCAAACTAGCACAAAGCGCCACGGATGCTGCGCTCAGCTCCGTCCACAAGCAATATGCGGACCAACAAGCCCAACTAGCTGGCATGGAGGACCGGAATAGGGCAAGCAACCTAAGGGTCCGAGGAGTATCGGAGACAATCACCAGCTCTGAATTACTGCACTATTGCCGACGGCTTACAGCCACGCTATTGACACCGCGACAGGCAAAATTGGTCATGATAGACTCTTGCTACAGACTCACCAGAGCAGCCACCACACCACGCGAAGGAGCCAGTGATGTAATGATCAAGTTTGTGCGGGACTCTGACAGGGGACTGCTCATGGGGGCTGCGAGAGGCTCCTCCACAGTAGCATTTGAGGGGGCACAACTGGCTTTTTACAGAGACTTCTCGAAATATACCATGTTGTGGCGTCCGGCCACTCAGCTACTCCAGGAACAAGCCATCCCCTACAAGTGGGGCCCACATCATCTCCAGGCAGAAAAGGCGGGCAAGACACATAAGCTCTCACACGCATCCGACATACCGGCCTTCTTGCAGGTGCTTGGCCTCCCAGCGCTGACGACACAAGCGACAACTCGTCCATCATGGACTGTGGCGGAGATCATTCCCTTCGTCCCAGGAGGAGGGGTTCATAAATCCACTGCCCTACCAACCAGACACGGCAGCAGCTGAGCAGGACTTACCAACCCATTCTAAGTTCATGTTGTTTCCTTTTTTCCCTGTTTTCTTATGTAAGTTCCTAAATTGCGCTCTTTCCATGTCTTCACAACAATGGCTCCGTAAGCCACCGAATAATCCTATATGTTAAGCCACCCCCCCATTTGCCCCCAGCGTGCGCAAAGTAGCTTGTAAACCTACCGACAACTCACTGCAGCACTCTCAGCTAGCAACCTGGACAGCCCTGCCCAGCAATGACACACATACCTACCCGAGCATACCTGAATTAGGTCCCACGCTCAATACACCCAAACCTAGAGGTGCCTTACTTCCCACTGCGGGACATACCCCGACACCACGCATACAGGCACTTAAAGCTAGACAGATGCAACCTCCCTTACTATATCAGTGTCAAAGCGCTACAGAAGGGGTGATAGAGAGTTAACTAGGCCCCCCAATTTTTTTATTTTTTTTTAAAACCGGGTAGTCCTCACCCATGTGTAACAACTGTTATTGAGCGTAATGGTTTATGTCTTGCGAGTATAACACGTGATAACACGTGATATTGTTTTATTGTGCTATACCCACAAAAATAAAGAATATAAAAAAAAAAAGAAGAAAGGACCCATTTTGAATAACCTGGGTTGTCTACTTTTTCATATGGTATGCAATAATGGGGTTAATTCATTTCTGGGTGGCCATACGGTCTCAAAGGCAACATAACCAATCTCGCAAATTTCAAAGGGCAAAAACGAAAATGGGCAAGTCTTATATTTGACCCTGTAACTTTCCAAAACACCCTAAAACCTGTACATTGGGGGTAATGTTGTACTCATGAGACATTACTGAACACAAATGTAAGTGTTTTAAAGCAATAAAACATATAATGTTGATTATATCATTGGTAAAAGGGCAGTTTATTGTGAAAAATGCAAAAAACAAATATGAACGCTAACTTTGGCCAGTTTTTGTGACTAAGTGGCTACTAAGAAAGACTGGTCATAACCCATTTTGAATACCCTGGATTGTCTACTTTTGGTATGCCATGATGGCGGGGATTTTCATTCCTGGGTGGCCATTTGGTCTCAAAGGCAACATAACCAATCTGGAAAATTTTAATGTGTAACGACTGGAAAAGGAAAAAGTTGACACTCTAACTTTACTACACGCCATAAAACCAGTACATGTTGTACTTGTGAGACATTGCTGAACACAAATATGTGTATTTTATTGCAGTAAAAGCTAACAGTATTTTGACATTCAAGAAAATAACAACACTTTTTCAGTTTTTATTCCTAGAAAATTTTTCATATTTAAATATTTGATGTGAAATGAAAGCCATGTTTCTCCTGAACAAAATGATATATGATAAGTGTGGGTGAATTTGATATGAAAGGTGAAATACGGTTTAACAGACATATTGCACAAATGAAAGGTTTTGTTTACATTTTGTTTTGATCAGGATGTGTACAATTGCCTTCATCCATAAGGGGTTAAATGCCATGATAGGTGATACAGATCCAGTAAGTTTTATTATCTCATTTGAATACATTTACACACTGACAGCTGTTAGAATAATTGAGTGTTATAGTCCCAATCTGTCCTAATCAGCAGATGAGATGACAGAGACTGTATCTACTTCCACAATGAGAGATTTACCATCTATATAAACCTTTGCTTGCAGTTTTGGAATTACATTTTCAGGAATGTAGATGCAAAAATTTAATAATAGTTTGTCTTCATCAAAATTTCTATGTGGTTTATCCACTTTAACATGAAAAGTTAAGTATTAATTGTCTTGGTTTTATGTCAGAACTTCTACATAATCTCTTTGTATGGCTCATAACCATTGTAGATGTTAATTTTAAACTTTGTAGGTATTTGACATGTGACTTTGGTCACTAGCTCTATAACACTCTGTCTGAGGCACTTGTTGCGTTGGATATTGCTTATCTTAGTACTTACTAGTATGAAAGATAGCCTTTCTTTTCCTGTTGAGAAAATGTCCCTACTGTGCTTTAACCTGCTGGGCCTAAAGTTGTCAAAAAAAACTGGCACTTGTTAATCAGCTCCTATGCTATTTGCTGTGAAATATAACTCAAACAGTTCAACCCATGTGTCCCATTTTTCTCTGTCTGCTGAAAACATGAAAGTAGAGCCAATGTAGAGTCTGATCAAAGATCCTTATTGCCAACTGTTATGTTTCCTATGTGGTCATAAGTATAACATTTAATGCTGTGTTATTACCATGTGTCAGTGACTGTCCACAAATATTACTGAGACTCTGGAACATGACTTTCCATCTTCCTTTTATTCAGCCTGAAGCACATATCCTCTTTACTGGCTGGTTCCACAGAAATAACTGAAAATGGTTTTCACATGACAGGTGTATAGTCGTCATTTGTGCAGTCGGAATCCAGGACAACCAACCCCATATCCTAACCCAATAACGCACAGACACTAGGGAATATGGGAAATTTTGTCCACAGCTTTATTAACCAAATAATAATAATAACAATTATAATAATAATAATAATAACTTAACAAGTAAAACATGGGTCATTGCCCCCCATACTCCGCCCTCGCATCCGATTCCTTCCGTTAACATATAAAAGGCAATGACCCCCATACAAATAACACATATATATATATATAACATACACCAACATTATTCCAATACCAATTTAAAGTGCTAACCATCCATTAACCACGGCAGGGGTATACCCGGATACCCCTACCCCACCAGGTTCTGAGCCACCGACAGGACTCGAAACCTATCAACCACCGATGACCACAACTTGTTTATTTTCCATCACATTCATCCTGGGGGGCCTATTTCTTCTCCTTCAGCTCCCCATCCTGCCGCTGTGAAAAAACGGGATAAACCCACACGTAACAAAACCAGGGAGGGTGGGTGGGACAGACTCAACCAGGTAGGAAATTAGAAATGACTCACCTAAAATGGCTGCCTATTTAAATAGCCAAACCTACTTACCCATAACTCCACTCCTTGCTTACTTCCTCCTAAGCCCGCCTCCTAACCCCTGTCAAGGCCTTTTTCCGCTTAGCTGCGCTCTAGCTACATGGGGCTACATGACAGGTGTATAGTCGCCATTTGGGCAGTCGGAATCCAGGACAACCAACCCCATATCCTAACCCAATAACGCACAGACACTAGGGAATATGGGAAATTTTGTCCACAGCTTTATTAACCAAATAATAATAATAACAATAATAATAATAATAATAATAATAATAACTTAACAAGTAAAACATGGGTCATTGCCCCCCATACTCCGCCCTCGCATCCTATTCCTTCCATTAACATATAAAAGGCAATGACCCCCATACAAATAACACATATATATATATATATATATATATATATATATATAACATACACCAACATTATTCCAATACCAATTTAAAGTGCCAACCATCCATTAACCACAGCAGGGGTATACCCGGATACCCCTACCCCACCAGGTTCTGAGCCACCGACAGGACTCGAAACCTATCAACCACCGATGACCACAACTTGTTTGTTTTCCATCACGTTCATCCTGGGGAGCCTATTTCTTCTCCTTCAGCTCCCCATCCCGCCATGAGCTCAGACCTTGACCCCTTAACATGTCTGAGCTCCGCCACCCCAAAGAAATAGCGCCTTCTGTATACCATCCTGCCAACCCAAGTTTAGCAGATCCCAACCCACCTCCGAGAGATGAACCCCATCCGAGCGGTAGTACCCTGGCAACCCATCTTCGTCGTGTCGCACCACCACTCCCCCCACCTTCCTAACAAAGCTTGCCATCAAGCTGTTCACTTTTTTCCTGCACTGATCGATAGCCACCGGATCCCGCGCGTGCCGCCACCGACGCCTTGGGACGATCTCCGACCAAACTAACATAACTCCAGGAAGCAGGTCCCTCAATTTGTTGATGTCCTGCTTCATCCACTTCACCAGCCGGCGTTGTGGCGTGAGGCCCAAGTCGTTACCCCCTGCATGGAGGACAACAGGTCCGGCGTTTGCCCACCCGCAACCATCCTAAACATTGCACCACAAACTTCCCCCCAGCAACATCCCCGATACCCAAACCATCGGACTGCCAACTGCTCCCTCGGAAAGCCCAGCTGCTGGCCCTGCGTTCGAGCTGCGGCCCTCCTCTCGGCCCAGAAGACAAAAGAATGTCCCACAATCCAAGCAACCCATCCTGGGGAGGAGAAGAAAACAAATTGTGAGGGAAGGCAAAGGAAAACTCCCCCCTCTGCCACCCCCCCGTTACGTTTTTAATTTTTTTATTAATCCAATAAACCCAACCGCACATATGAACGGAACTGCACCGACTCCCATCTCCCTATTCGCTTCACGACCTCATCCCCCAGCCCCAACCATGCGGCCTCCATGGCCGCCCCAATGCGAAAGGAGTGTGTTCCAAAACGCCCAGCCTGAAGCCCCAACTTACCTAGTCCCAACCGAAAAACCTTCGTAAATTGTAAATTGGAATCGGGAAAGGGAAGAGCCATCCGCATGCACCAACAGAGAACCCCCTACCGCCGGCCTCCGAGCCATGTACTCCGCCACCGGGCACAATGCTGCGCCCGGTAAGGCCCATAGCGTTACATCCCGGCCCACGCCGCGGACATCCGTTTTAGATCTACCCAGGTGCACTACCATTTTCCCATCCAAAATACGAACCCCTGAGGCCTGCAAACCCCCGGGCACGACCCTATTGACGCTAACCAACTCCCCTATGCGGAAAGCCCCAGAAAAATGCCAAGAGAAAAGCTGCTTTGAACAGAGAGACCTCAAACCCGTTGAAACAAACCTCAGGCAACATTCCCACCAGATCCCCCAACACCCGCACCGACACCGGTCACCTAGAGTCAGACAGCCTGCGGCCCGTACGATATCCTTGCGCAACCAGAACCAAAACGCCATTGCTGCCATGGACCTGTCAACCACTGCCGGGGACGCCCCCTTCGCCAGCAATTGACAAGTGTACCACAGAAAAGCATCCCGTAGCGAATCCCCCTTTAATACTTGATCCAACCCGTCTAGCGACCGCTCCCAAGAATCCCAGACCTTACTGTAGGAGGCCCATGTGGCCGGTGCCAGCGAAGCCCTCACAAGTCCCCCCAGCAGGATGCTCCCAGCTGCCATATCTTGTCCGGGCAAGCCTGACCCTCCTTAAATGCCCCCGCGCCGCCGTCCAAAATCGGGACCACTGAAAACGAGACAGAGCGTCAGCCACTTCGTTCAAGTACCCAGGGACATGGCGCACACGAAAAACAACATTCCGTGGCATACACATTAACACAAAATGCTGCAGCAACCTAACCACTGGCTTAGAGGCAGCAGACAGATTGTTCACTGCGTGCACCACTGCCATGTTGTCCGAGAAAAATACCACTTTTTGGTCGCGCAGCCCCTCGCCCCACAGCGCCATCGCGACGACCAACGGGAACAATTCCAGGAAAGCCAGGTTGCGCATGATAGGGCTCGAACCCCATGTCTCCAGTCACCTTTCCGCACACCATCTCCCGCCAAAGTATGCCCCGAAGCCCACACTACCCGACGCATCCGTGAATAGCTCCAGCTCCGCTGCCGACCTGCCCTTATGCCGGAAGAACACCGTTCCGTTGAAATCCTGCAAGAAGGCATCCCATATGCCCAAGTCGGCCCTCATGGCCGCTGAACCCCCGCCGTAGCAGCCGTCAGGCTGCGGCTGAAGACCCTCCCCATAGGTATGACACGGCATGCAAAATTTAGCATCCCGATCAACGACTGCAGTTGCCGCAGGGTAACCTTGTGCGCCCTAGCCACAGCAGCCACTGCTCCTCTTAGCCCTTCCAGCTTGTCCCGCCCAGAACCGAATCTATCTCCAACCCCAAGAAACTAAGGCACGTCGCCGGGCCCTCCGTCTTATCCGCTGCCAGCGGAACCCCGAAGTGGCCCGCCACCCATTAAATTGTCCAAAGCAGTTGCAGGCACGCCGAGGAGTCAGCCGGCCCCACGCAAAGGAAATCGTCCAAATAGTGCACCACCGAACGGCTCCCCGCCTCCACCCGCACCACCCATTCGAGAAAAGTACTAAATTTCTCAAAATAGGAGCATGAAATGGAACAACCCATAGGGAGGCATAAGTCCACGAAATACGCCCCCTCGAAAAAAAAAACCATCCCAGCAGGTGGTGACAGTCCGGGTGTACCGACAGCAGCCGAAATGCGGCCTCAATATCCACCTTGGCCATAAGCGCCCCACGCCCGGCCCGCTTAACCAGCTTGACCGCCCGGTCGAATGATGCATTCGAGACCGAGCACAATTCCTTACCAATACCATCATTCACCGACTCCCCTTTCGGGTAGGAGAGATGGTGAATGAGCCTTAACTTCCCCGTTTCCTTCTTCGGAACCACCCCGAGGGGGGAAACCCGGAGGCCCTCCAATGGAGGTACCGTGAACGGGCCCGCCATCTGCCCCAGCCTGACCTCCTTGCCCAGCTTTTCCTGCACCACTCCCGGGAAATCCGCAACCGATTTCAGGTTGTGCAACCTCCCCGACCCCCCCCGCTCCCGTAATGGAATAAAAAACCTGTGCCCAAAACCCGCCCGGAGTACTGAGGCATCAGCCCTATTACCGTAGCGGCTTAGCCACGGCTCCATTGCGTCTAGCCTCACTGGGGTGAAGCCCCGGGGCAGGGGAAGCACCCCCTCCGGCCGCGGCAGCCGCTCCGACGTTTCCAGACTTACCCTTTTTGAAACAGCGATTGAGCCCATGAGCACCCCGCAGCCGGAGCACTCGTGCTTAAATCGACAAGTGGTTCCCCATTTGCACTGGCCTTCATTATAAGCCCTTTTGGAAGGCGGCCGACGAGGCGGACTGCCCCTTTGCGCCTTCTGCGCCATCATCAGCTTCATCCAGAGAGGCAGGTCCATTTGATCCCACCTCATACCTGGATTAGCCGCCAGCCGTTGTCTGAACTGCTCGTCGTACCGCCACTAAGCCAACCCCCCATAGGAACGGTACGCTTCCCAAATGCCGTCCAAGTAGCAAAGCTGGCATGCTGGCCAGTACGCAAAACGCCCTCAACCAGTTACCAAAGGATTTTGGAATCTTACGATACCGCTTCCGTTTTTCTTCCTCCTCCTTCTTCTCATCCTTTTTATCGTCCTCCTTGAGGTCAATAAAGTCCTGCAAGGGGAGAAGGGAGAAGATCTTGCAGAACTCACCCTTCCAGATTTTCTCCTTCACGTCCTGTTTCAGGTGAACCCCCAGCGGGCCCGCAAAGGAAACATACGCGTGCTGCCTAGCCGCGTCGGGAATACCCCCAGACAATTGTGCCCGTTCACTCCGAATCACCGCCGCCTCCGGCGTCACCCCAGCGTCCCCGCCCGAGTTAGGCCCCGCGGAAACCCCGACACGAGAATCTGTGACCCCAGCCCCCGGAGCCCATACCTGACCAATGCCGCCCCCCATGTCACCCCCCGCCCCCAATGAGTGGAGTAGTGCTTGAAGTGTGTTAACTAAAGCACTGGAGTGTAGTGTTGTCGAGTGCCTGATGTCCAGGAAGAGCAACTTCCGTCGGTGCCTCGCCAAACGGGGAGCCAAACCGGTGCCTCGCCTGTGAAGAGAGGGAACGGCTCCGAGACCTGGAAAGAGGAGAAGAAGTCCTGGGTAGGGCGTACTGAGCACCTGCCTCCCTCCCGTCACGAACATGGGAGCGCCTGCCAAATGACAAAACCTCCCGCTGAGCGCCCTGTACGCATGGCGCGTGGGAGCCCCTGGGACTACGACTCCTCCTGTCCCCACCCGGGGACCGTCCCCGCCGACCACACCTGGGGACAATTGCCCTGCTCTCCGCTGAGCTGCCTGACATGGAGCGGTGCCGCCGGGACCTACCCACCCTCCCCCTGGACCCCAAGGTTCTAACCGGTGAAGGACTGCCACTTCTACACCCTGAACCAGACCCCCCCCCCAAGGCTATGCACCCCTAACTGCCTACCCTCCAGGAGAGAACCCAACCTCCCACCTAAGCTGACTCCTAGCCTAACCGCTCCCTGAACCCCCTTCACCTTACAGGCAGCCTTAGCCCTTCCATACCCCTTACCAGGCCTAACCGACCCAGACTGATCAGGCCTACCCCCAGAACCCGCGGAGGACCCACTCACTATCCCAGAAGAGCCCACTATCTCCTTACCATCCCCAGCCCCCACCTCCCCTATGGCACTCCCCCCTCCCGTGGCCCTTGCGCCCCCCCATCCCCCACTAGGGATCCCAGGAAGGCCTTCCTGCCCCCCACTGTCACTCTCCGGCCCCCACCCCTTGCTGAATCCCCCCCCAGCACTTTTCCCACCAAGAGGGCCTCGGCCGGAGCCCCCTGTACTTGCCTGCTGCCCCAGGGGCCGGCCGCGTGTCCTCCCGGTTCCGGCCCCGTCGTCCACCAGCTCCGACGGGGTGGGAGCCCTCCTGGGCCGCACCTCCGTGCTCCCCGATCTTCCAGGGGGCCGTCCGGTCACCTCCGACCCGGGAGCCGCGACGTCCCCGTCCTGGACATCCATTCGCCGCCGGGCACTGGTCCTAGGCCCCGGCCGCTCGCGGGGAGGCGAGGCCTCTATCACGCGGCTACCGGGCCTGCTGCCACCCGCACCGGAATCGCCATGACCTCCAGGGATGCCTTCACGGGGCCCCATGCCCGGGCTTAGCCTCTCCGGTGGCCTCCTGGCCCAGACCGGACTGCCACCACCGCCGTCCCGTTCCGCCGCCTCCGCCAGGGCCGGTCCCAGCTGGGCCCGCAGCCAGTCTGCACCCTGATGCCTCGCCGCCGACCGGATCCCCTCCAGCAGTCGCTCCACATCGTCCATCGGCCCTGCAGGGAGACAAAGGAAGAAAAAACCCTACCAAGCCAAATCTGTGAACACAGAAGTGAACACAGACTCAACCAGGTAGGAAATTAGAAATGACTCACCTAAAATGGCTGCCTATTTAAATAGCCAAACCTACTTACCCATAACTCCACTCCTTGCTTACTTCCTCCTAAGCCCGCCTCCTAACCCCTGTCAAGGCCTTTTTCCGCTTAGCTGCGCTCTAGCTACATGGGGCTACATTTGAGTGCTTATGCAATATATTTACACTGAATAAGGAGTACAAGTTTTGTCCTATAAAGTGGATGTGGTAAAAAAAACAAATATCCTACAAATTAAGGAATTGTAAGGAATTCATTGCCATTTTTTGGCGATTGCAGATGGAATGCCCCAACAAAATAGAATTAAAAAGATAAAATGTTGCCTGTATGGGCATACTGCTTATATTCAATATACATTAAATACAGTTGCATTGGGAACTGAGGTACACATCTGCCATCAGATCGCCTTACTACAATGCTAGTTTGGCATACTTTGCAGAGTTAAAGGGATCCTATAGTGCCAGGAAAACAAACTTGTTTTCCTGGCACTATGGGCTCTTGGAGTGTCCCCCTACCTCGGGGCCACACTCCCTCGGCACATAAGGGGTTAGAAACCCTTCAGCCACTTACCTTAATCCAGCGCCGGGCTGGTGACCTCTCCTTCCCCATGTCACATATTCATCCTCACCTTATGGTATCTGCGTAGAAATTGCATTTCTGACAATAACATTAGTACTACTCAGCAGCCCTGCACCAGTATACCTGACTTCTGCAGCATGTCGGTGGATGCCGGCTGCTGCGGATCCATGCCATATTATAGCTCCTCTTCCACCCACGGTAATGATGACATCAACGTGCGTGTGATGTTACGCAAAAGATGCGCACGCACGTTTTTGAGGCAAAGGCCAGTTATGACCAATCGGATCTGTAGGAGGGTTATTTAACTCATTTTTAGTTTTTATCATTGCCCTGTCGTGGTTTCCCTTAGATGCTTATCTGAGAGTGTGTTTCTGGTTATTGACTTTGGCTTCGTTTTGACTTCCCTGACTTCTGGTATCCTTGACTATTGGCTTTTCCTTATCACTGTGTCTCGTTCTGTGTCCCCGACCTCGGCTAGTATATTGACTATTCTTGGGTATGTTAAGTTCTAAGGTCCGGTTAGACGTTACCCTTAGTTTTAAGTGTGATACTATTCTTCATGCTGGATCAATTGTAATCCTGACACGCCGCTGATGTCTGCTCCCAAGTGGAGCCGAATGCGGATGCATGGCCAGAGGCTTGTGCGCATTCAAACCTGCCCATAGGAAAGCATTACTCAATGCTTTCCTATGGGGATCTTTTTTGATGCTGCACGTCCATGAGGGACATTGGCGCTGGATTCGGGTAACTGGCTGAAGGGGTTTTAACCCCTTCCGTTACATGAGATGGGGGCAGAGGGAGTGGGAGACCTATTAACCCTATAGTGCCAGGAAATCAGCTTTGTTTTCCTGGAACTGTAGGATCCCTTTAAATATTGAATAAATAAGGAATAGTTGGGTGGTTAACTTAAGAGAGGTAAATGGATTCCTTGAGGAGGGAAAAAGACAGATGGATGAGGCGGGGAGAAGGCAAATTGAATTAGGTGAGTTAATGAGCTGATCAGGTTAAATGAGGCTAGAGAGGGAAGGAAAATATTATGGTGTTCGGTAAATATGAGTTTAAAATGTACTGAAGAAGTAAGATTGTTGAAAGATATTTTGTGGAATTGGGCTGAGTGGGTTTGAGGGAGAAGTGAGACGAGGAATTTATGCAGTCCATTTGACGAAATAACATGAACAAACCATACTTTTTATGACATGATTGAATACAGATTCATATATTTCTTGACATATATATTTAAATATATGAGTAATTAGATTTACAGGGTTATTTAGTAAAGTGAGAATTCAAAGTTTTGACCTTAAATTTTAAAATCACTTTGGATTCACTTTGCAGTCTCACCTTTGCATTCTCCCCCCTGCAGTGAATCAAACTCCTGTTACTTCTGGCTGTTTAGCTCAGAGGAACTAAACTCAAGAGACTGGCAATTGCCTCAGAAAACTTGCCTTGCAAAAACTTCTTATTGAACTGCATTGGAAATTACTCACTCACAGAAAATATAGGCTCGTTTAAACATTGAGGAATTGCAGTGGTTTTAGATAAGAGATCCCCAGCTTTTGCAAGCTGTTTATAGATGTATCCTCAATAAAAAGAAGATATTTTCATTGAGGGTATATATCTATTAACCTCTTAAGGACGGCGGACGTGCTATGATAATGATATTGATTGGTGGCAGTCCGGTCTGGGCCAAAATTAGCATTATATATATATTTATAATTTGTAAATATTTTAAAAAATATAATTAAAAAAATAAATAATATATATATATATATAAGTGTGTGTAAATTCGTTCTAACTGTATTTTAAAATTAATATATATTAATATCAAAATACATGTAGAACAAAATAATATATAATTATCTATATACATAAGTATATACGCATATATCACTATATATATATATACCTACATATAAATAATAAAAAAAAAATATATATATATATATATATAATAATTCTACGTATATATTTATGTTATAATTTTACATAATTAGGTCATTTTATTAATTATAATTTGTTGGACCTGCCTGACAACCCAGGCCAAAAGTCCAGGGAATTTAATTTGCTAGCTCCATATTTAACCCTGTAACTTTCCAAAACACCATAAAACCTGTTCATGGGGGGGTACTGTTTTACTCGGAAGACTTTGCCTAACATAAGTATTAGTGTTTTAAAACAGTAAAATGTATTACAACAATGATATCATCAGTGAAAGTGAAATTTTTGGCATTTTGTCTGTCTGGAAACATAATTAAACATGTGCAATTTGTTTTCTTCCGAATGTCAATTCGGATGAATTTCGGGCAATTCTGACATTTGGATACTTCCACAGCCTGCTCACTGTTTAATCGACATGCCCCTACTCGCGGTATAGCGATAAGGGGCAGAATTTACTAATACTAAGTAATTTTTACTTAGTATTAGTAAATTTGTCTGAAAGACCAATTTATGTCTTTCATTTGCATCACCTTCATAAGTGTATCCAAAGTCTTTCACAAGCATCTGTCCTGTCTTTTTTCTGATTCCAGCATGCTTTGCCATCATCGTTGAGTCCATTATTAGGATTTGAAATAGTCCAATCACATCTTTCTCATGTATAATCAGTTTTTGGAATGATCTTCAATAAGTTACTTGTGAAATACCATTGTAGGTCACATTAGTAATCATTTCCCTGTGAGATGTGTCTCTCCTTTTGAGATGGTTCTTGGAGGTTGTCCTCACGATCATAGAACTTGTATTATGTGCAGTCTAATTCAGTTCAGGTGCTTCTTGCTTGTTAACATAATCCCAGTGCAGTTTTAAAATGACAGCTAGGGTTGATGTTATGATAATGCTGCATATTGTAAGAAGAAGACACCATAACCAATTTTCTAGCATACTTTTGCTTCCATCTTTGAATTTTTTTGTTACCATATAAGATAATGCAGGTACAGTCTGTTTTCTCCAGAGTCTTTCTGATAATGATGTTGATGATTCATTTTTTATCTATTCCATGTTAACTGTACGTGTATCACATCTGTCTGTTCATCCTTCTCCTTCACATTTGCACGTTCAGATGTCAGATCATGATTTAGTCTGTGATTCTGTTGGCATTTCGGTCATCTTCTGTTTGTTTTTTCTTGCTTTCTTTAACAGCATCCATTGTATCAGTCAGTGGTTCTAAAACTTATTTTTCTCTATTGGCTGCTGATTGTTCTCTGTAATAAAAGTTCTTGGAGTCACCCTCCCAGGACAAATTGGACAACAGTAGGAATTAGGTGGTGGTGAATGGTTTGGTGGGCTGAGAAATTATCCCTCCCTCCCCCCCAAATTTCTCTAGAAATGCAATTGTCAGTGTAAAATGTGTTACAAGGTACACCATAAAATGTTTCATACGGTGTCTCACTATTTGTATTATCAGGTATGTTGTTAACGCTCATCTGTACCATAGGAATAAGTGGATACCACTGTTTGGGGGCAAGCAACTAGTAAGTTGGTTAATAGTCATTTAACTTCAGCATTTTGTCTGTACCACAGCCCACTACTTTGGGGTTGTTTGGGTGCACTGAATTCCCAAAGTAACCCAAATGTGGTTGCCCAGTTTTGAGTTTCCTTTGCAGTAACTGAAGAACCACCATCCAAGAGGATAGTCCTGGGATTACCAAATGTATACAAAGGAAGTAAGACTAGCAATCGTGGTATTAGAGGTCGCACTTTCACAGGGGATAACCAAGTAAACCTGGTACATGCATCAACACACATATATATAACCATGAGATGGTGGCAAACTTCCAATATATAGAAATTAAAAAAGTACGTTGGGTATTAAATATTTCAATAAACAGTACATCAGTAATATGGCCTAGTTATAAATAAGCAAATGCTTACAATTACTAATCACATGAAGTACAGTATTTCCTATGTTGGGCCAGCGATATTAATTTTCAGGAGTTAGACGTACATTACCTCTATCTATATGAGCTTGTCCTAGCCATGAATAGGCTTTTAGGGCAAGTCTCTCTTTCCTTTACAGGAAGAACAAACAACTTTCAATGGTTATTATATAATTAACCCCTCTAAACGATAGAAGTGTTTAACCAGGTGGATTAGGTCTGCTTATCCTTGCAAGCATAAACTCTGCATCATTACTGAGAGATAGGGTACCACTTTAACAGTGGTAGACACATTGCATCAAAGTGCCTGTTAATGACCAACTATGTGAGGAGAGGGACCAAGCTTTGCTATAAGCATGTCCATACAATTATTACAATGCCAGGCTTTCAATTTGTTTGCACAAAGCAATATGCAGTTGTAGCTATAAACTCACGACGTATCGTAAAAAAAAAACAGTTTGAACACCAGACAGAGAATTGAGAGATCAGTGAACAGTGGACCAAGATAGATTAATGAAATATTTTACAAATAATATACTTTCTGCAAATTACTTTATTCTCAGTATTGACTATGAAATACTAAAGTTAATACAATAACATTTAAAAGCCAACTTTTAGTGTGCATAGGAATTACAAGGCAGTTCATAATGTGAGATAAAGTGCAGCTTTTTGAAACTGAATAGTCTGTGAACACAAAATTCACTGAAAATCAAAAATCACTGAAAATTCACTTGCATTTAAAAAAAAATATATATATTTTTTTCCCTTAGTAAATTAATTATTTAATTAAACGTAGTTAGAACCTCACTCAAAGTCCCGATCACATGCGAGAAACATCTCGTCTTTAAATGCTGGGTAATGGGTAAGTCTATGAAACAGTGAAATAGCATTTTTACCCTTTATATAATTTTGTCATAATGTGCAGTATAACAACTATTTTATAAGTGTTGTGCCAACTGTTCATTAAAAACCAGGTGTCTAGCGAGCTAAAGGATATTTATTTATTTATTCTTTAAAGCTCTGACCTCAATCGGCAAAGCAATATTGTAATGGTGTCCATTGCAATGTGATGTCTTTACTTGTTAGGTAATAATCAATGCGAAAAAAAAAAACATTTGCATTTATACTAAGCCTGCCTGTTGTAAACGTATTCTGGACAGTTCCTGGCTCTGAGACAGCAGGCTACTGAATGCAGCCTGGTAAAGTATGTAAATGCTCTTTAATGCCTAGTCTATATATTTATTCATAAACAACATTGATATATTTAATATAAACAACATTGATAGTTAATTTTATTTTATGCTAGAGAAATCCACTTAGATTACATGTGTCTAATCGGATTGTAGTCACTGCAAGTACAGTGATATTACAACTGATTTAAGTAAGCTTTCCTTTTAAAAATTGGTGGACTTTAATCCTTCTGCTATTACAATAGGCTAAAGTATGCACCTGAGTAGGCAAAGTCATTATGTGCATGAATTGTGCAATTTAAATAGTAGAATATGCTATTCTAGTGAATTGGGCCAACTTGGCTTAACACATCATTTAGTATCTTTTGGTCACATTAAAGCTGTAAATGAATTTAGAACTACGCAGCATATTAACAGATTTTCTAGGGGGGAGTATCATTTTCAACTCTGTTTATGTAAAAATATAAGCTAGTTAGCATATATTATATAAAATATACGTTTCAGTGTACTGCATTGTACTGCAATGAATGTTTTAAAAAGCAATTTCTTTTTTATGGCTGTGTGTAATCAAGTTGTTTATAATTTGGAATATAAAAAAAAAAAAAAACAACTTCTCAATTCCTTGGAATGGAAGCATTTAGGGAGTTTAACAAATATGTATATATGTTCTCTTATGATATTAATTAAGATCCACAATTCCAGCATTGTATGCTAATTACAATGTACCTGGCACCTGAACGCCAAGTACCATGTACAAGTTCACATTAAAATCATCTCCCTCTGAGTCTGGGCTACAAATACCTCATTAAATTCATGATATTTCCAGACTTGTGCCATGACAAAGTATTGTGTCTTCTTTTATAAATATAAGAGGTAACCTTGATATATATAGTTAAAGCTCCCAAGTACAAGCCCCACATACGTCACAAATTGTAACTGCAGCTGGTTCCCTTACTTACCACTATAATGTCTTAAATCATATAACTTAGCAGGGCTAACCATACAGATATCTTAGCCATAATTTTATATAGTCAGTAAGCGATCCTCTATGTAAAATATATAAATAATTGAGAATACAATATAAAATAAGGATTGTCTTGGAAGCAATAAAGTTTTGTCTTTTTAGATATTTATTATATAAAAAATATAAATATAGACTTATAAATCCATTACAATAATTTATAGCAGAGTTTATAAGATTAAACTATATGCTTGCAATATCATTAAAACAGAATAACACACCCTCTTGAATATATCAACATCTCTCAGTCATTACAGTATGGAGCGACAGTGTCTCTGTCTCCAAATCTCTCCTCTGTCCATTAACATTTAAAACATATGCATATTTATACCTTTTTTTCATCTTAGGGTTACTGTAGTTCATATATGAAAAAGTCAAATTTCTTTTACTTTTATTCATTTTAGTACCTCCTTTAACTTGGCAAAGATACAAGCCCATAACTAAAACGTAAGTGCACATGTCATGGGAAATTCCCTGACTTAGGACAAGATGGCGTCTTAAAGTCTGATGATGTAGCAAAGCCTTGAAGATGTTATGCATTACTTGTTTTTGTATTAAACAAAGACAAATTGGCGTAAACATATTATGCACTGAAAGTAGGTAAGAGGTTATTGCTTAAACATATATGAAAAACAATATGTTCCATTTCTAACACCTGCATTATCTCTTAAAGACAAAGAACACAGTTTAAAACTTGTAATATTTGCATTTGCCCAGAACACCAGGTACGTCAGACAAAAAACAGTCGTATACGACCTCGGACATTCCTGGTACGTCCCCGCCAAATGATTCACTTAACTGATTGCTGGTGATCCCCCGCCAGCGATCGCAATCCTAGAGTCTGTCAGGGAGCTCAGGCAGACCCCCACTGCCCGATCCGGCCCTCTCGGGCCATGTGATCGCAGGGTCCTCGCAATCACATGGTCGGAATAGCCGGCTTCTGCAATGTCTGCAGGGGGAGTACCTGAGCTCTCAGTCTGTCCTCCTCATGCCTGTAAAAAAGTTTGTTAAAGTTTATTAAAGTTATAAAACAATTTTTAAATGAAATAAAAAGTACTTAGATGATATATATATATAGATATATATTTATATATATCTATATATATATATCATCTAAGTACTTTTATATACACATACATATATTATTATAAAAAGTGTGTTTTAATATTAATATATATATATATATATATATATAATTAAAATACGCTTAGAATTTTGAATTTATTTTTTGATTATTTATATATATATATATATATATATATATATATAATCAATAAATACATTACAAATAATTTTAAATAATAATCAAATAACACTTTAAAAAAAATTATATACCAGTTTAAATTTGTTCTAACTAAATTTTGATATTAATATACATACATATTTAAATCAAAATACATTTAGAATGACGTTATAAATACATATATTCACATAACAACCCCGGATATACTAGCGACAAATGTACCTAGTACGTCCACGGCAAATAGGAGCCCTGTACTTACCTGGACCGGTGATCCGCGACGATCCTGGTTGGGGGGACTGCGGAGACCCCAGCAGTCACACTGCAGCAGGTCCGGCCACCCAGACCCTGATCACATGGCCACAATAGGAGTCTATGGAGCTGGCAGCAGGGGGACTGTCTGAGCTGTCATGCAGTCCCCCAGGCAGCTAAAAAGAAAAACAATAATAATAAAATAAATATATTATACATATATTATATATTATAAAATAATTAAAGCATTTTATAATATATTATACATATATAATGTATATATATATATGATTTCATTATAAGTGTACTTTCAGATATATACATATATATCTATTTATATATAGAATTCCTTGATGGAGAGCACTCACAGGACTCGTAATAGTGAAGAAGATGCTTTTATTTCAGCAATCAATTCATACAGCAAACTTGTCAGTGTCGACGTTTCAGTCCAACCAGACTTTTTTCAAGACAAATAAAGGGGTGGTCATTGGAACAATCTCGGAGTGGTGCATAGACAAATAGAAATATAAGATTTTTTTTATCAAAGAAGCCTGTTAAAGATAAAATTAGCAATACCAACTGAGATAGAATCCCATGGCCAAGGAGTATATATCCCATAAGGGAGGATCTTCCCTCGGGATAAGTAGAAAAACTCAGATACTGAGGTACTAAACATACTGGTAATGAAAGTAATAGCATAGTAGGATAAGCACGATAACTGGCTACATACAGATATCTAATATTTTTTCAGGAGACACCCCTGGGGGATTATCTACTCAGAATAATACATACTAACAATATAGATTATAATAAAGTGTATTTAAAACAAATAAAACAAATGTAGCAATATCACTCATGAGTTATCTTCTTGGAAGGAAACAATATAATGGGTTCTTCTTGTTAAGTCCATGGGGGGCATAAAGTGTCCAAGGTATGTATCCAAAATGCCTCTATTTGTAATTGTCTAGTGTAAGGGATCCCCTGGCACCCCAACTGGGTACCTCCGTTTGACCGATGCTCCTAGTGCTTCCAGAGGGCTCCAAGCACTCCATTAGACTCCATAATCACCGCAGACCCCACAAACCGCCGCCGCTTGGTTGGGTCTCGTCATCTTACTCCTACTCTGGGCCCAAGACCAGGGTCCAGCTTCCAGTAGGTAGACCTTTCCTAAATCCAGAGAGCAGGAACAGGAACAGGAATAAGCTCTTACAGGAGCTTACTCTGGGGAGTATAGTGATAATAGCAATCCCCAGAGTGTAGGTAATTCTCGAATCCCCCAAACATGAGCCGAAACTTCATGAAGGTACAAGATGATCTGTTTATTGAGCACAAGGGCATTTTTTTATACACGTTTTCCCCACAAGGTTACCACCCACGTGGACCTTGTGGAGCACAGGACACAAAGTTACCAAACCAATAGGAACAATAATTAACACAGTAACACTCCCACATACAGTCAGCAAGCCCTCCCCTCTGCCTGTGATATAATTAAGCAAGCTAATGGAATAACCTAATTATCCACAGGCAGAAAATATCCACTTTTACCCAAAGTCCAGAAAACCCCCAAAACACAAACATATCCCCATAAATTATACATCCCTGGATAGCCCTGATCTGGGTGAACACCATATTCAAAAATCACCAAGATGAGAGAAGTTGTTCAATATTTTTATGGAAGTCACATTTGACCGACCGCAAGCATGGCTTTCATGTCCAAAACAGTTCCACAGATTTAGGCTGTGCGGTCGGTCTATCTTCTCTATCCTGGAGATAATTGGCTTAAGTGGTAACTTAATTATCTCCAGGTACAGGAAATATCTCTAAGTCAAAAATTGTTACAAAAACCACATAAAAATACACAACTCATATAATACAATGTCCAACCTATATGTCCAACATATCCCCAGATAGCTTGGATCTGAGTGCTCCATA
Source organism: Pelobates cultripes (assembly GCA_933207985.1). Classification (NCBI taxonomy): domain Eukaryota; kingdom Metazoa; phylum Chordata; class Amphibia; order Anura; family Pelobatidae; genus Pelobates; species Pelobates cultripes. The sequence continues at coordinate 310,263,246 of OW240912.1, read as the reverse complement.
TGTCCAATGTTAAAAGTGCACTATAGTACAAATAAGGGTGGGGTCAGAAAATAGCAAGGGCTGATGGGAGATTGAGGAGGGACAAAGCAGCCAGTTTCAACTGGTCTGGCAGTGTCCCTGGACAATGCCCTACTGGGGAACAATAGGACAGGAAAAAGGGGGAAGGGAAGAGGCACATTTACCCATGAAAGTCCCTTTTTAGCATGTCTTTTTGCAGGGCTTATAGTCTTGGGGCATAAATAGTGTATTAAAACCCCATAAGCCCAAATAGGTTTTTTAAATGGCAATACCCCCAAGGGCCATAATCACAGGGCAAGAGGCTGGAAAGCAGGCCTCTCCAAACCCCAGAGACGAAGGTGCTTTCGTCACATCTAGTATCTCTATTGCCACCTCGTATTGGCATAGGTACATGATCTATTCTTATGAAGTGTAAAGAGGGTAGCGAGTATTCTGCTTCTAAGAAATGTCGAGCAACAGGTGTATTGGCTGAGTTATTGAGGAGAGCTAGGCGTATAGCTGACCTGTGCCCCCTCATAGTTCCCTTAAGACATTTGAAGTTTTGCCTATATAGGCAAGTCCACATGGACACATAATGCAATACACTACATGTGTGGTGGTACAGGTAATCCTGTATCTAATTTTGTATTCATTCCCAGATCGAGGGTGAAAGAATGCTTTCCTAGGAGTCATAGAATTGCAGGTGTGCATTTGAGGTATCTAAGTTGCTGGCAGTGGATAATAGCTGTGATAGTGCATATTGATCTGTATGTACCTGATAGTTGCGTTAATTCTTCCCTCTCCTATAGCACATAATAGGACTTTATTGAAGAGAGGGTGGCAGCGATGTATCTTTCCTAAGTACACCCCATTTCCCAATGGGTTCAGTTTTTGTTTTAAAAAAAAATATGCAAAAAACAAATAAAAATGCTAACTTTGGCCAGGGTTTGTGACTAAGTGGCTACTACAAAAGACCGGAAATACCCAGTTTTGAATACCCTGGATTGTCTACATTTAAAAATGATATGCCATGATGAGGTTAATTCACATTCCTGGGCTACCATATGGTCTAAAAAGGCAACAGAGATGCAGCAAACTAATCTGACAAACTAAATTGGGCAAGCCCTATATTGAGCATGTAACTTTCCAAAACACTATAAAACCTGCACATGGGGGGTATTGTTATACTCAGGAGACTTCCCTGAACACACATTCGGGAAATTTTGGTGAACACAAATTTGAGTGTTTAAAACAGTAAAGCATATCACAACGATGAAATCACCAATAAAAGTGCAGTTTTTTGTGTAAAAAAAATGCAAAAAACAAATATGAATGCTAAATTTGGCAAGCGTTTTTGGCTAAGTGTCTACTAAAAAAGACTGGACATAACCCATTTTGAATACCCTGGGTTGTCTATGTTTTCAAATGGTATGTCATTGTGGGGTTAATTTTCATTTCTGGGCTGCCATACCGTCTCAAAGGCAACATAGCCAATCTGGCAAGTAGCAATTTACAATAACAGAAATTGGTAACTCTTGTGTTTGATCCTGCAACTTTCCAAATCACCATAAAACCTGTACTTGAGGGGTACTGTTGTACTCGTGAGACATTACTCTACACAAATATGAGTATTTTATGGCAGTAAAATGTATTATACTGATAATATCGTTGGTGAAATGGCAGTTAATGTGTGAAAAATGAAAAAAAACTAATATAAACGCTAATTTTGGCCAGTGGTTAGATTATGAATTAATGCTTTTTTTTTGTGAATTTTGTATAGACCTTTTCACACAATCTTAAGATTTACATGTGGCGATATCCCAACCTGTTAATTATTTTTTAAGAAATTATTTCTGCTTATTAATTCCAAAGAGCAAATTTTGCTACATTTCACATTTCTAAGGGAAAGTGAGTTAACCTTATGAAATGGAGATTGGATTGTTTAACTCTAAATTGAGGAAACTCTTGCTTCTTCCTAACTAATATATCACACTTACAAGTAAATAGCTCATGAAGGAGACATTAGGCTGTTAGAGTAGGACCTGCCAAAGATGATGTACACTAACGTTGTGGCAGGCTTATGCAATGAATAATCATATGATTTAACTAAACCCCCATTATTTTTTTTGTCTAGATTAGGTGTTTTTAAAAAAACAAACAAAATCTGTCAGCACCAAAGTTGCTGGATTTTCTTCTTTCTTTTTTATTGTATAAATTGGCTCCCAGCAGTACCCTATTTATGCATGTTCAGGTGACTTCCGGTCTGTGCAAATCACCATTTTTACTTACCTTCAACTCGTGGGAATGCTTACCTGGTCCTGCAGCCCCTGATCATCCGTTTCGCTGTCTTCCAACTCTCCAGAGCCTTGACAGGACTCCCATACCTGCTCCAGTCACTTCGTTGACTGAATCGTAAAAAACGTGAGTCGAGCCGCCTGTCGTGCCTCAGTCGTGGGTGCTCATCGTCATCCTGGGTCGGCTCTACGCTTCACTCTCTTTTCGCATACATCTGTTTGTTTTTCTGTATTCTCGCGAGTATGTGAACAATTAGGCTATAGTACTGTCTTTTGGCTATTGCCAGCCTGTTTGTATTCCACTTAGGTTTAGCAGGCTTTCTGGAGCATGTGCACGAATGCACTTGTTCAGCTCAAACAAACGAACACCAAGTTGTTTTTTTTCTCAAACTATTATTTTGTGCAGTTTTTGTTAATATTGGAACATTCGGTTAAATATGAGTTAGCCCACCACTAGGGCCGTTCGTATATTTATAACCAAACGACCTATTTTTGCAGTAGGTGTCACACAATTTCATACGAATTGTTTTACTTCACTGTTTCAGTTAAATACTGTATGTTTTAAATGTTGGCCTCCAGTGGTCAGTTTGATATTGCACAGGAGTTTAATTGAAGTAGGGTAATTACTGCATGTTTAATGACGACCTCTGGTGGTCAATTGTGAAATTGCATGGGATATATTTGAAGTTTGATATTTTAAAGTGATTAATTCAGGTCAAACAAGCGCTTGCTTGTTAATTATTTTTCATGCCTTATTAGTAAATTCTGATGTTATGCATGTTTCTCTTTGTACGGGACTCAATTGTGTTATTCAGGTTAATTGCCAGTTCTTATTGTTCAAACCATAGGGAGGTTATCTACCTTCTAACTTAAGTTACATTAAGGAAATGGATCTTCTGGGCACAACTCTAAAGTTTTGCTCTCCAGAAGCAATTAGGTGGGTTTATAAGTGTATATATTATATTCATATCATAGCGATCCAAGGTGGTAAAACATGTGTTATATTTTTTTCAGATTCACAGAGCGCTCTGCATTCGAGCGCCATCACTGCTACTATTCACAATTCACCATGCGTTTAGTTAAGTGGTTACAGTTATTCCTGCCCACATATGGCCATCATTAGTTTGTCTAGTCCTTAATGTTTATTTTCTACACTTAATCTTACGGAATGTTTATAAATTCTTTGTTCGGTTAATACTGAGTGTTAAATATCAGCCTATGTTGGTCAGTATCCATATTGCACATGTCGATATTTTAAGTTAGTCTTATGTTTTGTTGAAGATAGTATATTAATTTAGGTAAAGGAAACGCATTGTGTGTACATCGTTTTTCATGCTTTGTCAGTAGATGCTGACAATACACTGGGTCGCTTAAATAAACACTATCTGGTTTTCACTCAACTGAGCCTCTAAATGCTTCACCAGGTGCATTCCCAGAATCATGTCACTAAGGCTCTATTCCTTAACCTATGTCCAACATCAAGACAGTATAACCTGCACCTATGCTACTACTATTCCATTTCTAACGTATGACTACGATTTCTTGTATCGATTTCTGTATTCAAGGGAGACCGGGTCTTTGACACTTAACTGGGGATTTGATGTTATCACTAGTTCTGTATAGTGATGTCGCGAACCCGAAATTTTCGGTTCGCGAACGGCGAACGCGAACTTCCGCAAATGTTCGCGAACCGGCGAACCGCCCGAAACGCCATTGACTTCAATGGGGAGGCGAATTTTAAAACACACAGGGACTCTTTCTGGCCACAATAGGGATGGAAAAGTTGTTTCAAGGGGACTAACACCTGGACTGTGGCATGCCGGAGGGGGATCCATGGCAAAACTCCCATGGAAAATTACACAGTTGATACAGAGTCTGGTTTTAATCCATAAAGGGCAGAAATCACCTAACATTCCTAAATCACAATCAATATGGATTGACACCTGACATATGACATATTGACACCTTGACATATGGATTGACACCTGTCCTCAGAGCCCCTGATGCACACGGACACAGAGCAGAATAGAGACTGGTCCCCTACATAGGGTCACTTGGCAGATATGGATTGACACCTGTCCTAAGGATCCCTGATACACACTGACACAGAGCAGAATAGGGACTGTTCCCCCTACATCGGGTCACTTGGCAGATATGGATTGACACCTGTCCTAAGGTTCCCTGATACACACTGACACAGAGCAGAATAGGGACTGGTCCCTACATCGGGTCACTTGGCAGATATGGATTGACACCTTGTTACAAACTGCTATTTGTAACGGGCCCTTTAAATGGCAAATTGCCCTGCTTCCCTGGGTTGTGGAGAAGCCTACTTTGCCAGCCTCCTCCCGCATGACTATGGCCCCTGGGAGATTGTGAAAATGTATGCACTTTTATTTGGTGTGTATGGCCCTTTAAGACTGTCGGTGGGCATATTGGGGCTTATGGACTCTTTATGTGACTGGTGCTGGCCCTTTAAACACCTTTTTTGGGACATCAGGAAGATTGGGACACTGCCCCTTTAAGGCCGTGTCCCCAGACTTGTTGGGGACACGGCCCTTTAAGACGGTGTCCCCTGTGTCCCCAGACCTGGTGCAAACCCTTTGTGCCTGCCTTGCTATTTCCCACTTGGTTCAGTAAATGGGAAATTATTTCAGCTGCAGAGACTAAGTCCCATTCGGCGATGGGACTTAGTCTTTTTTTCAGCCGTTTTTTTCAGCCTTATTTCAGCTGCAGAGACTAAGTCCCATTCGGCGATGGGACTTAGTCTTTTTTTCAGCCTTATTTCAGCTGCAGAGACTAAGTCCCATTCGTGATGGGACTTAGTCGTTTTTTCAGCCTGAAATAGACCGACCTCACAGCCCAAATCTATGGAACTGTTTTGGGCAGGAAAATGTGCTTGCGGTCGGTCATAAAGGGACCTCCAGCTAACTTTTTAACCCCTGGATGGATTTGGCTGATTTTTGGTTATGTTTATGTTTTAAGTGTGCTGATTCCAAATATGTAATTATGAAGATGGGATGTGTAGTTTTAAAGTTACAGGGTATGGCTAAAAACTGTATTTTTACTGCCTGTGTTTAATTATGTTAATCTCTTCCCAAACGTCATTTAGTTCAAAGTGGAGAGAATGTTAAAAAATATATTTTTGTTGGTCGTGAGAAATGCTTTTTCAGCACAGCCCCTACAATCTTAAGCATCATTTGAGCCATACAGGAGAGAAACCTTATTTGTGGTGTGTTTAGTATTGTTCTGATCAGTTTAATACCTTCCGCGTCTCCTATCAGTGGACGTGTATATGGCAGCCATTTTAGGAACCGTACACCTGGGACCCGAGCAAGGTCACCTCGTTCAACAGGTGACAACATTTGTCCCTGGAAAACTATCCTGGACATTCTGTACAATTTGTATGGATATGGCATTGATTTCTGTAACAGGGAGATGGAAGAAGATGCTTGGTCGGTCCTCTTAATTCAAATTTGGGGCACTGCGCGGTCAAGCTAATGTGCCACCAGATAGGAGTGGTGTGTTTAGTATTGTTCTGATCAGTTTAATACCTTCCGCGTCTCCTATCAGTGGTCGTGTACACGGCAGCCATTTTGGAACCATTACCTGGGACCGACAGGTCACCTCGTTCAGCAAGGCGACAACATTTGTCCCTGGAAAACTATCCTGGACATTCTGTACAATTTGTATGGATATGGCAGTGATTTCTGTAACAGGAGATGGAAGAAGATGCTTGGTGGTCCTCTTATGAAATTTCAAAATTTGGGGCACTTTCTTGGCGGTCAAGCTAATGTGCCACCAGATAGAAGATGGTGTGTTTAGTATTGTTCTGATCAGTTTAATACCTTCTGCGTCTCCTATCAGTGGACGTGTATATGGCAGCCATTTTAGGAACCGTACACCTGGGACCTGAGCAAGGTCACCTCGTTCAACAGGCTTGCAGCGTATCCTCCAGGAAGAAGAGCCTGAACCCTTACCGGCTGCACGTGTCTTACCTGTGCATGGAAAGCTGCTCTGGTTCCTTGATGAGCCAGCTGCCCGTGAGTTAACATGTCCCGTGGAGAAGCACTCTGTCCTGTAAAGCCTCACCAAAAAAAGAGTGGTGTGTTTAGTATTGCTCTGATCAGTTTAATACCTTCCGCGTCTCCTATCAGTGGACGTGTACGGCGTGATTTTGTAACAGGGAGATGGAAGAAGAGCTTGAGTGGGTCCTCTTACTGCAAATTTTAGAGACTTTCTTGGCAATTCAAGCTAATGTGACACCAGATAGGAGTGGTGTGTTTAGTACTATTTTTATCAGTTTAATACCTTCAGCGTCTCCTATCAATTGGGCACGTGTACCGCGGCATTGATTTTTGTAACAGGGGAGATGGAAGAAGAGGCTTGGTCGATTCCTCTTACTGCAAATTTGGAGACTTTTCTTGTGGTCAAGCTAATGTGCCACCAGATAGGAGTGGTGTGTTTAGTATTGTTCTGATCAGTTTAATACCTTCCACGTCTCCTATCGGTGGTGGTGTACACGGCGTTGATTTTTGTAACAGGGAGATGGAAGAAGAGGCTTGGTCGGTCCTCTTACTGCAAATTTGGGGCCCTGTGTGGTCAAGCTAATGTGACACCAGATAGGAGTGGTGTGTTTAGTACTATTTTTATCAGTTTAATACCTTCCGCGTCTCCTATCAGTGGACGTGTACACGGCATTGATTTTTGTAACGGGAGATGGAAGAAGAAACTGGTAGGTCCTCTTACACTGCAAATTTGGGGCACTCTTGGCGGTCAGCTAATGTGACGCACCAGATAGGAGTGGTGTGTTTAGTATTGTTCTGATCAGTTTAATACCTTCCGTCTCCTATCGGTGGTGGAGTGTACGCGGCGTGATTTTTGTAACGAGGGAGATGGAAGAGAGCTTGATGGAGTCCTCTTACTGCAAATTTGGGGCACTACTTGGCGGTCAAGCTAATGTGACACCAGATAGGAGTGGTGTGTTTAGTATTGTTCTGATCAGTTTAATACCTTCAGCGTCCCTGCTCGGTGGTCGTGTCCTGCGGCATTGATTTTTTGTAACAGGGGAGATGGAAGAAAGGAGGCTTGGTGGGTCCTCTTGCTGCAAATTTGGGGCACTCTGGCGGTCAAGCTAATGTGACACCAGATAGGAGTGGTGTGTTTAGTACTATTTTTATCAGTTTAATACCTTCCGCGTCTCCTATCAGTGGACGTGTACACGGCATTGATTTTTGTAATAGGGAGATGGAAGAAGAGACTTGGTCGGTCCTCTTACTGCAAATTTGGGGCACTGCGCGGTCAAGCTAATGTGACACCAGATAGGAGTGGTGTGTTTAGTACTATTTTTATCAGTTTAATACCTTCCGCGTCTCCTATCAGTGAG
>OW240912.1:310147704-310255469 GCA_933207985.1 Pelobates cultripes | reverse complement strand
GGACACTGTTTGGCACGAACACTGCTGAAGTCGCTGACCTGCCTTCTCCTTTGGTAGAAAACCCACGATAACCCTATGTTCGGTACTTTTATTCACAAAAATACTATTCGTATGGAGAACAGACTTTGTGAACACTTTGACTCCACGGCGATTGGACTGTGTGCCTAGGATCTGAGCGCTATTCTGTACTTTTGTGTGCTCAGATCCCAGCTATTTGGGGACCTGGTGAATGCCTGTGTTATATTACAATATTGAAAAGTTATATATTTTTAACTATTTTTGTCACGGTCACTTAAGATGGCGGTTGGTCTTTGTTCAGGGAGATAATTGAATTACTTCACAATTATCTCCCGGGCAGAGAGGAGGGATTGTGATGCATTGTGGGATGGTTGAAATGTGTAAGTCTGTGATTGGTCCTTTAACCCTTTGTTGGGTAATTAAAGGGGCATGTCTACATGTGTAACACTCTGATTGGTCAATGTAATGTCCTTGTCACAGTCTCCCATCTGGTCCCCGAGGGGAGTGTCCACCAGGTGGGAGACCTGCATAAATACCGGGCAGGTAGCCCTCAATAAACCAGATTCCTGCTGACCCTCAATACAGAGCTTTGTGTCATCATTGGGGGGATTATTTGTATGGATTACGCTTGTTAGGCTGTTTGGGAGACTAACTGGTTCATGTGATTGCTGTTCGGCAGTTTGGAGTGCTCAGTGGCTACCTCTGCATTAGGGAAGGGAACGTCCAATACGGCTGTAACCCCTCTCCTACAATATCTCGTTACCCCTGTGGGTCTGTGCTAATCCACCTTCTGTGTCATACCGCGTTTCTGACTACTCATTCTCAAATGCATAAAAATTACATGTACTTATTCAATACCTTCCCCTGCCTCACTTAGTTAGTTTCATTACCGGCTGACAGGGCACCAGGAGCCTGATACCTTATACTTTGTCAGGCCTCTATGCCTTACGTTAGTGGTCCAGTGAGGCCAACACCCATCTTCATACTTGCCCATCAGCCCAAATCATAGTTAGTCGCCTCGCATGAGAGGGCCTCACCTGTCACTCCCATTCTATCTTATGCTTTAAAAGTCACAGAGAGGCCAACACCCTGCCACAACATTCGGTGGTCACGAAATCCCCTCGCGCCGACGCATAGATAGAGCCTCTGAAGCCGCTTGGCATCTAGCAGGGCTTCATCCGTCACCAACCTTGAGTAATGATTTCGCCACTTGTCATAGCTAGTAAGCCAGTATATTGTAAGGATACACACAACTAGTTCATGCTGTTTAACATATTTCGATGGTAGGAAGGTGGCGAGTCCTGTCCCTGCCCAGCACTCCTTCTAGGTCTGATACAACGTCACACAAGGGACATGGCTAGTCCTGCTTCTATTAGATCTTGGACTATACCTCGCATTACAGCAGAACTTTTGAATGGCACATCTGGTACCAGCAACTGCTATATACACCAAATTGTCAAATCACATACATATATATATATACCACAAAACAGGCTTTTAAAGGGGAGGCAACTGCTTAGTATTAGAACTGTGTCTAGTATTGGCAACCACCCTGTTGTATAATTATATTGAGCAGATTTATTTAATGTGGACATAAATCTGTGCAGCCGGTAAATTAAATTTGTTTAAAGTTACGTGGCTGGTACTATTAGTTATTGGTAAGTTCCTACAGTTCCTATTATACTTTATTAGAATATCACATGATGAACTATATTAGGTACACACCACAGTTTGGTTAGCAGTAACATATATCATTGCAAATACCAGTCAGGTAGAGGCCGTTAACTGGTTAGATACAGTTTGATTAAAATAGGTTGCTAATGAATTTGGGTTTCAGGGTTTCAGTATTCAATATACATTTCATACACGTTCATATCAATTCAAGACCTCACTCCATTCTCCTTTGTGTCTTGTAAATACATTTGAACTCTGACTTTTACAAGGGGCTGTCTCCTTACACTGTATGCAGGGTCCTCCATATGCATTCGAGCTTACGTTACAGAACTCAGTATTCAGTGCATGTTTCTGTGCGTTCGGGATATTGACAATCTGTCTCCATCATAAGTAAATTAAGATTCAGATTACATTCCACGCAGATAGATGGGACATATCTTATTAGGATAATATTTAGATCGAACCACATCCCTCCTCGTACATAGAAGTGACTATGTTCATTCAGGGCGATTTTCATTACTAGTACAATTCAGCTACTCATCTTGACATAGCATCATAGTATGCCTCCTTTAGCTTACGCTATTAAGCCCCTTACAAAGACATATCGGTTCTATACTGTCACTGACCTTAGCTCCCCTCAATAGCAGGTGTAGCAACTGACCGGATCAGTTTTATGCCTGGCTTAACTGTAGATAACCACTTTATATATATCATACATATCTTAATAGGTGGATATATACATAGGTTTATAGTGGGTGGGGGTGTGTGTACTCAAATCTAGGTATATACATGTGTTCGCGTGTATTCACTAACGCTTTGGTTCATTATTTCAAACGACAGCGCTCAGTACTCGCTGTTATGTTGGCAATATGCGCTTAAGTTATCCTCGGTTCCTATGTCATAACTCTAGGGTCGTTTAATTGTTTGGCTCACCTATGGCACTTCTCACGTATCTACATGTGCCTCGAGCACATCTTGTCATATGCACTTTGTGAGTATACTGACTTGGTCAGCTGCTAATTACTACTTTATCGAAATATGACCATATGCCAGGAATTGACAATTTCGTTACTGATCACTTATCTTGTTCTCTATTACAGGTTTTCCACTGAGTGTCTACAGTTAAACCGATTTTGGCTAGATTTTTATGTTGTAATCAAGCTTCTTGAGTACAGTGGTTGATTTTACTTCTTTTGCAACTTTTTTCTTAAATATTTTAACACTACTAATGATATTTTACATTCTGTCAGTAATAATTCTGGATGACGAACTAACCTCTGGTGACAATACTCTAACGAAAAGTAAATTCAGACTTTAGCTCATGGTCAGATGAGTAATTCACGTAATTAAGCAGGTAACTCCTTCCACATCAGTGCTGACAACCATATCTCCAGGCATATTCGGTATATTTTAATGGGACATTGAGACAATGGAGGCCTCCGCTTACTCCAGATATACACATCAACCGGTTCTTTAATACGCCAAGACTTCCGGAACATGTATATGTAATGTACTGATTTGTAGGCTTTATAATTCTGTATGGTATACTTTTTTGCCCTCTTTTTATTACAAGCCCACTGCATTCGTCGGTTCCGGCATACCACAACTGACCTTTTCATATTACTATAGGTCTCATATAGGGACCTTACATAACTACTTCTAATATGTTTATTACGGCATTTGATGCCACGACCATAAATATGTATGTGTGTATATATATATATATATATATATATATATATATATATGGAAGGCAGGGCCTGAAGTTGTGGGAGTGGCTTGGTTCCCCTTCTTAAGGAGCACCAGCCCTTCCCTCAGTACCGTCTTAGGTCTGGGGATTTCTCCCACCCACCACACCTCCTTTATAATAATTCATAAGGTATGCCCTCTTTTATTTCAGGCCTACTACCTCGTCAGTTACGGCACACCACAACTGACTTGTTCCATGCACGGTTTGCTTATGTTACTAATTCTATGGCTTTATGCCCTGACCACAAATATATATTGTCACTCAATCATAATGATATCAGAAATCACCCAAATTGCCCTTATCAAAAGTTTACATACCCTTAAATGTTTGGCCTGTTACACACATACAAGGTGACACACACAGGTTAAAATGTCAGTTAAAGGTTAATTTTCCACACCTGTGGCTTTTTAAATTGCAATAAGTGTCTGTGTATAAATAGCCAATGAGTTTGTTAGCTCTCACGTGGATGCACTGAGCAGACTAGATACTGAGCCAAGGGAAGCAGAAAAGAACTGTCAAAAGGCCTGCATAACAAGGTAATGGAACATTATAAAGATTGGATATAACAAGGATATAAAAGGGAAAGGATATAAAAGGATATCCAAAGCTTTGAAAATGCCAGTCAGTACTTTTAAGAAGTGGAAATTCAGGGAAATCTTCATACCAAGCCAAGGTCAGGTAGACCAAGAAAGATTTCAGCCACAACTGCCAGAAGAATTAATTGGGACACAAAGAAAAAACCCACAGGTAACCTCAGGAGAAATACAGGCTGCTCTAGAAAAAGACGATTTTGTTGTTTCAAAGGAGCACAATACTACGATACTTGAAAAAAAATTAGCTGCATGGTTGATGTGATGAAGTCCCCTAGCCACTTGTTCTTGGAGAGGACTAATGGTTGCCTTTTGCCCTGTGATTATGGCCCCTGTGACTTATTGGATTTTAAAACACTTTTTCCGTCCCTTAAATCCATGGGAACATGTGCCTCTCCCCTCCACCTTTTTCCTGTCCATTGATCTCCAGCAGGGCGTTGTCCCAGGGACACTGCCAGACCAGTTGAAACTGGCTGCTTTGTCCCTCCTCAATCTCTCATCAGCCCTTGCTATTGTTTAACCTCATGGCGATCCAACTGTATTCGTGAGATCTGAGCGCTTTTTGGACATATTGACCGCTCAGATCCAAGCTATCTGGGGTTAAACATTGTATTATAAGAGTTATGTATTTGTATGTGGTTTTTGGACTTAGAGATATTTCCTGTTACTAGAGATAATTGGCTTACCATAGCCACTTAAGCCAATTATCTCCAGGATAGAGAAGAAGATAGACTGGCCGCACAGCCTAAATCTGTGGAACTATTTTGGGCATGAAAGCCATGCTTGCGGTCAGTCAAATGTGACTTCCACAAAACTTTTGAACCCCTGCTCTGATCTGGGTGATGTTTGGATATGTTGTTCACCCAGATCAGGGCTATCCAGGGATGTATAATTTGTGGGGATATGTGGTGTTTTCTGTGGTTTGTGAAAAAAGTGTGTTTTCTGCCTGTGGGTAATTGAGTTAGTCCATTGTGTTTCTTAATTGTATCACAGACAGAGGGGAGGGTTTGTGTACATTATCTGGGAGTGCCTAACTGTACAAGAGTGTTTTGATTGGCTTTGTAACTTTGTGTCCTGTGCACCACAAGGTCCATATGGGTGGTAACCTTGTGGGAAAACTTGTATAAAAGAGACAATAAACCCTCAGTTCCTTCTGTTCCTGTTTGACCCTCAACACATAGTCTTGTCTGGTGATTGGAGGGGAACAGCTATAATCACACTGGGATTGCTTTACTTTGTATACTCCCTTGAGCTCTAATCATTTAGCTCTTTTAAGAGCTGTTTCTTATACGCTCTCCTGGAGGAGAGATCTTTTCCACACGGTCCTGGAGGACAGAAGCTGATACAGGGTAGACGGAAGACGGCGAGACTCCAGTTAAGCTACGGCAGTTGTGGAGTCTGCGGTGGTTGTGGTGTCCGGTGCGATGCTTGTGGTCCTTGACGCAAGCTAGAAAGCGTCCATCAACGGAAGGTACTCAGTCGGAATACAGGTGATCCGTTACAGTCGAGTTGACAGAAAGAATCCTTTATTGCGCCAATGCCACAAAAAAGTCCGGTTACAATATGCCCAACAACACCTTGACACATCACACAGATTCTAGCACACTTTAATGTGGAGTGACAAGACCAAAATAGAGCTTTATGGTCACAATTATAAGCGCTATGTGTGTCAGCAAAGCCTATAGTGAAAAGAATACCACTCTCACTGCGAAGCATGGTGGTGGCTCACTGATGTTTTGGAGGTGTGTGAGTTCTAAAGGCACTGGGAATCTTGTTAACATTGATGGCAAGATGAAAGCAGAATGTTAACAGAAAATACTGGCAGACAATTTGCATTCTTCTGCATAAAGGTTGCGCATGGGACACTCTTGAACATTTCAGCATGACAATGACCCTAAGCACAAGGACAAGATGACTCTTCAGTGGTTACAGCAGAAAAAGGTGAAGGTTCTGGAGTGGCCATCAAAGTCTCCTGACTTTAATATCATCGAGTCACTCTGGAGAGATCTTAAATGTGTGGTTCATGCAAGACAACCAAAGACTTGACCTGGCGGCATTTTGCCAAGACAAATGGGCAGCTATATCAACTGCGAGAATTAGGGGCCTCATAGACAACTTATACAAAGCACTGCACGCTATCATTGATGCTAAAGGGGGCAATGCACAGTATGAAAAACTAAGGGTATAAAGACTTTTGATATTTAATATTTTTTTCTTGTTGCCATGTTTTGTCCTATGATTGTGCCATTCTGTTATAACCTAGAGATGAATATGAATCCCATAATAAATAAAAGAAAGGTGTTTTGCCAGCTCACTCATGTTTTCTTTAAAATATTACCAATTCTCCTAGGGTACTTTTGAGCACAACTGTATTTGCCTACTTTTGGATCAACAGCAAAAGACAGATGTGAGGAAGGCTGAACTTGATCGACGCATGTCTTTATTCAGCCTATGTAACCATGTAACTATGTTATTGTAAAGGAATTTTGGCCCACTTTTCTTTACAAAGTTGCTTCAGTTCATTTAGATTTTCTGGCATTTGTTTATGCACAGCTCTCTTAATGTCCCACCACAGTATTTCGATCAGTTCGGGGTGAGGATTTTGACTGGGCTATTGTAACACCTTGATTCCTGGGATTATTGTCCTGTTGCAAGACCCAATTTTGGTCATGCTTTAGCTGTTGGACAGATGACCTCACATTTGAATCTAGAAGACTTTGATGTACAGAGGAGTTCATGGTTGACTCATTGACTGCAAGGTTCCCAGATCTTGTGGTTACAAAACAAGCCCAAATCTTCACACCTCAAACACCGTGCTTGGCAGTTGGTTATGTATGCTGATATCACCAGTGCAAATGTACTGATGTGCACCAGTGACATTTTCGTTACCAATGAATTCGCACTAAATAAAAATTTCATTAGTCCATTCTGAATATCGGCCGTAAACCATTCGTTTTCGGATGAAATGCGATAATTTTTTTTAAAAAATGCGCAAAATAAAAAAAAGCCCCCCATGTTAATAAAAGGAAGGTTAAATCCTCTCATGCCCCTACTGGCTGCATGCCGTGAGAAGGGACATGTTGCCTAAACAGCAAGCTGCCAGTAACTGCTCGCTGTCATTTAAAACTACTAGTGACTAGTGCCATTCCCCCATGGTGGGGAATCCAAATAACAAAAATAGGGGGGGGACATAGTGCCCCCCCCCTGCACCCTCACCCATGACCCACGGGTGGGGGGCTATTAATATAAATGGTTGTTGTTCATCTGAAGTTGTTTTTACTTAATTCTAAGACCTTATTTTCAGAAAGGTCAGATTTGTTTTAAATGTTTGGATGTGAAGTTGGATAATTTCTCCAGTTTAATGATCAGCCATTTTTTGGATGGGCACTTGCAGATTCTTAAAACGATCTAATGATGATAGAATTTAAATGGAATCTTCCAGATGCTGCTCCAGCTTCCACTCTGGAGCTGCTTTTCCAATGTGGAATCATTTCCTTGAGCAGCAGTGATAGGCTGTTGAGCGTACACTGTTGTTTTTCCATCACCGGCTACCTATAGCAAGTAATGCTTCAAAATTGAACCAACATTTTTGAAGTCATTTTGGTGCCCACAGTGTTTCTTTAAGTACTTCTGGACAGTAAAATGTATCCTAGGCAACAGACTGGCCCCAATCCTCGGCTGGCTAGTGCACAATGACCAGTCCGGGTTAATCCGGGGCTGCCAAGGCTCGGACAACACCCGTAAGATCCTCGCTATACTGGCTGCAGCAGAGGAACATGCAACCGAGGGCCTTCTCCTAGCACTAGATGCGGAGAAGGCCTTCGACCACCTCAACTGGCATACATGTCGAAAGTATTAGAGAAATATGGTTGCCCGCCCGAGACAATCAAAGGGATAGGTGCAATTTACAGTAACCCAGCAGCCAAAGTATCGAATGGAGGGTTCACCTCAGACAAATTCCTCATCACAAATGGGACGCATCGGGGATGCCGCCTACCCCCCTTATAATACATCCTTTTGCTGGAACCACTAGTGCTAAAAATATGCACACACCCACGAATCAAAAGAATCGAGGTACTAGGCAAGGAACATAAATTGTCACTGTTCGCCAATGATGTCCTAGTCTCATTGGAAATCCCAGAACAATCCCTCCCACACCTCATGCAAACTCTCAAAGAATTTGGTCAGGTCTCCCACTATAAACTCAACCAAGACAAAACCCAGGCGTTACCGATCTGCATGCCACTAGAGAAACAGCAACGTATGAAAGAAAAGTACCAATTTGACTGGAGTTCCTCCTCCCTCACATACCTGAGCATAAAAATCAGGACATCTATTGCCGCAATAATAAAACATAACTATCTGCCACTACCACAACAATGCAAAACAGAACTTTTGAAATGGTCACACACACACCTGTCCTGGCTAGGGAAAATTAATGCCTATAAATGTCTATACAAAATTCTATATGTATTCCGGATGTTGCCCCTTAAGGTTTCACAATCTATACTCAAAGCATTACAAACAACATGCAACTCATTTATTTGGTGCAACAAGAAACCCAGGGTACCCAGCACAATACTACACACACAAACCAAAAAAGGAGGAACAGGCTTCCCAAATATCTACCAATACTATAAAGCAACAGCACTGGCGACAGGCATACTCTTACACTCACCGGCAGGGGAACTACAATGGGTGGACATGGAAAGGACACAACTGCCAGAACACAATCTGGTTGACTTAATGTGGACACCCAAACACCTTCGACCGCCTAAACTAAACTCGTTCCCCACCACAACATATACGATTAGCGTAAGTGACAAGTTAATGAACACTCTAGACTGCAAAAATGTTTTCCGTGCCCAGGCACCCCTGACCGCCTTGAAGGCTACGACCTCAGACTTACCACTGGCAAACTGGGTTAAAGCAGGAATTACATCCACCAAATTATAGACAACAAAAATGTACTACAATTCACAGACCTGCAAACCAAGTGGCAATTGCCGACCAAAGAAATGTTCACCTACATGAGACTAAAAGGAATTGTAACATCACACGTACAGCTACACCACGCCGAACCTACCGACACACTAATTCCAGTGGCAAATATCCTAAACAGGTGTTGGACCACACCAAGTAAACAGAAGGCCATATCCCTATGCTATGGGATGTGGACTGATAAACAAACAAACCAAACCCTGCTATGCAAAACAAGATGGGAAGAAGACTGCTCCCTAAAGATCCCAGATATAGACTGGTTGCGTGCCATCAACAATTTATCCAAACTCACAAAGTGTTACACGCACATAGAGGCACATAGAAAATTGATCTACAGGTGGTACACGACTCCACAAAAACTCCACAAAATATACCCCACAGTCTCTCTATACTGGAGATGCTCACAGGAAGTAGGATCATTGCTACTCATATGGTGGTCCTGTCCAGAGATTCAACCTCTATGGACAGAAGTTCAAAACACACTCCACAAATTGGCTATACCGACCTTAACTAAAAATCCACAAACATATCTACTGCTCTTATTCCCCACCAGCCTCACTAAAGCGCACAAACAGAAGTGTGCCATTGTACTCCTGGCCGGATGGGCATATCACACATATGCCCATCCAAAACCCAAGTCAGGGATAAGATACAGCAATACTACATATACGAAAGCATGACGATGACAGATAGTGCAGAAACACAACAATTTCGGAACACATGGAAAACCTGGGTAGATCTAAATGTATAAGATGCACACACTCGCTAATACACGATATCAAAATGGCGACAAAATTATCTCCAAAATTCAGATGGTTTGAAACCCCACGGAGCCCAAACCAGACTTCTTATGTATGTATGTACTTATAAAAGCCTATGTCGAGGACTAATCTGGTGCATTCACCAAGTTGTAGCTAACAAACCTAAATACAACACAGAACAAACACAACAGTATTGTATTGAAGCATAACTATGTCTACCATGTAATAAGTATTGTATTGTTCAAACTGTGCCTTCCCCTGTGCCCCCCACCCCTCCACTATACATGTAACAAACACAGGCGTTGATGTACAAAAGTTACCCCCTTCTTCCCCTTTCTTTTCTGTACCCCATAAACTTGAAATCCAATATAAAATTGCGAATGAAAAAAAGTATCCTAGACAGACTTTAACCATGACCGCCATAGATCATGTAGTAACATAAAGGCTACTATAATACATGAAATTATTTCTTTTTAATGTGTGTAGCCAGTAAAGCTGCTACCCGACCACTCTGTTGTTCATCATTTATGTGCTGTATAATTTTATAAATGTGCTTGTCTCTTATTTTAATGACTTACATTTACATTTCGAGGGATTTTACAAACATATTTATGTGTATCTTTGTTGCAATAATGCTTGCAGTTTATAGAGCTGAGTAATTTCAACTTTCAACATATATCCTACTTTCCAGAGCCAGTTCATTATCTTGCCTACTTGTATGCATGTGTTTATTTTTATTAGATACTTGTAATTCAAAAAGGATTATCAGTCCAGACACATATTTGGTTGTATATTCGTCCTCCACTTTAAATGAGCATCTTGGCAGGTGCCCTTGTGTTGTAGCTCACACTGAATATTGATACTTGCAAATTAAATGAATATGACGGAATGCACATATAGATATTATGGGGAAGATGCATAAAAGCATTCCTATGAAATAATTAAGGCATCTGCCTTACTCTTAGTGACTATGTGAGTATGCACACACACACAAACATACACACACACACACACACACAAACTGTCAAAAGTATGAGTGTGTCATCTTCACTTATATAATTATTGCTTTAGACAAGCAGTGTAAAAAAGAAGTCACAGAAGTGCCCATTTTTGTATTAATACTCATACCCCAACTGTTCCCTTCTTTGTTTTTACTTTTAGTGTTCACACATGTTTATATATGTCACACAAGTCAAAAATAATAAATTAGAACAGTTTGAAATAGCACCATTATATCTACAATAATGAATTTAAAAAGTTACAGTTGTTCATCACCTGCATATCTCAAATTAGAACTTAGAAAAGTCCTGCTTGGGCACAGTAATTCAGTAAAATCATGTTTACACTACTATCCCATAATTCCTTGCTTAGCATACAAATGATAACTTACAAACATTGTGTTTCAGACTTTTTTTTTGCATTAATGCAGACACCCTTAGAAATGTTGTTAAACACAGCTTTTTAAACCAAATCATGGGTTGTAATCCAAAAACCCAATGACCAAAAAACAGCCACAGACTTTACAGTAATTGGTTTCTGGTCATGGGTCCACTAGATTTAGTATTGTGACCATAGAGACATACCTTTTGGTTCTGGAACCTCTGTTAGAGTTTTTGTTTTTCAATGAAATAAAAAGTATTGATTTCATCATACTTTATAACTAAAATTCAAACACATTCTCAAAATCCAGTAGTGAAACAACCTCATACTGGACATTTTTACTGGTGCTTCCATTGGAATCAGTTGCATTTATCTTTTGGGTAGGAAGTTTTTACCAAATTGTATACAGTAATGGGGATTTCTATTCAAAGATTCTCTCCCTGGCAACAGGTCACCAGTAATATGTCTTGTGTTGATGCAGAAATCTGCTGGCAGATCTGTTCATACCAAAAATGTGAAGGTATTACCAGATCACTAGACCACCAGGAAATTGATTACTTAAAAAAAAAAAGGTATTTCGGTGTGGGGAGGCTGGTATCTGAAGTACACATCCCCCGACACTGTAGTGTCACTCTACTCCCACACACTGTCTCCCCCCATACACTATAACTTCATGCACATTTGAATGGAAAACAGTCACCCCCTACTATACACTTTCACCCTCCCACTGTTCCCCTCCAACACACTGTCACCCCTCCCACACACTGTTACCACCACACACCATCCCACTCCCACACACTGTCAACCCCCTACACACACTGTCATGCCCACACACACTGTCACCACCACACACCATCCCACTCCCACACACTGTCAACCCCCTACACACACTGTCATGCCCACACACACTGTCACCCCCCCCCCACACACTGTCAGCCCCCTTCACCCGGCCACACTTGCATTAATGCCTCCAAGTCCTTCTAGTGCTCTCACCCCCTCCAAGGACACCAAACTAACCCGCCCTTGCACTGTCACACTTACCCCATAACCCTGTTTCACTCATCCTCTATCACTCTGTCCTACTCAACACTTCACTCTGACACACTCACCCTATCACATTAACCCCTCCAATCCTGTCCTATAACCGTGCAACACTCACCCCTAACCCTATCACACTCTCCTCTCAACCCTGATGCACTCACCCTGTAACAATAACGCCTCTAAGCCTGTCATACGTTGACACACTCACCCTGTTACTTTAACCACCTTAATTTTGTCATACTATTCCTGTCACACTCCCTCCTCCAACTATGTCACACTCACCCTGTCACATTAACCCCCCTTAATTCCCCCACACTCTCTCTTCCAAACATGGCACATTAGCTTACACCCTCCCAACCATGTCACACTCATACTGTCACATTAACCCCTCCATTCCTGTCACACTCATCCTCCAACCATGCCACACTCGCCCCCCTGTCACATAACCCCCACAATCCTGTCACTTTTACCTCCCCTTGCCCTATCACATACTGTTACACTGGATTGGTGTTGCCACATAAGAAAGGGGAGGTGGAACTTGCCTACACCCGATCAACACGCCACTGCAGCAGTGCCTGGGTAGTACTGCAGTGCTGCAACGCTTTGTAGCTCCACCCTGACCGCATCATAAAGGATAACCTTTGGATTTTGTCTATCTGTTTATGCTTCTGTCTGTATCCCTGACCTTGACTTGTTACTGACTAGTATTTTATGTATATTACACTTAATTCTGCGTCTTGGGCCACTTTATTGTCCTGGCATTGTGACAGGGACATGGACCCTGCAGAGTTAAGTCAACACATACTGACCTGTGAGAGAAGGCTCGAGGAGATTGATCACCACTTGGATCAATTTGCTCAGGTCTTTCAAACATTGTTGTCACATACTGCACACCTTCAGCCAGAGGATTCTCCATCGGTTTCACCCCAACCTGTTGCGATTAGTCCTATTGTATGTAAGACACGTCTGTCACTTTGTCACCGCCTCCCCATTACAGCCGTGATCTGATGGAATGTCATGGATTCATAAATTCTTTAAAGCCTCTCCTGGTATGTTACTGTGATAAACACCCCTTATCCTGGACGTTCGCCATGGGCTCCTGGAGGAGTGCCTCCTGCACACTGACTATGGGCCTTGGAAAAGGCTTGTAAAAAGAATTGGTTCATGGGATTTATTTTTACTGTTCGGGAACCGAACAAACTCACAAACTGCAGACCACCTCTGTGTCACATCCTGTTCTGTTCTGCGGAGATGTCTGGCCTTGGCTTCTGGTATCTAGTATTCTTTTTACAATTCTTGTTTAGTTTTTCTTGGTTTTTCTGTTTTTTTTATTCTATTGTTATGGACAGATGAATTAAAATAAAATGGCTATTTACTAATGTCTATTTATTCTCTGTTCACTATGTTAAAACTGGCTGCTAGAGTAAATATTCCCTTCCCCCCCCTACAATGTGTTCAGTTGCTGTTTACTATGTAAATTCTTCATCGTGCTAAGCATCCCCCTTCAAATCAAGCAAACCTTGTGTAACCAAAATTCCTGTGATAACAGCTCCCTTTACTAACTCCTCCCCCACTACCTTTGTGCCAGTTAACAGCAATATGCCACGTATAACAAAATGGAGAATCTCTGTTAAAGTAACTGAAAGAAACTACTCACTCCCCCTCCCATCGTGTATCCAGAAGTCTGTAATGATGACACTACATCCTGTAGGGGGGTTTAGACAAGACCCCCCTTAGACTGTTAACCAATTGGTGAATGTATACTGTATGTTTAAACTGTGACGTATTTTTGCTTTAAGAAGGAGCCCCCACTCCGGGGAATAAAGCATTCCTGGGTTTTTCACTGATCAGAAACTTTGTCTCCGGTGTGAATTACTTCTAGGGAAAGCGTGCACGCATTAATCAATCAATTTGGAAGGTGTAGATAGACAAATTATCAAAGTTTTCTTTGATCTAAAACACTATGTCTGGTTTTCTTTATGCTGGGTTTTCTGGGTTCATTCCTTTATTCTGTTCCTAGAATTACCAGTTTCCTGGATTCCTTTAAATGTTTGTTTTTTGTTGCCACACCTGTTCCTTTGCCATGTAATCCTTTTTTGTTTCAGTCTGGTCTCATTACCTCTGCTCCTTTCTTTGCAAATACGTACTGTGTGTGTGTTTTATTGTTTATTTAGTCATGCATATCTAGGCAGTTAGGACCCAACGTAACTGGAGTACTTTGGCGCAGTGGTGGGCTGCATACATCTTGGCCATTTATGTATGTCCAAATCTCCAATGTTTTACATATATAGTACTTAGTTATGTCTCCTCTTGTTTTGCCTTGCATCTCTTTTTTATTTTGTCTTCCCAGTTCATGTATTTGTATCTGCTGCTGGATCTGCAGAAACTGCATCAGGACCTTGGTATGTGGCCGCACAAACACTGGTGCTCAAGACCAGGGGGTGTGTGGTTACCCTGCACCAGGCCCTGATGGTCCATTACCACGCTGAGACTCCCATCATCTTCAGGCACTCAGAGGTCTCGGTCTCCATACTGCCACCCATGACACTCTGTGCTTGTTAACCCTTGTTAACCTCTCCTGACACTTCAATCATTGTGTGTTTTAATTGTGCTGCGGGGTGACTGCCGTTCGTATGCACAAACATGTGGAAACAGTGTTGGCGGCCATCTTGTTCACGAGAATGCAGGCAGCGATGTTTGGACATCGAGTTAATGGAACTAAAATCAGACACTGAAACTCCCGAACACCGCTGAACTTTGACGAACGCCTGCTTCTTTCCCACACATGTCAGGAGAGTGGCGTTTAGTAGGTTTGTTCGTATGAACCATACAAACAAACAATGCCAGCAAGCCAGAGTGTACGTTCAGTATTTCTTTTGTATGGAACTCCCGAAAGTGACCGGCCGCTACCACCGACTTAGACTTAGAGAAAGAGAGAAAACCAGAAATAAGTCAGTACGGACTTTAGCACTTCTTGTGCATCATTTCTCTACTCCTGTTTTCCATAAACCTCCTGCAGCAGCAAAACCTGGACCAATGCAATTAGGGGAGGTTATCAGAAGCGGTGAAGCAGTTTAGGAGGTCTCTGATGTATTGTGGCAAGAAGGGTTATTTGAGAAACAATGTCCGGTGCATCCGAAAAACTTGGGCACCTAAGAACAATCAGGGGACTGGTCTTAGGAGTCATGCATATGTCCCCTGCTATGCCTGTTAACCAACTCAGTGTCCACTCAGTCTAGGACAAGGAATTTTCTTGTGAAGCTCTAGTCGGCTCAGGAGCCACTGGAAATGTCATGGAAGCAAATTTTGTGTCCATACATTCCATACCGCTAAAGGAGAAATCCACAAATTTGGCAATTGAGTGATAAGAGGTAGACCTCTTATAAAGCATGTTATCACTCATGAAACATATATTAAAGAAAGGAGACATCTTTTAGAAGGGTCAAATGATCCTCTGATGATAATCATGGACCATAAGAATCTAGTGTACATAGGAGAAGCCAAGAGACTATCTTCAAGGCAAGCTAGATGGTCTTTGTTCTTGTCAAGGTTTAACTTCATCATAAAGTACAGACCAGGTACATGTAATATTAAAGCGGCACTACAATGCAATACATTTTATTGTCCACCTAGTTACCCCCAAATCCCGTTTTACCTTTTTTATTAACTTTATATTATGCCTGGACCTAGGTCCTGTGCACTGCCATCTTTATGTGAGCAGATGAAAGCCCTGTGGGATATGTCATCTGCCCAAACTAGATAGCGCTATGAAATTCCCGCACATGCCCAGTTGAACACTTACGCAATTGGACTGGAAATTCATCTATTCATTCGCTTACCCCTTGTAATATGTGAATGAAAATCGAAGCAGCGTGGAGCAGTGCTCCCCACCACTTCCTAACTCCCCCATGCCCCCTGTCATTCTATGAGGGTCAATATGACCCCCATATTCGCATAAGGGAGATTGAAATCTCCCGAATGCCCCTACTCGCTATGCAACAATTAGGGTCATGTGAAAGACTGCCTTGCTCCCTGACCAGGTACCTCCATCAATCTCTGCCTCCTATTAATCCTTGAGTACCATAAGTACCACACCAGACACCATAACTACTGTAAACCCCACGAACCGCCACAGCTTGGTTGGGGTCTCCGGATCCTCCACCCACCCTGGACCCAAGACCAGGATCCAGCTTCCAGTGGGTAGACCTCTCCTAGTTCAGAGAGCATAGCTTAGAAGAGCTAGTGATTATACTCAGGGGAGTATTGTGATATAGCAATCCCCAGAGTGTATGAAGTTCTCCAGTCCCCCAAACATGAGCCAAGACTTCATGAAGGGGTAAAGCATTCTGTTTAATGGAAGCCACAGCTGGCCTTTTATGCAAGTCCCCAAGTATAAAGTGTATGCCGACATGGACCTTGTTGGGGAAAGGGACACAAACGTAACAACCAATAACAACAAGGTTACAAAGTGTGATTTCCCAATACAAACATACAATCCCTCCTCTCTGCCTGGGAGGTAATTGAGGCAGATAATGTATTAACCCAATTATCTGCAGGCAGAAAAACCACATAATTTACAAAACCTCAAAAGTACCCTAAAAACACATAAAATCCCCACAATTATAGCCCTAATCTAGGTGGCCAACATATCCAAAAATCACCCAGATCTGTTCAGGGGTCCAGGAATTCTATGGAAGTCCCATTTTGACCAACCAATCGCATGGTTTCATGTCCAAAATAGTTCCAGGGAATCAGGCTGTGCGGCCGGTCTACTTCGAAGATTCGGAATACCGTTCGTGGATAATGTCATTATGTGTCTCTTGTTCGTCGGTTTATATTTACCGAACACCGTTCAACTCCCGTTCGAATAGCCGAACCTCCATGGAAGGTAAAAATTTAGCTATGTTCGTGTCATGCCCAATTTGATGGATGTGTTTGACTAAACAAGATGGCCGCCGCCACCACATAGTCGAATGGCTCTTCGAATAGCTTTGGAAGTTCGGAAATTCGAAGTACCACTTCCAAAGTTCGACTGGTTCCTGTGATCAATCCCAACAGGCACAAATGGTGTTTTCAGCCATGGTTTGACACAGGGGCCATAGTCACAGAGTAAGAGGTTGGCAAACAGGACCCTTCAAAAGCCAATGACAAGATTACTTTTGTCACAGGGCATATCTACTAAACAGTGAGCAGCCAGTGGCTGCTCACTGTTAAAAAAAAAAAAAGCCCCCCACCTAGCGCAGTTCCCTAATGGGGGGCATCTATTAAAATAATTAACAGTGGAGGACATAGTGTCATAAGGGAGGAAGACTTATTGTCACCCCCCCGGCCTGCACCCATGAGCGGCGGGTTGGATCCCTTAGTAATAAAAGGGAGGAGGACATATTGTCTCCCCCCCGGCCTCCACCCATGAGCGGCGGATGGGGGCCTTTAGTAACAAAAGGGGGGGACCTATTGTCTTCCCCCCTCTGGCCCCCAACCATGAGTGGTGGCCAAAAGTAAGGGGGGGACTTACAGTTCCCCCCTGGCCTCTACCCATGAGTGGAGGGTGGGGCATTAGTATCAAAAGAGGGAGAGTGGTGGGTGGGGCCAAAAGTAACCTATTGTTCCACCCTGTTCCCACCCATGAGCGGCGGGTGGAGGCACCAAGTAACAAAAGGGGTAGACCTATTATCTCTCCCCCTGCCCCACCCATGAGCGGTGGGTGGGGGCCCTCAGTGATAGAAATGGGGGGACCTATTGTCGATAGGTGAGGGCTAAATGTAAAAAATACCCCCCAGGTCACTAAGGGTCCCCAAGCCCTTAGTCACACCCCCCAATAAAATAAACCCTACTTACCCCCTCACCCTAAAAATTGTGAGGGGGGACAAAAAACAAAATAAAAAAAAATTATTCTTACCATTAGATGTCTTATTTTTTTCTTAAACTTAAACCCCAAAAAAGGCCAAATGAATAGATTGATATTTCATTCATTCAAGTCCAGAATTTCGTCCTATCACAAATCGACAAACTGTTCTAATTCTGTTAGGATGAAATTTTATAATTTCACCAGCGAGATGTCTAAATGACAGGACGTTCGGGAATGCTGACAGGATGCATCGCAAGATCCCGGAGGAAAGGGTGAGCATTGTGGGAAAATTTCTCTGACCCACTTGAGCTGGTCCAGCGTAGGAAACATAAACTACTTTGTCTTTTGTTTTCAAGAAAACTAAGTTAGAAAGAAATGAAGAACAGATCCTGAGAGAGGGAGAGAAGAGGAAGCGATTGTGGAAAGGTAAGTTCAGCATGGCAGTGCCACTTTAAGGCACAGAAGAGTAACAAGAACAATAGATCTTTCCTATTTTACCTTCATGGTGTATCATTGCTTCAACAAGTCTTTCTTTATCTTCTCCTCTTCTTGGTGTCATACTAGAATGTCAGGCACTGAGTGACAAACCCCAGGAAATATTGTTTGTTCCTGTTTCTCACAGAAAGACTATACTTAATGTTTTCCATGACAGTGTAACTGCTCTTCGTATTGTTTGTAAAATTAATTCTGTTTCCTACACCCTTGCTCTCACTGATAATCTGTGCATTCCTAACACCTTTCATATCTCTTTGCTCAAATCCTTGGTATGCAATAAATACAACACTCATTCTTTTCCTCCTGCTCTGTTGGTAGTTGTCAGTCAGGAGGAATATGTTCACTCTATTGTGGATTCTCAGCTTTCCCGTGGTTCTTTGCATCACCCTGTTGTCAGGATTACTAGTTGATCCAGCACGCAGAACTGTATCACACCTAGGACTAAAGGTAACATTTTACCAGGTCTTAAGAATGGCCAGACTTAACGTATCAGAGAATAATCAGAATACTTGCCGAGGTCGGGGACACAGAATGAGACACAATGATGAGGGAAAACCAAAAGTCAAGGATATCAGAATACAGGGAAGTTAGAACGAAGCCAAAGTCAATAATCAGAAATAAATGCTCAGGAACACACTCTTGGAAAACCACGACAGGCCAATGAGGAGAAGTAAAAATGCATTTAAATAAGCCTTTTACACATCTGATTGGACAAAATCGGCTTTTGACCCCAGAACGTGTATGCGCTTCTCTCGCGTGAAGTCACACGTGAAGTCACACGCACCCCAACGTCGTCACCACCATGGGTGGACGTGGGGCTATAATTTGGCATGGATCCGTAGCAGCCGGCATCCACCAACATGTTGCAGGAGTCAGATACACTGGCGCATGGCCGCTGAGCACAGATACCGCAAGGTGAGGATGAATATGTTACACCTGTGAACTGGAAGAGTTATGGTTCTGAGGAATGTTCATGGGTTCCTGCTGCTGATGTTCATGCAGGTCGCCTTGTCCACTAGTTCCATGCCAGGTTTCATTGCAAACATGGTTCTTCCTGCCCATTGAGTGGTCTTCAAGTGGGGGGTACTGTCAGTGAGCTCAGTCAGCGCCAACGCGTGACCGCACCGGATCGGTGTGGCCACATAGAATGGGGGAGATGGAACTTATCTCCACCCAATCAGCCTGCTTTCCGTCTTGCCACATTCCGAAACGTTTTATAGATCTGTCCCCGACAGCGTCATAATAGACATAAACTTGCATGCGTCATCATGTCGTTAATGCACATGCATGTTTTGGGGTCAAAGGGCCCTCCAATACAATTAAAAATGTTTTAGGCTTATTTAAACCCAAAAGTGTCTATCCTTAATGCCCTGTCATTTTTTCCTCTTGTAGATAATTTCAATGCTTCTTATATCTGTATTTCTGGTATCATTGACCTTTGACTTTTTTCTGTCCATTTATGCTTCTGTCTGTGTCCCTGACCTTGTTACTTACTATTCTTTGTATGTTAATCCTGGCCATTCTAAGGCACGGTAATGTTTAACTTAGTTTGTTTTTTCCTGTATTTAACTTTATTCTGCGTGGTTGGCCACTGTATCTTACTGACATCACCTCCCCAAGCATAACTCAGTCACCATGTCCCTAATCCTGTCATAATTACCAACCCTTGCCCTGTCACACTCCTTCCATCTGTGCCACACTCAACCCCAACCCTGTCACATTAACACTCTGCCATATTAACCCCTCTTCATCCTGTCACATTCCCTCCCTCCACTAACCATGTCACACTCATCCTGTCAGCTGTCACATTGAACCCCTTAATCCTGTCACATTAACCTCCCTTAATTCCCTATCCCTGTAACACTCCCTCCTCCAACCATGCCACATTCACCCCAACCCCTACCACACTCACAATGTCACATTAACCCCCCATTCCTGTAACACTCATCCCCCAACCATGCCACACTCGCCTTGTCACATAACCCCCTAATCCTGTCAAATTTACCCCTGCCTTTTCACACACCCTCCTTCAACATGCTACACACACCCCAACTCTGTAATAGTCCCCTACCCAACCATGCCACACTCACTCTTTCCCTAACTACCATGTCACAATCTCTCCTCCAACCATGCCACTTTCACCCTAACCCTGTGATATTCACCTCCCAACCATGTCACACTCACCCTGTCACTTGCCTCCACTTGCTATGTCACAATTCCTTCTCCAGTCATGCCACATTTATCCCCAATCCTGTCACATGAATGCCTCTAATCCTGTCACATTCTGCCACGTTAATCCCGCTTAAATCCTGTCACACTCACATCCCCTCTCACAGTCACCAGGGCCGTATTTAACGCTGGCAAACAGGGCAGCTGCCCTGGGCCTAGTTACTTCTGGGGGCCACAAGGCAGCTGCCCCATGGGCCCCCTGCCCACAAACATGATACTGACAAGCCCACTGGGATACTGAGAAATGTCCCGGTGGGCTGCCACACCTGAGGTAATCAGGGCTTCCGGTCCTTTAATAGTGCTCTGGACTGGGCCCCTATCATTCTGTTTGTTTACCCGCGGCCTGCTGGGAGGAAGTGAGGTCACATCACTTCTTCCCAAGTAACAGAGAGCCTAGTGTAAAGGAGGAGGTACACACAGGAAGAGAAGGAGGAGAGTGATGTGTATCTGACTGTGGAGTAGGAGGCACATGCAGAGGAGGAGGAAGTGGAGGAGAGGGGCCGAGGAAGCCTGGTTCCACAGCCTCCCATCAGCCTTGGCCATCAAGCTTTCACTGGACCCCAGGGGAGCCTCCCTTCTGTACCCAAAATGTAAGGACACATGAGGGTAAAATATGTAAATTATATATATTGTGTACCTAGATCTGTGTCAGTGTGTGTCAGTGTGTGTATCTGACTGTGTGTGTATATCTGACTGTGTGTATATCTGACTGTGTATGTATCTGACTGTGTGTATGTCAGTGTGTTTATGTGGCTGTGTGTGTCAGTGTTTGTACCTGGCTGTGTGTGTGTATCTGGCTGTTTGTGTACCTGGCTGTGTGTATATCTGGCTCTGTGTGTGTGTGTGTGTGTGTGTGTGTCTGGCTGGTATGTCAGTCTGTATATCTGGCTGTGTGTGTATCTGGCTAAGTTTGTGTCATTGTGTGTATATGACTTTGTGTGTATCTGGCTGTGTGTCAGTCAGTGTGTTTATCTGGCTGTGTGTGTCAGTGTGTGTAAATGCTGTGTGTATATCTGGCTGTGTGTGTGTGTGTGTATCTGGCTCTGTGTGTGCCTGTGTATGTGTATCTGTGTGCATGTATACCTGTGTCTGTGTATGTGCACTTGTGTGTATGTGTACCTGCATGTCTGTACATTTGTACGTGTGTGTGTGTGTGTGTGTACACATGTCAGTGGCAATACATACATCACAGCATTATAATGCCAACACTGCACACAAATATACCCCTGCATTCCAACAACATCACTGCACACAAATACACCACTGCATGAGTACCTGTTTTCCTGTGTGTATCTCGGTTTTTGCATAAGTGGGCATCTGTGTGTATGTGGCAATGCATACATCTCAGCATTCCAACACTGCACACAGATACATCCCTGCATGTATACCTGTGTGTATCTGAGTGTGTTTATGTATCTGTGTCAGTGTGTGTATCTCTGTGCATGGATGTGTTAGTGTTTGTATGCGTGTATCTGAGTGTTTGTGTATGTGCTAGTGTGTGTGTATATGCAATTGTGTTCGTGTCAGTGTGTGTATCTGTCAAGGTGTATGCATGCATCAGTGTGATTATGTGTGTATCTGTATGTTAATGTGTATGTATATAGCTTACTCAGGCATGGATGTACTATGTGTGTCATTGATGTATGTTGAGTGCACCAAGGATGAATTCCCTTGACTGGACCATCGAAACAGGGATTTGATTAGGAGGCATAGGACGCAAGGTCATACTTATTTTTATCCTATTTTATTTTAGTTATTTCACATTGCGCAGCCTATGCAAACAATGTCTAGGTCCCAACTTCAGCTTGTACATCCTCTAAGAGCCAGCATTAATACTGTTTTATCACTCAAAACTATATATAAAGTATTAAAAACATGAACCATCTGTGTATTAGGCACTGGGATTTAGAGTTTCCTGGCCATCATTTCTGTACTGAACCATTTTTGAATGACTTACCAATGAATGACCTGGCCACCCACAGCCAGGGATTACACACTTCCTTAGCCATAACAATTAATGGCAGCAATGGGTGGCTGTGATTGCCTGGAAAACACTTTTAGCCTGTCTCAGCCAATCATGTTCGCCCATTGCTGCTCAAGCTAAAGTTTCCTCATTATCCTTAATAGCACAGATGGAATGTGCTGCTGGGGACACTTTAATTAGATAAAGCAACTATGGTACCTACAGTGCTTCTTCAAGTTTGCTACCTTTTTTTATCAGGGCAACCATGCAATCTACTTTGAATGAGTCCTTATGACAAAAATCTACACTGTAGATTTGAGAAAGAATGCAGATAGGCATATTTTAACAATATTTGTATAATTATTATATCACTTTTTTTGTTTAAGTTCTTATTTTTTGATGTGCTTAGATACAATATGGAAGGAAACATAGCATAAGTGTAAGTAAGGCTAGCAAATCCAGTAGCGTATAGCTAAAGTAAATGCTGATAAGTTTACCACCGAAAGAGACAAGTGTACAGTGCAGAATTATGTCGAATATATGCCTTTAATTTGTGGGTTGCTAATATTACATCCAATGAGTATGATATGTCATTAAGTAATGGCTGCCTACACTTTACATTGCCTGCTGGGATGGAACATGCATGCATTCTACCCCACTAACATCAAGCTGAGTCAGCCAACTCCCAGTCTACACCAAAGGGACCAGGTCCCAATCAGCACCAACAGTCGGTTGGGAGCTGAGCATGCAGCCATAAAAACCTTGTTGGGTTGGTAGAAGGAGCCAGCATGTCGGTGCCAGGGTCCACGTCTAGCAGGCACCCCTGATGTAGTGGACCAGCTTTGTATAGCCCACATTCTAGTTGGCCCAGAAGAAGTTTGAATTCACCCTTGAGCAGGCTTTCCTGATAAGTGGTGATCCTGGTGTTTTCGGCACATGGGCCAGGGTAAGTGGAGGCTGTTTCCTTCATTACCATTTGGTCAGCTGCACTGAGCCTTTGAGACTTGTCTGAGTTTGCATTCCCCATTGAGCTAGGGTCTCTCAAAAGCAGTTGCAGAGGTGATCAAATCTGGCCTCCCAGCCCATAGCTCTGGGGCTGTAGTCAAGCACTTGCTCTCCTCTACATCTTAGTATGGCATCCGCCATTTTGTGATGAGGTGGGGTTGCTGCCCACAACAAGCTACATGTCCTAAGAGACAAAGGATAAGTCGGTAGATACTGGGGTAACCCCCACCAGTCTATGGGGGAAGGGGAATCTGGTTTCAACTGGCTCTCTACTGAGACAATCAGCTGCGCTTCAGCTCAGGGATCAGCCGCCTCCCCCGCCTCCCCCACCAAGTCTGGTGCCTGGGCCGCAGTCACTGAGGCATGAGCATAGGAGAGTAACCAGGGCCGAGCCGCAGTTGAGGTAGCACAGCAATTCCAGGAACCAGTAGACCTAACTGGATCAGATAATCGGCTATTTTGAAGCACAAAAGATGTATATTTGGGTAGATTATGGAGGAGTTCCAGAAAGGTGCATCTGCGCAGCATGCCATCCAGGTCCTGTCCCCCATACTTTATCTCGCTTGATGGTAATAATGTGACAGAACCATCTGTCTGGTTATTGCAGGTGTATTCGTCTGTTTCTACCCCATTCGTGTAAATGGCTGTTTCCTATAGCCCAGCCATACGAATGACTGTTTTTCCAGAACAAACCTACCGAACGGACGGCCACCCAGGAGAGAAGTGAGCTACTGGTTAACCTATTGATCCCAATTAGAACGTTGTGGTTAACCGCAGACACTTCTCAATTAAACCGAACTCAGGGTGGTCGTTGTTCGTATGTCGACCACGAGGCAACGGCCATTTTAAAACGCACGAAAGCCCAGCGGTGTTCGGCTCTATTTTCATGGAACTAAAAACGGACACTTTTTCTGCCGAACACCACTGAAACAACGGAAAGCCTGGCTGCCTCCACGAAAGCATACGAATACCGTCCGTTCGGGAGTTTTGCAGCATACGAAAGGACTTAACCCAGATAGCCTTCCCATGGAGTCATTTGTATACCGAAGGACTGTAATAAATTTGACTCCATGGCGATTGAACTATGTGTGTGGGATCTGAGCGCTATTCGCTAATAATATGCACTCAGATCCAGGCTATCTGGGGATATGTGATATGAATGGGAAATGTTCGGTTTTTGTAAAGTTATATATTTTTATGCATTTTTCTGGTTTTATATTTAAAATGGCTTTGTCCTGGAGATAATTGAGTTACTTCTTAATTATCGCCAGGGCAGAGGGGAGGAAACCATAGTGCATTGTGGGTAAAAGCTGTAACTGTATGTCTGGAATGTCACCATGTCTGTCTGTCATTACAGTCTCCCATTTGGTCCCCTAGGGGAGTGTCCACCAAGTGGGAGACCTGCATAAATACGGGCAGGTAGCCCACAGTAAAGCCAGATCCTGTTTGACCCTTAATGCGGAGCTTCTGTCTCGTTATTGGGGGGATTTCTTCTTTACGCTTAGAGACTGCTGGTTTGAACCAAAAGCCGCTTAGTGGATGTTATTGTTCGGCGGCTAGCAGCAGTTCGTGGAGTTCCACCTATAATGATATGGAGATTTTACTATCCTGATTTATATTCCATTTATAGAATATCAATTATGATAAAAATGTTTTGGAAAGTCTTAATATGAGAAAAAATGAGAACATCATAAGTCAATTTAAAATACTGAACTCTACCTTAAAACTGATTAAATCTGTGTTGATTGCAATAATTTGTTTAGCGGATATTTCAAATGTTGTTAGCTAAAGTTGATTGTTAGATCATTAACAAATAAAGTATATATCAATATAATTAGTAAACATATGAAAAACTTGTCATATGGAGCCTATGTTTAATACCCTTGCTTCTCTTTTGAGCAATTATAGAATTAGAAATTGTAAGCTATAAATGTGAACAAAGAACGGCTAGATGACGCCTGCCAGAACTTAAATTGAAGTTTTTATGAACAGATTGTCAACCAGACTGTAGTAATAATATTCCTAGCCACCATGCTGTCTTACAGATTGCTATTTTAAGCAACTTCCATTATCACGGTGGTTTGGCGACAGAACTGAAACTTCAGGTTGGCCACTTGAATACAGCTGCACAGTCTGTACTTCAACTGAATTACCCAGGATTATCTCTGTGTAATTATATATATTTGTTACATATAATAGTATTCTATTACATACTTCAATTTAAAAATATATATACTTTCTGTTCAAGCCCTATTAGGGCTCTAAACGATCTGTCTTTCTGTCTGCCTATCATCATGATATTCCTGTATTGTATATACACAATTATTAAGATATAGTACAAAATGGACACAAGCATGAATAGACAAATTAAAAGACAGACATATCTGTGTCTCAAGTGTGTAGTACATCAAATGCACAATCAGTTCAGTGTTATAAAAACATGTAAGTACAAGTCAAAAACATACATATAGTTTGCAGTGTATAACCTTTATTATTACCTATGACAGACAGTCAGACAAAGAGACAAATGGATGAACAAACAGACAGATATACAGATAGGGAGGTAGAAAGATCAATAGATAAATAGATGATAGGTTGATTGATGGATAGATAGACCCATGTCTTATACTTCTAGTTTATAAAATACACACCCACTTGTGCCTTAGAAAATTATGCAAATAAAATAAATACAAAAACATATCTTTAGGACATATTTATAGTTCCCTACAGCTACTATTTACCTAGGAATGATATGTTCTAATCAATCACACTGGGCTGTATATATATATATATATATATATATATATATATATATGTAAAAAACAGATAAAATTCTTATCTTGTAATACCTTTTTTATTGGACTAACAGAATTTTTTAATGACAAGCTTTCGGGAGAACCTCCCTTTCTCAAGTCTGAAGCATTTCTGAGCAAAACGACACATAGAATTTAAAGCTGAGTTGTGATACAGGGGTTAAAGCGACATGAGTGTAGATAAGACACAGGTTTGTTAGAAAATAGACACCATCTTAGCAGAGGGTCATACATATCTTGTTGAAGAGCAGAGTGAGGGGGGAGAGAGGGAAAAAAACAAACAAACAAGCAGACAGTGCACAGAATGGTACACTTTATACATGCACACACACATAAATATGTATATGTGAACGCATAAACACATGTACATATACATATACATAAACACATATACATACATGCACATGAACTCATATGCACAAATTTAAATGCACAGTAATATATATAAGCATTCATGCATACGAGTATGGGAAAGCATAGGTCTACACATAGTACTTTGTATATAGATAGAATAAACATATAGGAATACATTTTAAAGTGTTGGTACATATGATAGAATAGTAAGATAATGCTGGGAGAGTGTTCATGTAAAGTGTTGATAGTGGGACAGGAATCCCAAATCAATATTTAGTCCTCTCTTCTTGCTGTTAAACCATTTAATCATTCTGGTTTCAAAGGCTTTTCTTTCCTGGGTATTTAAAAAAAAAAAAAAAAAAACTAAAATACCCAGGTTGGGTAGCTCAGGTTGGGTAGCTCAGGCTATGGAATAGAACATACACTATGGATGATTAACACTGATGATTATATCACCAACAGGTTGATTTATTTTTGCTTGTCAAAGGATGCTTTTATCAACATATTTTGCATCAGCACATCTGAAATCGTAGAATTCCCATGCTATTAAAGTTCAGATGTAAATTGCATATGCAGCTTTCTTGAAATTTATAGTGTGTTAGGTTTATAGAAGCACAGTCTGTGAATTTTCCATACCTTTTTTGTGCACTAAATGCATCCTTCTTCTAACCTTTTCTCTGATTATTTCATTTTATAAGTATGAGTTATGATAAAATTTTGGTGGCAGGGATCTTTGCCTATCAACGCTGACAAGATATTGTCAATATTGAATTAATGCAGGAGTGTAGCTCAAAAACTTACAGATTTCTTTGACAGCAGAGACTAGATGAGCCGAAAGTACCTTGGATGTCCCTATTTTATATTTGACCCCTTAGTGACCAGACCGTTTTAAATTGTCTTACCGTTAAGGACCAAGGCTCTTTTTACATTTCTGCTGTGTTTGTGTTTAGATGTAATTTTCCTCTTACTCATTTACTGTACCCACACATATTATATACCGTTTTCCTCGGCATTAAATGGTCTTTCTAAAGATACCATTATTTTCATCATATCATTTACTATAAATAAATGATGAAATATGATGAAAAAATGTAAAAAAAACCCCACTTTTTCTAACTTTGACACCCAAAATCTGTTACGCATCTACAACCGCCAAAAAACACTCATGCTAAATAGTTTCTAAATTTTGTTCTGAGTTTAGAAATGCCCATTATTAACATGTTCTTAGCTTTTTTGGAAAGTTATAGGGTTATAAGTACAGGTAGCACTTTGCTATTTCCAAACCATTTTTTTTTCAAAATTAAAAAAATATCAGTGTTACATTGTAACACTGATATCTGTCATGAATCCCAGAATAACCCTTCACGTGTATAGATTTTTGAAAAAGAAGACAACCTAAGGTATTACGTTTGGGGTATTACATTTGGGGTATTACATTTGGGGTATTTTTACTCTTTTCATGCAACCATTTAAAAAAATAAAGATTGGTGATTTTTTTTTGACACACATATCAATTTAAGAATACATTACAGAGAACTTTAAAGGTTACTGCCAATGAACACCCCCATATGTGTTCAGCAACATCTCCAAAGTACAGTGATATCTCTTATGTATAGCTGTGTTGGGTTTTCTGGGGGCTAAAAGACCTTATTTGGAGGGTGCGCATTCCAGTTTTCCAACTTGAAATTTTCTCAGCTTGTCATCATGCACCCATGTCCTATTTGGGACATTTTTGAAGCCAGCCAATGTAATTTATCCCCATCAAACCATATATTTTTGAAATGTAGACACCCTAGGGTATTTCAAATGGTGTTATTTTAACACTTTCCATGTACTAATTCTACAACCAGTCTTTTTCAAACTTTTGGGTAGTAATTTTTGTGTTATTTTTCTCTCACATTGTAATTTCGGCATGGATTCTCAGTTCCTGTTATGTGTTACGGACAAAGAAGACTGAATATGTGTTCAGCAACAACAGTGCCCCCAATGTACAGGTTTTATGGGTTTTTGCAAACTTACAGTTGTCAAATGTAAGGCTTTCCCCTTTTCCATGTTTGCACTTTGAAATTTGCCAGATTCGTTTGCTGCGCCCATGTTGCCTTTGAGATGGTATAGCAGCACAGGAATGAAAATTAACCCCATTATGGCATACCATTTGTAAAAGTATACAACTCACGGTATTTAAAATGGGGTATGTCCAGTCTTTTGTAGTAGCCACTTAGCCACAAATGCTTGCCAAAGCTAGCGTTCATAATTGTCATTTTTTTTTTACACAAAAACTGCACTTTTACTGATGATTTCATTGTTGTGATAAGTTTTACTGTTTTAAACACTCATATTTGTATTCAGCGAAGTATCCCGAGTATAACAATACCCCCCATGCACAGGTTTTATGGTGTTTTGAAAAGTTACAGGGTCAATAAAGAGCTTGCCCAATTTAGTTTGCCAGATTGGTTTGCTGGGTCTTTGTTGCCTTTTTAGACCATATGGTAGTCCAGGAATGTGAAATAACCCAATCATGGCATACCATTTTCAAATGTAGACAACCCAGGGTATTCCAAATGGGGTATATTTATTTATATAATTTGTTTGTGTGTGTGTGTGTGTGTGTATATATATATATATATATATATATATATATATATATATATATATATATATATATATATATATATATATATATGTGTATGTATATATATATATATATATATATATATATATATACACACACACACACACACACACTTTTATTTCCTATATATGTATAATATATTACAATTAAAGCATTTTATAATATATTATACATATATAATGGCTATATATGATTTCATTATAGGTATAGTTTGAGATTTATATATATATATCTCAAAGTACACTTATAATGAAATCATATATATGCATTATATATGTATAATATATAATAAAATGGTTTAATTATTTTATAATAAATTATACATAAATATGTATACTTTTTAGCAGCCTGGGGGACTGTCTGACAGCTCAGACAGTCCCCCTGCTGGCAGCTCCTAGACTCCTATTGCTGTAATGTGATCATGGTGATCACATGGCCCTGGAGAGCTGGGGTGGCCAAAGCTGCTACAGGGGACTGGTCTGGTCTCCAGCAGTTCCCCCGACTGTTATCACTGTGGATCGCTGGTCCAGGTAAGTCCAGGGCTCCTATTTGCCATTGTCATACTAGGTACGTCCACGGTCCTTAACAACCGTTTTTTTGTCGAACGTACATATTACGTCCACAGTCGTTAAGGGGATATGCATATATATATATAAATATATATATATATATATATATATATATATATATTAATATCAAAATACAATTAGAATATAATTACATATATATATATATATATATATATATATCATATTTTTTAAATTATTTTTACAATTTTTTTTTTTTTAATTATTATTTATTTTTACAAAGCCGCCGGCTACCCGATCCTCTGTTTGTAACATTATCACGCAGATTACTCAGTAACCCAGTCACATGATATGCACTGTTCACGTGGTCTTCTCACTTCCGGTGTCTGTAGCTGATCGGGGTCTCGACTATCTGATTGGTAAGCGACACTTTATCTGTATGTATATATTATCCACCATAACCACATTTCACTGTGATCTTGATAAAGACCCCGGTAGGGTCGAAACGTTGATTCTCTCTACACAGAATTTGTATCATGTTTTGGATACAGTAAATACTTTTTGCACTTTACTGAAGTCCTGGTGTGCTCCCTTTATTGATTTTTATATATATATATATATATATACACACACACACACAATATATATATAGTTATATATTATATATATATATATACATGTGTGTAATTTTACTCTAAGTGTATTTTTATATTAATATATGTATATATTAATAAAATAAATACACTTAGTATGACGTTATATATAAGATATATATATATATATATATATATATATATATATATATACATATATATATATATTTATTGTTATTAACTATATTTTTATATTTTTTTGAATCGGACACATGGCCCTTGGGGATCCTAACTTGGAGAAGGGGATTGTC
Organism: Pelobates cultripes; assembly: GCA_933207985.1. NCBI lineage: Eukaryota > Metazoa > Chordata > Amphibia > Anura > Pelobatidae > Pelobates > Pelobates cultripes. The sequence continues at coordinate 310,224,484 of OW240912.1, read as the reverse complement.
TGGGCTGAGCCCAGACAGTCCCCCCTAAGAAGGAGACCAATTGCCTCAAGGCACTCAGTACAGGCAGAGCATCGGAAGCCTGCCTGAAGGCTTCCGATGCTCCACCTCACTGCCGGGCTCCACGTGGAGCAACCCGGAAGTAATCATCTGGTGTTCTCCAGGGGCCACCGGCAGTGGCTCGAATTCCCCGCGGACGTATCAGGTATGTACGTGGTCCTTAAGGAACGTTTTTTGACGGACGTTTTTGGTCGGGAAGGGGTTAAATCACTAAAAAATGTTGACATTGTAAAATTTTGCTGCTTTATGGGACAACCAGGCTTTTTTTTCTCTTTTATGTACTATACTGTTACTACTAATTAATTAAAGGGATACTGCAAGCCTCAAAGCAACTTTAGATCAATGTGTGTAAAGCTCATACACATGCAATCTAACTGTTCAAATTGCTGTAGTTTAGGAGTTAAATCACTTTGTTTATTTAGCCTCTACTGGCTGTGATTCACACAAGATTGATGAAAAGGGTTTCATTTTTACAACGGCAGTATGTTTAGTTTAGAAGTTTGTAGTTCTGTTAATAGAATTGTTTTCATGCACAGGAAGATGCGATCGCTCTAGCAGGCAAATAACAGAGCAGCTGATAATTCTAAATTAAACCGTGTCCTATTAAGTCATTAAAAAGACAGTTGATTTAAATTTATTTATGTTTGATAAAACACAATTTTATTATATTTGTTTAAAATATAATTTGTCTAAAATACTGACAAAACTAATTTTTACTAAGCACAAAAGGGTAGTTGAAAACACAGTTCTACTAATATTTTTTGAACAAAAAAAGTTGTGAACAACTTATTTTGAATATCTTATGTTATATTTATTAATAGATATTTTGAATTAAGTAAGGTAAATAAAAGATGCAGAAAGAAACCAATGTGGTACTCGTCAGAATTGGCCAAAATAGTAAAAAATTAAAAGTTAGCATTTAGTTATTATAAAAAAAAAACAGTTTAGGCAGAAAAAAGCAAAGCATGTAATAAGAGCTTTCAAATCATACACAAAAGAGAACATATCTCAGTCAGTAAAAAAGGGGGACAAAACATTTTTTAGATAGGTAAATAAGAAAAGGAAAGTAAAACAACGATTATTTAGATTAAAAACAAAAGAAGGAAGGTATGTAGAAGAGGATAAAGGTGTAGCTGACTGCCTCAATGAATATTTTGTTCAGTATTTACAGATGAAAATGAATGAAAGGGACATTAGTTAGTAAAAAGGACAAATTAGTTATTTGTTACATGTGAGTTTACAGAGGAAGAGGTTCTATTTCAACTATCAATAGTAAAGACAAATAAGTTGATGGAGCCTTATGGAATATATCCAACGTTATTAAAAGAGCTTAGTGGTGTACTAGAAAAACCATTAACAGATTTATTTAAGCAATCATTGTTAACAGGAGTAGTCCCAGAAGACTGGAAAGTAGCGAATGTTGTGCCTATTCACAAGAAAGGTAGTAGGGAGGAGTCGGGCAACTATTGGCCAGTAAGCCTTATTTCAGTAGTGGGTAAAGTACTGGAAACCATGTTAAAGGATAGGATTGTTGAAAATCTAAAATCACATGGATTTCAAGATCAGAGACAGCATGGGTTTACTTCAGGGAGATCATGCCAAACTAATCTTATTGATTTTTTTGATTGGGTAACTAAAATAATAGTTCAGGGTGGTGCAGTAGACATTGCTTACCTAGATTTCAGTAAGTCTTTTGAAACTGTCGCACATAGAAGGCTAATCAATAAACTGCAATTTTTAAGTTCGGATTCCAATATTGTTAAATGAGTTAGGTGGTTGAATAACAGGCAACAGAGGGTTGTAGTCAATGGAGTATATTCGAAACATGGTCTTGTCATGAGTGGGGTACCTCAGGGATCTGTTCTTGGACCCATTCTCTAATATTTTTATTAGTGATATTGCAGAAGGTCTTGATAGTAGGATATGTCTTTTTGCTGATTATACAAAGATATGTAACAGGGTTGATGTTTCAGGAGGGATAAGCCATATAGCAATGACTTTTAAGCGGTGGCAACTGACATGTAATGTGGATAAGTGCAAGTTAATAAATCTTGGATGTAAAAACCCAAGGGCAGAGTATAGAATATTTGGTAGAGTCCTAACATTAATTACTGAGGAAAGGGATTTAGTTACTTCAGATGACTTAAAGGTAGGCAGACAGTGTAATAGAGCAGCAGGAAATTCTAGCAGAATGTTTGGTTGTATATGGAGAGGCATTAGCAGAATTTCCCCCCCAATTTAATACACTGCCCTCCCACCCCTCAATTCAATACAGAGCCCTTGTCCCACCACTCTAATTCACTCCCCTCCCTCCCACCACTCTACTGCCAACCATTTCCCTCATTTAATACACTACACTTCATTACAAGAAGGATCCCCCAAGCCCCTCTTCCTCTACCTTAAGCTATCTTCCAGTCCAGCAATGCTCTTCTCTGCTCAAGCAGGCTACACGCTTCTCTGGCACTGTGTGCAGCTGGGAAGGGGGAGTGGCTGGCCTGCTCTGCATGTGCCGTTGCCAGATATGACTCCATAGGCTGTATGCCCATATCCGGCAGCTGGCGTGTAAGAATGTTTTGTAATCTTGCGGCCACAGGCACAGTATAGCACAGCACAAAGCGGCCCCAGGGCAGGCAGCCAGTCTGGCCTCAGAGATACTCATTGTGGGCTGCATATTTGACATGCTTGTTGTACACTATAGACTTTTGATTTTTTTTAGTTCTTCACATTCCAAGCATGATAACACTTGAAATGGGCACTGAAAGCCATGTATCAATGTTTGCAGATGACACAAAACTTTGTAAAGTAATAAAATGTGAGCAGGATATTGTCTTGCTGCAGAGGGATTTGGATGGATAGATTGGGGGCTGGGCACTAAAATAGCAGATGAACTTTAACGTAGAGAAATGCAAAGTTATGCACTTCAGGGTTAAGAATGCACAAGCAATTTACACCCTAAATGGTAGTGAACTAGGAATAAGCACACACGAGAAGGATTTGGGAATTGTTATAGACAACAAATTAGGCAGAAATATGCAATGTCAATCTGCCGTTGCTAAGGTTAGTAAGGTTTTGTCATGTATAAATAGGGGCATAAATTCTCGAGATGAAAATATAACTTTGCCTCTTTATAAATCGCTGGTAAGACCACACCTTGAATATGCTGTGCAATTTTGGGCACCTGTTCTAAAGAAGGATTTCATGGCACTAGAAAAAGTGCAGAGACGAGCTAGAAAATTGATTAAAAGGAATGGAGCATTTTGGTTATGAAGAAAAGTAAAAAAATGTAAATCTCTTTAGTTTGGAAAAACGGCGCCTGAGAGGGGATATGATAACATTACACAAATATATTCGGGACCAGTACAAACCATTATCTGGAAATCTATTCATAAACAGAGCTATACATAGAACACAAGGTCACACATTTAGGCTGGAAGAAAGGAGATTTCATCTAAGACAAAGAAAATGTTTTTTTACAGTAAGAGCAATAAGGATATGGAATTCTCTGTCTGAAGAGGTGGTTTTATCAGAGTCCATACAGATGTTTAACCCCCTAAGGACGGAGCCAAATGTAAACGTTGCGAACGAAACAAAATGTAAACAAAACCTGGCATTTGCGCTACATGTCTGTCCAACCGTAATTCACCTCTTTCATATTAAATGCACCCACCCTTATTATATATCATTTTATTCAGGGGAAACAGGGCTTTCATTTAATATCAAATATTTAGCTATGAAACATAATTTAATATGAAAATAATGGGAGAAAATAAGATTTTTTTAGTTCTACATGACATTTTAACGGTCAATGTCATAATACTGTTTGCTTTTACTGCAATAAAATACACATATTTGTATTTAGCAAAGTCTCACGTGTAAAACAGTACCCCCTATGTACAGGTTTTATGGCGTTTTGGGAAGTTACAGAGTCAAATATAGCACATTACATTTGAAATTGAAATTCGCCAGATTGGTTACATTGCCTTTGGGACTTTATAGTAGCCCAGGAATGAAATTTACACCCATAATGGCATGTCATTTGCAATAGTAGACAACCCAAGGTATTGCAAATGGGGTATGTCCAGACTTTTTTAGTAGCCATTTGGTCACAAACACTGGCCAAAGTTAGCGTTAGTATTTGTTTGTGTGTGAAAAATGCAAAAAATGCCAATTTTGGCCAGTGTTTGTGACTAAGTGGCTACTAAAAAAGACTGGACATACCCGTTTGCAATACCTTGGGTTGTCTACTATTGCAAATGGTATGCCATCATAGGGTTAATTTTCATTCTTGGACTACCACAAGGTCTCAAAGGCAACATAACCAATCTGGCGAATTTTAATGTGAAAAAAATGAAACATAAGCCTTATATTTGACGCTGTAAATTTTGAAAACACCATAAAACCTGTACATGAGGGGTACTGTTGTACTCGGGAGACTTCGCTGAACACAAATAGTTGTGTTTCAAACCAGTAAAAAGTATTGCAGCAATAATATTGTCCGTGTAAGTGCTGTTTGTGTGTGAAAAATGCAAAAAATTTCACTTTCACTGGCGATATCATTGTTGTATTACATTTTACTGTTTTGAAACACTAATATTTGTGTTCAGCGAAGTCTCCCGAGTAGAACAGTACCCCCATGTACAGGTTTTATGGTGTCTTGGAAAGTTATAGGGTTAAATATAGTGCTAGCAAATTAAATTCCCTTTACTTTTGGCATGGGTTGTCAGGCAGGTCCCGCTAATTGTAATTAATTAAGATACCTAATTATGTAAAAATATTACATAAATATATATGTAGAATTAATATATGTATATATATACGTATCTGAATATATATGTATATATATAATTTTTAAAAACTATTTTTATTTATATATAGGTATATATAGTGATATATACGTATATATTTATGTATATAGATATATATATATATTATTTTGTTCTACGTGTATTTTGATATAAATATATATATATATATATATATATATATATATATATTAATATCACAATACAGTTAGAACAAAATAACACACATCTATATATTTTTTTATTTTTTTTTATTATTTTTTTAATTTTGTTTTTTAATGTATTTACATATTTTTTTTATATTATATATAAATATATATATATATATATATATAACAATAATTATATATATATTTAATCAATATCAGTCTACGTGTAATTTGATATTAATTTATATATATATAATTATATATATATATTAATAGTAAAATACACCTAGACAGTATATGTGTGTGTATGTGTATGTGTATATATATATATACTTAGATCATATATATATAATATATACATATATATATGATCTAAGTATATATATTTCTTTTTTACACTTTTTTACTTTTTTTAATATTATTTAATTTTATTTCCAGCCAGCAGGGGGACCACCTGTCATTACAGGCAGCCCCCCTGCTGGCAATGCAGAAGGCAGCTATCCATGTGATTGTGAGGTCCTCGCAAGCGCGATCGCCGGTGTGGGATTGCCGGCGACCGGGTAAGTAAGGAAAGACCGGAGGGCGTACTATTACGCCCGGCGGTGTTTAGAGCCGCCTAAAATAGGGCGTAACAGTACTCCCTCCAGTCTTAAGGGGTTAAACTGCAATTGGATAATTACTTGCAAAAAACATAACATACAGGGATATAATTTCTAATTAGTGGGGTAATAGCTGCTTGATCCAAGGAGACATCTGACTGTTATTTTGGGGTCAAGAAGGAATTTTTTCCTAGTTTGTTTGTTTTTTGCCTTCTTTTGGATCAACAGCAAAAACATAAGTGAGGAAGGCTGAACTTAATAGACGCAAGTCTCTTTTCATCTATGTAACTATGTATATAACACTGAATACGGATGGTGTGAAGCACTGGATTGGTGGAACACAATTGACTTAGAGATTCAGAATGGTCAGAAATTAAATTCGGCAAATTTTTGATAGTTTCAGTGTCCTTTTTTTAATCTCAGAATTTTGAATCAAAATTCTTCACAGCTTAAGAACTGAAACATTTTCACTGAGCTTAAGTCAGTGCCACTTAGCATGAACTTGCAATCACTAACTTATAATTTGAAAGTTTTTTTTGTTGTGAAAGGGACTCTATAGGAACCATTTATTCTTAATGGTTGAACTTCCCTGGCAATTTATATACCAATCCAAATTTTTATTAATTGAACCGAAAATGTACAACCACAATTTTTTAGAACTGAAAATTTTCAAAAATCAGAACTGTATTTATTTGGAAGAAACAAATGTTTCCACCATGTACAAGTCTAGAGCACAGTGGATGCACTGTCACTTTCTAATGCTTCTATATGAGAATCATTTTATTGGACTGAGATCATTAGTATTTAAAATCTCAGAAGAGGAGCAGCTGATGAGAATAGACTGACCAGGCACTGGAATACAGGTGAGTTTAAATGCTATTTTGTTTACTTTAAAAAAAAATTAATGTGTGGGGGAGGGGATTGAATTTAAAACAATAAAGGAACAATAATTAATGTTCCTTTATAAAACATAACCAAACGTTGCATACATATCTCTCATATACACATTCAAAAACATCTGAGAAAGATAAATGTCAACAGTACAAACTTAATTCTAATTTATTTTTTAACTATTATTTTAAAAAGTTTTTATGTAATATAAACTAGATGCACCTCTTTAATAAAATGGATTATCGCAATATAAAATATCCTGATCATATTTATATATTTACATTGACATCGTGGCAGGCTTATGCAATGTATGATCATATAATGTAACTAAGCCCCCATTAATTTTGCCTAGATTAGATGTTTTAAAAAAAAAAAAAAAACTAATAAAATCTGTCAACATTGAAGTTGCTGTTTAGTGGATAGGTGAGTGCGCCGGATCTTGTGTATTGTATAACTTGGCCCCCATTTATGCATATTCAGGTGAGTGCAGCCTCCCCCCGTTTCATATATATATATATATATATATATATATATATATATACATATATTTGTATATACATAATATATATATTTGTGGTCAGGGAAAAAAGCTGTATTAACGTTGATACCTTCTAATTAACTAAAGTCGGATGTGGTGTGCCGAAACCAATGTTCGGGCGGGCCTGTAAATAAAGAGGGCCCACCAAGAAGTAATTGAATAGAGGGAGTGGTGGGTGGGGTGACCATTGGACGTCAGCCCACTATGGAAATAGGTTTGAGCTTATATAGGCCGGTCAATCTCCTCCTACAACTCCAGGCTCCGCCTTACCATTTGTGGTCAAAGAAATAAGCCGTATTAACGTTGATACCTTATAATTAACTAAAGTCGGTTGTGGTGTGCCGAAACCGATGTTTGGACGGGCCTGTAAATAAAGAGGGCAAAAAGGATATTTAACTATGCCACTTTAATACGTAATAAACTGTTACAATATACATGTGAACATGACTGTATACTTAACTAGCAGATTCCTGAAAAGCTTGTCTTAGCTCTTTATCTGGTTGTGGTATATATAGATTGTAAGCCGGTGATTTCCATCGTCCCAGTCTTTTAATTATGTGTACCAGAACGTTTTGGCTTGAGGCAGCGGTAGCTGCTCCTATACAAAACGAATGACCCATGAAGGCTGTTGGATCGCTCCCTATTTTTGTGATTAGGGTTTTTATGTATGACACGAACTTGGACGTTTTCAGTGGGTTGCCGTGTAAGCGAAGAAGAGAAGCGTCCTTGTCTTGACCTGTAAAGGCTGAAAGTTATTGGTCTAATAACTTAACCAGGCACCACTTGTTTGGTCGTGTGTAGGGTCAAAACGTAGTGGTCCCCTACTTTGTTTAGGTCTCCCACTGTGAGCATATTGGTGGTGTCACTGATGTTCCCTAGTGTAAATTCGTAAAATGCCAGAAACATAGCGGTTTTGATGGTGTTGTTTGTTTCTGTTTCAAAGGATTGTGAGTCTAACACGTCGGATAAGGCTCTGAACTTTTCCCCATCTAATGGTTGTCTTCTTGTGATTTTGGGGCCTTCCAACCTTAGGATACCTTTTAAAATGTTTTTAATTGGTTTGATGATAGGAAGGTACTGTGGCTGGGGTATGTGTTTGTGCCATGGTATTGTATACCTGTTAAATAGAGCTTTATTGTATTGTGAGCGAGTTTTAGATTTAGGTGGCAAAAAGATGTAAAGGCCACCATAGTATCTAATGTGAACGGGTTTTGTGTTTGGTATTCTGTGGTAAACCTGTTAAATAAAGTGAGTATTCGATTGTATGACCGTCTTGTGTTAACCGATAATGCTGTATGTGCCAGCATTCTCCCGTGTGCCATTAGTGTTGTTAGTCCAGGATGAGTTCCTGAAATAGTGGTGACCTGTTTGGTATTCTTTTGGCTGAAGGATGTTGTTGGAAGAAAACCTGCAGATTGCAACGAGAAAGGGTGTCAGCTGCTGTGCTGTATATGCCCGGTATGTGTTCACATATTAAGTGGAATTGGTGTGTTGCTGCTAGCCATGTGAGTCTCCTAACTAGACTCATGATTGTGAGGGAAGATGTCCTGCCTTTGTTGATAATGTCACTCGCTGCCATGTTGTCGGTGAGGCATTTTATGGTCTTCCCTTCCCACTAGTGCTGCTACCACTATGGGATATATTTCAAACAGGGCTGTTAAAGGAAGTGCTGTTAAAGGAAGGGAGAGTAGTCGTTTCTATTGGCCACTTGTCCCTGAACCATTCATCACCAAAAATTGCTGCGAACCCTGTGTGTGCTGCTGCGTCTGTCTACAAAACAGGGGAGTTTTACGTTAATGGAGGGATGAAAAGATTAACCCCGTTCTCTCCACAGTCAAATCTGCCCTAGCATGGCCGTCAATTGTGATGACGCTATCATTGTGGGGTATGTTTGGTAAGAGGTTAAGGAGTCTTGAGATAAACACTCTTCCTTGTGGAATAATCCTCATTGCAAAGTCCAGGGACCCACGCAGTGATTGTAGATCTTTCCTAGAGGTTGTCCCTCTTGTGAGAAAATTTCACAACCTCTGCCTTGATCCTCTGAAACTTGTCACCTGGGAGACTCGCTTGCATTGTGACTAAGTCTAAGTGTATCCCTAGAAACGTTAGGTTGGTGGTGGGACCTACTGTTTATTCAGCTGCTACTGGGACTCCTAGTGCGGAAAATAGTGCTAATGTCTTTTCCATGCTCTGTGCTGTGGTATTGGAGTGTTCTACTGTGAGATAGTGTATTACGACTGGGCTATTAGTGATGTTCAACAAGAGCCAACACAGTGTTTCAGCGAACAGGTCGAAGAGTTTGGGGCTACTTTTGGCCCACGAATGTTAGACGGTTAGTGAAATAATAGCGTTCCCTCCATTTTACTCCTGCAGATGCCACAGTGACGGATGTATGGGAAGCAGCTTGAATGCATTTGAAATGTCGGTTTTGCTGATCCAAGCTGCTACCCCAGCCTTTAAGATTGCCTGTATGGCGTTGTCTACTGTGGCATACTGCAGTGAATATTCCTCGGTTGGTATGAGAGAGTTGAGGCTATGTATGGCGATAGAATATGGAGCAGACAAATCAATTATTAAGCTTTTTTATTTTTGTATTTTTCTGTAGCTATGCCCAAGGGATTGGTGCGCCAGGACGTAAATGGTGGGTTTAGGAATGGCCTGAGCATGAATCCTTTCTCCGTTTCCAACTTCAGTAAGTTGTCTACTACTGTTGGTTCTGAAGTGGCCGACTGTAGGTTGTTACATTCTAGTGTGCCCGTGGGGAGTGTGATCAAAACTGTGTGAAAACCTTCTGTGAACCCTGTGACTAGAAGTTGCACTAACTCCTGTGAGGGGTGTGCATTTAGGTAGAAGGCTAGGGTGTCAACTTGGATTTCGGTTAGTCATTTCCTCGAGTAGAGTCGATTTGGGTACATGGTCTTGGCGTGAGCTCGGTAGCAAATCGAGCAGACGTGCAACAATCTGCAGGCACTGATACTGCAGCCTCCTGCATTAAAATTGTTGCAGACCTGTGCTTTCCCCAAGAACATTATCGGTCTACAAAGTTTATCCCTTAAATCTTTCTTTTCTGGCCTTCTGGTACTAGGGGATGCGCAGCTGATGGTGGGAAAACTGGGCTCGCTGGAGCACAAGTTGGTAGTGTGTGTGTTTGATGCACAGATGGCGCACGCTGGTGGTACTAGCCCGGCAAAGTGGCAACAGAATAACTCGGTGTCCATATGACTCCAATCTATTCTTATGTTAAACTGTTCAAACATTGCCACTGCCTTGGCTGAGAAAGATTTGTGGTAGTCGTAAAAGTTAGAACCACCGTACTTGTTTCCCAGATCTACCAACCTGTGCATATACAAGTCCAGTTCCTCTATACGTTGTGGGAAGTTAAAGCATATAACGTCCCTATACAATGCAAATGCATGTGCAAAATCTGGTATAGACAGTTTTTTAGCCAGTCTAGGGTCTTTGGCCTTGACCACTACTGACAGGTCCCCATAGTTGTAGGTCATAAGGGTCACATCTTTCCCCTCTAGAATATCTTTCTTGATGTTGGGTGGTACCATGTGTGCTGGTGTGATAATGTGTGTATCCGCACCCTGAGCATTTTGTGTACCTGTGGAATTCCACTCTGGGACAGTTTGGTTAATAACTAGTGTAGGAGGGGTATTAGGGGGACACACTGTAGCTGGTGCTGGAGTTTCCAATTTCTCCACTCTCTGGTTTAGGCTGTTGATAGATGCGAGCATGGCTGCCATAGTGGTCTTTCCTCATGAGAGTGTCAATAGACCCTGGCTGTGGATTGTCGGGGCTGGTCATCATTATCTTGTATAATGCCACTTTCCTAGCCATGGCCGGGATTGGTATCCCTCTAGGCCTGCTGAGATCTTTGGGATTGTCCAAGCTCTTAATGAACATGGACTAGAGGGGTCTTGACTTTCTGCTGCTGTAGGAGCCGTAGTTGAAGTAGGAGGTCTAGCTGGCGTGCTGGGTAGTGAGAAATTGTCTGCTTGCTCTGACGCGTGCAACATACTATAAATAAGATTTAGACGTGAGTTTTGACTTGCTATGATTGAAATACTTGCACTATCTGGCTTTTAATTGCCGGGTGGCAAAGAACTTAACTACTAGTGGGATAGTGAGGCCCTGCTGATGCCAAGTGGCTGATAGAGGCGCTGTCTATGATTTGGCCCAGTGCTGTGCCTTTGAGCAAAGGCAGGGTGTAAGCCTCTGGGGAACTAATACATATTATTGGGATGGGGAGACGTGACGCCCTAACTAGTGCTCTTAAGTAGAGCGGTACGAGACAACTAGCTGTGATTTGGACCATTTGGGATGAAACCTCTATGTGAGGATGGGTGTTGGTCTCACAGAATTACGATTTGATTTGCCTATGTATGGCCCGTTTAGTACTTTAACTGCCAGTATAACGTTGTTTGGTGTAAGTGGTATGTTGGAGACCACGTACCTGCTCGTTTCTCAGAAAAGGGATGTAATCAGTCATGGGGCTTCTGAGATTATTGACTTATGCCACCTGTGAAACCAAGACTAACATTGTTGTCTTTTTTATGGTAAAGTTGTGTTTTGGATTGATTTAAGCGATACATACCTGGAACAACAGTTGGTCCTCTAAGGTGTGGCCGACGTGGGTGGTTACTTCTGGATCTAACAGCTTAGGGAAATGAAGTGACTTTTATTTAATTTCACATACTTTAAGCATGATTTCTTCTTATGGTATATGCTTGTTTTTACTCGTGAAGTATTATAACCTAAACATCAAAATAACTTTGCTAAGTGCTAGCCTTTTGTACGTATGAGTGGTTTCTAGCGTAGTCTTGCCTCTAGTGTTTGTATCTGGTATGACTAAGATGGTTTTAGGTAATAAGTATGTGTAGGTTATTCTGATTAACGTGTGTCTGTGAGTGTGGCCAGCTACCTTCCTCTTATTACCGAAATACTGTATTATGTCTGTGTTTAGAAACAGATATGGATTGGGAATTTTTGACTTACTGGTTGTACTTGTGAACTGTAGACATATTCTTTAATGGAATGGTAATTGTTGAAATGTTTTTTAGATGATGGGGGTTCTGACTGTAATAATTCGAATGACCAAGATTACTATTTGTTAAATTTCCTTTGTGCCTGAGTACCCCCGCTTCCCCATCTACTAGTTATTTGATGTACCGTAAGTATCAGGGAAATCAAAAATGACAAAGGATGAATATTCAGTGGGTATAGCTCGGATTCGGGAATACATAATGACTGTGTGAGCATGCCTATAATAACGCCCTGTGACTCTGCCTGTTACCCCCGAACTCACGTGGCCATAGGTTAAAAATATATATTTAAAGCTTGTTATCGTGAGTGGGAAGTTTTACTGTTTGCCCACATTCGTCATACTTATTTGTGGCTGATTAGCTGTTTTATGCTTATTAGTAGCAAGTACATGCCCCTATTGATTATAGACTATGCAGAGGAGTTTTATAAGCATAAGCGGATTACGTTCAACGGGTGACTACTATTTATGCCGAGGAACTTTTATAAATATTAGCAGTAAACATACCGTACTATTAATTATTGAATAAGCAGATACATTTTATAACTATTAGTGATAATTACATACAACAAAAGATTGTTCTCTATGCAGCATAACTATTTAAATATTAGCAATAAATACATTCCACACGTGCCTGTTCTCTATGCAGAGGAATTTTTATGAACATTAGTAGTGATTATGTTGAACCAGCAGATAAATTCTTATTACCGGTAAATACTTTTAACAAGCGATTGTGATTTATGTAGGGGATTCAAAACAACCCATTCTTTTATCCCATGTTCAGTATTCTTGATTTTGTGAGTTTGACTTTTTATGTGTAATTTGTCGTTTGACCAGTAGATAGCGGTATTGTGCTAGTTTGACTGACCGTTCGTTTGAATTAGAAGACCTGCTGTGTTCGTTCGTTTGTGCATAGTTACATTAGTTTGCTTATATGAAATATGTGCTGGGGAAGAAATGATTTGTGTGTTAGTTTGTGCGTACGAACTACCATTCTTTAAACGAGAGCTCTATGCGAGTGAATGCATGTGGTCGCATAGATCCCCCGTTCGGTAAGTAAGTGCATTCGGTTGTTTACTCACTGTTGCCGGGTGCCTGGTGGCCGACCCAGAAGTTTGGACAGGTGCCTCAGAAGGAACGTTATAGAGCGTGGGAAATTTTCTCCGGGCACTGAGTAGGCACTGGTAATGCCATTTTTTGGATTGCTGAGTCTGCTGTTGGTGGTCTGTGGAGCGAGGGACTGAAAGGTAGCCTGAGAGGTATCCTGGTAGTCTCTGAACCTGGAAAACTGCGCAAGGAAATCCTATAAATGCAAACCGGAACCGGAAGTGACCAGTGGACGTCAGCCCAGTATGGAGGTAGGTTTGAGCTTATATAGGTCGGTCAATCCCCTCCCACAACTCCAGGATCTGCCTTCCCATATATATGATGTGTGTGTATATGTACATGTGTATATGTATACATACATATATATATATATACACACACACACACAGATTTTTTTTAGTTGAATACATCCAGAGATTTTTTTATTTGGGTGTAAAATTAATAGTTGTAACGGACCGTTTTGCACAAAAGGGGTAAAAACCGCTTAGACGATAATCCCCTTTCAGAGACAGGCATAGCTACTGTAGAATCACCAAAACTCACGAACTGAATACAAGTGAATGCTCCAAACTCCCGAACGGCATACAAGGGAATAAGGTAGAACTCCAAATACACGAACAGGAACCATACGAATTGCTGCTACCAGACGAACAGGAAAAGCTCCCAAGCGGCTTACACTCCTGGCAATCAGTCCTTAGCAGCATACAGTAAATCCCCCCAAAGACGAGACAGAGCTCCGTGTTGAGGGTCAAGCAGTGGTCTGAGGTGCTGGCACACCCAGCCTGGTTTTTATTACAGTCTTGCAAATACAGGACCGCCCACAGGGAGGTATAAAATATCCAGTAACATATTAGTTACAACCCACAGATTCCCTCCCCCTTATCCTGAGAGGTAACCCAATACACATACCTTTTACCACAATGCATCCTGGCTTCCTCTCCTCTGCCCTGGAGATAAGTGAGAAGTAATTCAATTATCTCCCAGGACAGGGACAAGACTCCATTATGCACATGGTGACACAAAGACAGTAAAACACTTTAAAATACATAAAGTCACATTTGTTACATAACACACAGACATTTAACATATTCCCAGATAGCTCAGGTATGAGCGCACATTATTAAGTGAATGGTGCTCAGACCACACGAATACAGTTTAATCGCCATGGAGCCAAAGTCTTTACAGTCAGTTTCATACGAATGGGCTCCATGGGATTCCTATTTGGGGTATAACACATTCAAACAAATCTACCGAACCCCAGGCAGAAAAGCACGAATGAAGCTTTTCTGCAGGTAAAAAAGATGTCTTTTAATAGGGGGCCATAGTCCAAAGGCAGCAGGCGAGCAACCAGGCTTCTCCAATGCAATGTGGCGAGATTGGTCTCGTCACATCTCTCCCCTTTTCCAAACAGACTAACAGGGTATCTGACCTCCTGCCGGTCAGTGCCCTTGTTAGTCCAGCAGCCCACCCACAAAACATAATCAACAGCACAGCCCACCCACAATAAATGGTTACTACACCTGGGTAAAGGAGAAGCTTGTCCATGTCCAGGTGCCTCACCACGGCTGTGCTGGGTACGGGTACGCTGACTGGGTGGGTTGCTGCGTGGGCAGAGACCAGCGGCACTCTGCCCTGTTGCCAGCGCTACTGGGAGGGTAGCCTGGTTGAAGCCTGGTTGTTGGAGGGGGAGACCGACTGTCTCCCCTTTAACTACACCGCTCTGCTGCTGGAGACCGACTGTCTCCCCTTTTGTTGCACAGCTCTGCTGCTGGAGGGGGAGACCGACTGTCTCCCCTTTGGATACTCTAAGCTGTCGCTGGGGAGAGGGGGTAACAGGCTCCTCTCCCGATAGAACACTCTGCCGCTGGGGAAATGAGACTGAGCTCTCTATTCCCTGCCCATTAATGATCCGCCGCTGGGGAGAGGTGGTAGCAAGTTCCTCTCCCATACATACTTCCAGCCTCCGTGGAGGGAGACCGACTGTCTCCCCTCCCAATACAGAGTCCTGCTGCTGGAGAAAGGAGACTGTGCTCTCTATTCCCTGCTGGATACTCTGCCGCTGGGGACTGGAGACTGGGCTCCCAATTCCCGACACATCACACTGCCACTGGGGAATGGAGACTGGGCTCCCAATTCCCAAAAAATCACGCTGCCGCTGGGGAGTGGAGACTGGGCTCCCAATTCCCGGCACATCACTTGGCCGCTGGGGAATGGAGACTGGGCTCCCAATTCCCAAAAAATCAAGCTGCTGCTGGGGGGCAGGAACAACTACCTCTGCCCCCTGTAGCTCAGCCTGCCGCTGGGGAGGGAGGACGCTGCTCTCCTCTCCCTGCACTTTACACTGCCTTCCCGGCATATCACTCTGCTGCTGGGGGGCAGGAACAACTACCTCTGCCCCCTGTAACTCAGCCTGCCGCTGGGGAGGGAGGACGCTGCTCTCCTCTCCCTGCACTTCACACTGCCTTCCTGGCATATCACTCTGCTGCTGGGGGGCAGGAACAACTACCTCTGCCCCCTGTAACTCAGCCTGCCGCTGGGGAGGGAGGACGCTGCTCTCCTCTCCCTGCACTTTACACTGCTGCTGGGGAATGGAGACTGGGCTCCCAATTCCCGGCATATCACACTGCCGCTGGGGAATGGAGACTGGGCTCCGAATTCCCTGCATATCACACTGCCGCTGGGGAGAGGAGACTGGGCTCTCTCTGTCCCGCAACTGTAGCTGCCGGTTGAGGTCCACCCACCGTGGCAGCTGACCGTCACCCTCTGCCCGGTACAGCATAGTCTTAAATACTAGACTCCTCACGAACTTCACGGATTTCTCAGCTGGATTACGTCCGAAGAAGTTCAGCCGCAACCACATCATACGGTCAAATTCCTGTACAGAGTATCTGTACTCCACTGCTGGTTCCATTCTGTTGCTGTCAGGGTCGCTGTACTGAGACATGCGTTGCCCTCAAATTGTAAAATCCACGGAATGGTGTCTCCTGTAGCTGTCCTTCTGGCTGTAGGAACGATCCCGCCGCTTGCCACCAATTGTAACGGACCGTTTTGCACAAAAGGGGTAAAAACCGCTTAGACGATAATCCCCTTTCAGAGACAGGCACAGCTACTGTAGAATCACCAAAACTCACGAACTGAATACAAGTGAATGCTCCAAACTCCCGAACGGCATACAAGGGAATAAGGTAGCACTCCAAATACACGAACAGGAACCATACGAATTGCTGCTACCAGACGAACAGGAAAAGCTCCCAAGCGGCTTACACTCCTGGCAATCAGTCCTTAGCAGCATACAGTAAATCCCCCCAAAGACAAGACAGAGCTCCGTGTTGAGGGTCAAGCAGTGGTCTGAGGTGCTGGCACACCCAGCCTGGTTTTTATTACAGTCTTGCAAATACAGGACCGCCCACAGGGAGGTATAAAATATCCAGTAACATATTAGTTACAACCCACAGATTCCCTCCCCCTTATCCTGAGAGGTAACCCAATACACATACCTTTTACCACAATGCATCCTGGCTTCCTCTCCTCTGCCCTGGAGATAAGTGAGAAGTAATTCAATTATCTCCCAGGACAGGGACAAGACTCCATTATGCACATGGTGACACAAAGACAGTAAAACACTTTAAAATACATAAAGTCACATTTGTTACATAACACACAGACATTTAACATATTCCCAGATAGCTCAGGTATGAGCGCACATTATTAAGTGAATGGTGCTCAGACCACACGAATACAGTTTAATCGCCATGGAGCCAAAGTCTTTACAGTCAGTTTCATACGAATGGGCTCCATGGGATTCCTATTTGGGGTATAACACATTCAAACAAATCTACCGAACCCCAGGCAGAAAAGCACGAATGAAGCTTTTCTGCAGGTAAAAAAGATGTCTTTTAATAGGGGGCCATAGTCCAAAGGCAGCAGTCGAGCAACCAGGCTTCTCCAATGCAATGTGGCAAGATTGGTCTCGTCACAATAGTATATTTTTGATCAGGTTCCATAAATTCTAGATACCAAAGTGAATGATTCATTCAAGAAACCATTCTACAACATGTAAAGTTCAGGTTTAGGGACAGAATTGACTCTGCTGGGTTTTGAACCCTGGTTTATATGCTGCTAAACCTCTTCCTTACCAGTTCAACAGCCTGCCTTTTGCAAGTTTACCTTGTCTGGTTCTTGGCCTGGTTCTTGGCCTATATAAGCCACTTCCTGTCTCTGTACCTTTGCCAGATTATTGTGGTTCCTGTACTCTATAATCAAGCTTGTGCCTGTTTCTACTACCTGTTGCTGAATTTGGACCATTTTGACTTTGTTGCTTCTCCTTCCCACTGACCTTAGCTTGCTTCACTACGATTACCTTCTTTCTGTTCCAGTCTCTTAACTCTGCTTAAGAACAGACGGCCACTCAAGGCTCAACGGCTCAACCACCTGGGTAATGAGTGGCTACTTCTGGCAAAAAACATTGCTGATCTGGCTGCTGGACTCTTGCTTCTACCAGAAAAACACTGCTTAATGAATTGTCAACCCTCTAATGCAACACCTGTTGCCACAACAATTAATGAAATGGTTGCTACAAACTTAACTAAGCTTCCTCTACAATATCGGGATTTTGCAGATGTCTGTGATAAGAAGAATGCTGATCAACTTCCACCTCACAGGCCTTATGATTTCCCCATAGAGCTGCTACCTGGAGCTGCTATCCCATTTGGCCGTATATACGTATATGAGCCTGAATTGAAAGCACTTTGTGAATACTTACAAGAAAATCTTGCCAAAGGCTTTATTCGAGCATCTATTTCTCCAGCAGGAGCTCCTATATTCTTTGTAGAAAAGAAAGATGGCAGTCTACAGCCATGTGTCGATTACAGGGACATTAATAACATCACTGTTAATAAATGCTATTCCTTGCCTCTCATTCATGAACTTCTGGAGAGACTTCGCTCAGCTAAAATATTTACAAAGCTTGATCTATGGGGGGCATATAATCTGGTTCGCATAAGACCAAATGATGAATGGAAAACAGCTTTTAGAACCAGATACGGACATTATGAATATGTAGAAATGCCATTTGGGCTTTGTAATGCCCCTGCAACTTTTCAGCATCTAATCAATGATGTACTACGGGATCTCCTGGATCAGTTTGTTGCAGCATATCTGGATGATATCCTGATATTTTCTGATAATCTTGAAGATCACCGAAAACAGGTCTGCATTGTTCTTGAGCGCCTTCGTACCCACCATCTCTACATTAAACTGGAAAAATGTGAGTTTGAACAAACAGAAATTCAATTCCTGGGATATGTAATAACTCCTAAAGGACTTGCCCATCCCCAAGAATGTTATATTCATGTGCCTTCTATTCCCGTCAGATGTTACCAGCAGAAAGAAATTATGACATGGGGAATAAAGAACTTTTGGCTATAAAAGCTGCCT
Organism: Pelobates cultripes; assembly: GCA_933207985.1. Classification (NCBI taxonomy): domain Eukaryota; kingdom Metazoa; phylum Chordata; class Amphibia; order Anura; family Pelobatidae; genus Pelobates; species Pelobates cultripes. The sequence goes on along the minus strand of OW240912.1, from coordinate 310,205,858 downwards.
TCACTGAATGGAGACATCTCTTGGAAGGAGCCATCCATCCAATTACCGTCCTGACAGATCACAAAAATCTGTAATGTATTAAATCAGCAAAGAGACTGTCAGCCAGACAAGCACACTGGTCCCTATTTTTCTCCAGGTTTAATTTTTCATACCGCCCTGGTTCCATAAATGACAAGGCGGATGCCTTGTCTAGGATAGCCCGGCCCCTCCATACTACAGTAACCAAGACCACCATCTTGCCAGAGATGAGATTTTTAGGAGTTACCTTTCCTTCTGATCTAATGTCTCGCATTAAAAAGGGCTATGCTGAAGATCCAATTATTCGTGATTCTACTCGTGATCTTCATATGACCATGCTTAATGGATTTTGGATTTTTCAACAATGCCTGTTTGTTCCAGAATCAGTGCAACTGGTCGTTTTACGTCTCTACCATGACTCAAAACCAGCAGGTCATCCAGGAATCCGAAAGACACAAGAACTACTTTCCCGATCCTTTTGGTGGCCTAAATAGTATGAGGATGTTAAGAAGTATGTGCCAGACATAAGACTCCTCACTCATCCTCTGTTGGCTTGCTTCAGCCTCTTCCGATTCCCTGGGGATCTATATCCATGGACTTTATTGTGCAACTACCTCCCTCTCAGGAACACACTAACATTCATTTTGTTGTGGACCGGTTAACTAAAATGAGTCATTTCATACCAGCTCGTTGTCTCCCTTCAGCTAAACAGACTGTTGACCTAGTTATTCAGGAAATATTACACTTGCATGGAGTTCCTGATGAAGTAATTTCTGAAAGGGGAGTGCAGTTTACATCTCATTTTTGGAAATATTTCTGTTCTATTCTAGGTATTAATGTAAATGCGCAGAAAGCACACTATTAGACGCTTCGATTTGACTCTCAGGTATGAAGAACAGGCCCCAAAATGTACTATTTAGCAGTTTAGCAGCAAAACAATTAGAATGTTAACAATTGCGCTGTAACCGCAGTATTAGACGCTTCTATTTGATGCTAAGATATGAAGTGCACGCCCCAAAATGTACTATTTAGCAGATTAGCAGCAAAACAATTAGAATGTTTACAAGTGCGCAGAAAGCACACTATTAGACGCTTTGATTTGACTCTCAGATATGACGAACAGGCCCCAAAATGTAATATTTAGCAGTTTAGCAGCAAAACAATTAGAATGTTTACCACTGCGCAGTAAGCTCACTATTAGACACTTCTTTTTGACTCTCAGATATGAAGTGTACCCCACTAATGTACTATTTAGCACCAATATAAAAATTACTTTTTAAAGCTCTGATGTAACCGCGGTATTTGAAGCTTCTATTTGACTCTCAGATATGAAGTGCACCTCACCCCACTAATGTACTAGTTTGCAGAATTCTTCCCTAAGCTGTCCCTATCAGCGGCAGCATCCTCTCCCTACACTAAAAAGACCGCATGTGCGTGCGGCACTATGCGACTCTCACTTTTATATAGAGTCTGGGTCACATGCTGCACTGGCCAATCACAGCCATGCCATTAGTAGGCATGGCTGTGATGGCTTCTAAGGGCACACGAGTCAAACGCTTGATGATTGGCTTCCCTGCAGCCTTTGAAAACGTGCCATTAAATCACCGAACACTGAACTCCAACTCAAACATACAGTGATATGTCCGTGTTCGGGTCCGGGGTCCAAAATACCTAATGTTCGGTACGAACCCAAACTTTTCAGTTCGGGTTCGCTCAACTCTAATTTTGATCCAATAAAACTGCTTTGCATATGAATCTTTGAGTGTCTTGGATATTTATGAGTGAAAAGTGTCTTCTTTTTTCATTTTACAAAAAGTGCAGATTTCAATATAAATTGACAGTTTTATAAATTTACTTTGTTACTTTGTTTCAATCAGGCAACTGGTCCTTTTACTTTCTGGTTGCTTAGTTGTGTAGAGCAAAACTTAAGAGGCCCGGCATTTGCCCGAAGTATTCGTCTTGCAAAGACTTCTCAATGAGTTAAAGGTCTGCACTTGATAGGACTTGCAAAGGCTTTGGATAAGGGATCTACAGCTTTGTCAAGCTATTTTTAGATATTCAGACAGGAGTGATTGAACAGGACTGTGGCAAAGAATGTATATGTCTCTGTTCAATCTGTCAGAGATGCTCCAGATATTGAGGTGTAATTAGGGAGGCACACCCAGAACATGCATGTTCTTTGCAGATTTTGCTCTGTTTCTTTGCAGATTTTGCTTTTTAAATGGGCCACTCCAGTGCTCCTCTATGACGTAGACAGAGGAGGAGAGGTGAGTAACACAGAGAAATAATAAGTAAAACTTTTTTTTATTTATCATGCAAACCTGGTGGGGGTGTTGAGTTAAGGACAGGTGCACTATAGCACTAAAAAAGTGGGTTTGTGTATTAGGAATATAATGTTCCTTTAACCCCTTAAGGACCAAACTTCTGGAATAAAAGGGAATCCTGACATGTCACACACGTCATGTGTCCTTAAGGGGTTAAGTCAAGTTTCATTTTAATTGCTAAGCTAATTTAGCCCCCTACGACATCATGGATAGAGAAGAACAAAATATAAGCACACAGATATTTATATCTGGAGCAAGGAATAAAATATAAAAACATAAATAAAAGCAATTGGCAATCAGGGGTGTGACAGAACCATCTGTCTGCCTATTTCAGGTGGATTCGTCTATTTCTGCCCCTTTCATGTAAATGGCTGTTTCTATAGCCCAGCCATACAAATGACTGTTTTTCCCGAACAAACCTACCGAACGGACGGCCACCCAAGAGAGAAGTGTGCTGCTGGTTAACCTATTGATCCCAATTAGAACATTGTGGTTAACCGCAGACACTTCTCAATTAAACCGAAGTCAGGGTGGTCGTCGTTCGTATGTCGACCACGAGGCAGCGGCCATTTTAACCCACGCGAAAGCCCAGCGGTGTTTGGCTCTATTTCTATGGAACTAAAAACGGACACTTTTTCTGCCGAACACTGCTGAAACAACAGAACGCCTGGCTGTCTCCACGACAGCATACGAATACCGGCCGTTCGGGAGGTTTGGAGCATACGAAAAGACTTAACCCAGATAGCCTTCCCATGGAGTCATTCGTATACCGAAAGACTGTAAGAACTTTGACTCCATGGCGATTGAACTATGTGTGTGGGATCTATTCGCTAATAATATGCACTCAGATCCAGGCTATCTGGGGATATGTGATACCTGCATAAATATGGGCAGGTAGCCCAGAGTAAAGCCAGATCCTGTTTGACTCTCAATGCGGAGCTTCTGTCTCGTTATTGGGGGGATTTCTTCTTCACGTTTAGAGACTGCTGGATGGAAACAAAAGCCGCTTGGTGGATGTTATTGTTCGGCGGCTAGCAGCAGTTTGTGTATTGCCGTTCGGGAGTTTGGAGCCGTTCACGGATCCCGGTCGGGAGATTGCCGCTTCCCCTGCATTTGGTTCGCGCACTACAGGTTAGGCGAACGGAGTTACTGTTATTGCAGACGGGGAAGGTCTACTAAACGGCGGTTTTGCCTAAAGACACTGGAGGTGTCTTAACAAGGGGTGTACACAAAATGCAAGGAAAGGAAGACAGAAAGAAAAGAAAACACGACAAAGCTACCTTTTATTGATTTTTTAATTCTCACTTTAGTAAATAACACTGCAAAATGTATATGCAACATGCCCATCAAGGGAACAAAACATACACAAAGAGTTTTAAATTTTACAATGCTACGTAAATTCACCTATTTTAGCAAATAAATATATTGACAAAGACCTCTTGGCAGGTTGAAATGTTGCTGTTCTTTTTTGTACCATTTAATCTGCCTGCGGCTTGAGTCACGCCATATAAATATAGTCATAAATAGAGTCACGTCTAGATACATTTCCCCCTCCCTTACCGTTATTGCAAGCTCTCTGACCCTCATATCTCTTTATTCAACAGCCTGATTCCCCAACTTTGCAAGCCCATTCCTTCAGTGAGCAAGCCTGAAGTTCACATTGTCCGCCTATTTAAACCCACTCCTTTAAGAACTGCTATCATCTACCGTCCCGGTTATCCTAGACTATTCATTGAGCACTTTTCTTCCTGGCTTCCCCACTTCCTCTCATCTAGCACTCCTTCCCTTATACTTGGTGATTTCAATATCAATCAATAACCCCAATTGCACTGATGCATCTCGTCTGCTTTCTGTAACCTCCTCCTTTGGCCTTACGCAATGGTCCAATTTAGCAACCCATACAGCAGGAAACACTCTTGATCTTGCCTTCACCAAACTCTGTACTGCCTCTAATCTCTCCAATATTGCTTTTCCTCTATCTGACCACCATATGCTGACTTTTGACATTGGCATACCTAAGACCCAATTGACACCACTGTCTGAACATCACTCTCACAGAAACCTCCAATGTCTTGACCTAGAGCCAAGCTCACTCGATACCTTCAAAAATGCTCCAGAACTGCTGAACGCTGTTGGAGAAAGTCTCACTGTGCATCTGACTTTCTCCACTATAAATGTATGCTGAGCTCATACAGCTTGGTTCTTTCCTCTGCAAAAGTTAATTACTTCAATACCCTCATAACCACACTCTCCCGCGAACCCAAACGACTATTTCACACATTTAACTCTCTTCTTCGCCCGGCTGTTCCTCCTCCACCTACTAACTTGACCGCCTCAGACTTTGCAACTCACTTCACTGACAAGATCTCTACAAACAGAGAAGAGATCTCTCATCTTTCTTCTTCCCCTTACAATACTTCCCCTAACTTCACTCCCTCTGCTGTTCTATGTTCATTCGCACCTGCTACATTGGAAGAAGTTTCTGCTCTGCTCCAGGCCTCCCGCCCCACCACCTGCTCCCTAGATCCAATTCCCTTGCATCTCATCCGTACTCTGTCTTCTTCTCTTTCTCCACCTCTCACTAAAATTCTCAATCTCTCTCTCTACTCTGGTATATTTCCATTGCCCTTCAAACATGCAACTGTAACCCCAATTCTAAAGAAGCCCAATCTTGACTCTAACTCCCCATCCAACTATCGTCCTATCTCGCTACTGCCTTTTGCATCCAAGATCCTTGAAAAAATTGTGTATGCAAGATTGACAGACTTCCTCGAATCCAACTCTCTGCTAGACCCGCTTCAGTCTGGTTTCCGCGCTAAGCACTCTGTCGAAACGGCACTGACCAAAGTATCCAATGATCTACTCGCTGCAAAATCTCGTGGTCACTACTCTATCCTAATTCTCCTTGACCAGTCTGCGGCTTTTGACACTGTTGATCATCAACAGCTTCTTCTCATCCTCCGCAATATCAGTCTACAAGATATTGCTCTCTCCTGGTGCTCGTCCTACATCTCCCAGCGCCCTTTCAGTGTTTCTTTCTCTGGCTCTGCTTCTTCTCCCCAACTCCTCTCTGTTGGTTTCCCCCAAGGTTCAGTCCTTGGTCCCCTACTGTTCTCCATCTATACTGGCTCCCTTGGTAAACTCATTAGCTCCTTTGGCTTCCAAGATCATTTCTATGCTGATGACACACAAATCTACCTGTCCTCTCCTGATCTCTCCCCGTCCATCTTGACTAGTGTCTCTGACTGCCTCTTTGTTGTTTCTAACTGGGTGGCTGCCCACTTCCTTAAACTAAACTTGACCAAAACTGAAATTCTGGTCTTTCCTCCCTCAAGTGTTGTTACTCCTGTGTCTGTCTCCCTCCAAGTCAACGGTGCTACCATCAGCTCCACCACGCAGGCTCGCTGCCTAGGTGCTCTCTTTGACTCTGGCCTCTCCTTCAAGCCTCATGTTAATTCTATCGCCAAATACTGTCATTTCCATCTCAAAAACATTGCGCGCATCCGCCCCTACTTAACGCCAGATGCAACTAAGGTGTTGGTCCATTCCACTCTCCTTTCTCGCCTTGACTACTATAATCCACTTCTCAGTGGCCTTACGTGCTCCCAACTTGCGCCATTACAGTCCATAATGAATGCAGCGGCGAGGCAAATCTTCCTGTCCGCCCGCACCTCCCATGCCTCACCCTTCTGTCAGTCCCTACATTGGCTTCCTGTAAAATATAGAACTCAATTTAAAATTCTGGTTCTTGCTTTCAAATCTCTACATAATGCTACTCCCACCTATCTATCCTCCCTTATACACAAGTATGTCCCGTCTAGGCCCTTACGATCTGCTGAAGACTTACGTCTATCTTCTGTCCGTACTCCCACCTCTGATGCTCGCCTTCAAATTTTCTTGAGGGCTGCACCGTTCCTGTGGAACTTGCTTCCCACCTCCGTTAGATACTCACCCAGTCTCCACTCCTTCAAAAAATTGTTAAAAACCCACTTCTTCATAAAAGCCTATCAATTAAACTGTTAATAGCTCCCGACTGATTTCTCTTCTGCAACTGTCACTAGTCTAATACTATCCGTACCTTTTTGTGTCATTTTACCCCACTCCCTCTTGCATGTAAGCTCATTGAGCAGGGCCCTAAACCCCTCTGTTCCTGTGTGTCCAACTTGTCTGGTTACAACTACATGTCTGTTCGACCACCCATTGTAAAGCGCTGTGGAATTTGACGGCGCTCTATAAATTTCATAATAATAATAATAAAAAATATAGCCAAAGTACCTCAATATCGGTGGGCCCTACTCTTATTTTAACATGGGAGATGAGTTGGGGACAAAATTATCCCTCCTTCTCTATACTCATCTAGCATGCTATTAACTAGGGAACCCAGAGTTGAAATGAGAGAACAGACAGAGTAAGTCCTTTATGAAGTTTCAAATGAAGATTCTTTGCCCAGCCACACTACAATCTGGGATAATAGCTATGACAAACTCCTCTCTCCAAGTGCATTTGCCACAAGCTCCTGGAGGAGCCTGCTTGCTAGCCTCCTGCCCACAGACTATGGGCCCTGCCGGGAAACCTGTAAAAGACTACCAAACTTGACCGATGGTTAGCACTGATTTCCCTGGAACTGTTTTGGGCATGGGGCCATGCTGGCGGTCTGTCAAAACTATGACTTCCAGCAAATTCCTGAACCCCTGAACCGATCTGGGTGATTTTTGGATATCTTGTTCACTCAGATCAGGGCTATCAGGGGATGTGGAGTTTTGTGTATTTTTAAGGTACTTTTTGGGGTTTCATAAAATTGTTTTTTTTTTCTGGGCTTGGAGATAATTAGGTTAGATTAGTACAGTTCTTGATTCAATTATCTCCCAAGCACAGAGAAGGGATTCTATGGTTTGTGTATGGGAGTGTCTTACTGTATGACTCTGTTTTTATTGGTTTGTTCACTTTGTGTCCCTATGCCCAACAAGGTCCACGTGAGTTTCGCCCTTGTTGGCAAGCTTGTATAAAAGGCCAGTGTGCCTCCATTAAAATGCTATTACAGCTTACACTCCAAAACTTTGTGTCGTCCTGTTATTGGAGGGAAAGAAGATTTACTCCTGTGTCTGCTGTTCCAGCTTTCAGGGGATTCAAAACACAATATTGTTAACATTAACCGCCCACTAACAAGGAATAAACATTGATCATATATATTAAATATTTCACTGTTTAGTTGAGCGTTCCCCTTTTTTCACTACAACAGGGTTCACAGTGTCTACTTACCAAAGTCTGATCAGTAGAGGACTTCACCTCTCTGTTCTATCTACCAGACACTACTGTTAAAACATACAGAGTCTGAATAGCAAAGGATAATATAGATCTGCTCCTTCTATTGGATAAAACTGCTTAAACCTATAGAGCATTTAACTTATAGAGCACTTAGCTCTTAGTTCTATTTAAGAATTGTTTTTTTTTTCGTTTTTCTTTTTCTTTTTTCCTTTATTAATTATTATCCACACTTGGTGGTAATTTGGTATTTTGGGTGTTTGAATAAACTATTTTAACTGTACACATTATTAAATATTAAGTTTTAACATCTTCTAACAAGGACTCCTGACAGGAATGAAATGACCTTACCCTAACTAACTCCTGATTTGGTTTGCTTATGTTTGATTCTTTTAGAGCCTTGGATTACAAAATTACACAAATCACAAAATTATTATAAAAATAGGATTTTTTGTGACAAATCTGAGGTAGAATATGGCAATAGTGTGGCTACAATAACAGCAATCAAGTTAATTGCTTAGTGAATAGGTCTTAGAGTGATGTGATTAGCAGTCATGAGTAACACAAACAATCAACTCAAGAAATGATCTACCAGTAGGGTGCAGCATGCATAGAAAGTTCATGTACAGGTAATTGTACACAGATAATACAGTACACATACTATTTCCTATGAAACAATGATCAATGCCTAGTTAATTTCCAAATAAGGTTATGCAAATGATACATATGCATCTCTTGCAACGAATGGCCAGTTAATGCAATAACTGGTAAGACAATATCTGATATCAACAGATCAATCAAAATGTGATTTATCATAACCAAATAGGTCAATATGTGATTCTTATAGTGAACCATACCACTTAAACATTGGACAGTTCAGAATTAAAGCAAAGTACAGATTGCCATTAAATCTAAAAGCTATAAACCAGATGCTGGCAAACTGTTTTCACTGAGCAATCAGTTAAAGGACCACTATAGAGCCAGGAAATCAAACTTGTTTTCCTGGCACTATAGGGTCTTTGGGTCCCCCGCACCCTCATGGTCCCCTCCCGCTGGGCTCAATAGGTTAAGGGGTTAAACATTTACCTTTCTCCAGCGCCAGGCTCCCTCGCCGGTGGGGAAATCTCCTCCCTCTTCCGACATCAGCACTGAATGTGCATGCGCGGCAAGAGCCGCGCGAGCATTCAATCACTCCATAGGAAAGCATTACTCAATGCTTTCCTATGGACGGCAGTGTCTTCTCACTGTGATTTTCACAGTGAGAAGCGCAGAAGCGCCTCTAACGGCTGTCAATGAGACAGCCACTAGAGACTGGATTAACCCTAGTGTAAACATAGCAGTTTCTCTGAAACTGCTATGTTTACAGCTGCAGGGTTAACCCTATATGGACCTGGCACCCAGACCACTTTATTGAGCTGAAGAGGTCTGGGTGCCTATAGTGGTCCTTTAACATTTGAAAAACAGAATGTAATTACTCCAATGCTTTTTAACTTAGTTCAAACACAAGTTAAACCAGCTTAACTATTTTTCTTTCACCATCCAGAACACAAGAATTTCAGAGTTTAATCAAACAATTTCGATACTACAATTACAATCTAATTCACAACTCTTGGTAACTATCCACATAACTTAGAACCTATCCCTATTGACTATAATTCCTGTCTGTTGTTCACTACAGGTAATTAAAAAATACATCTTAAAAATATTTGAATCTACAATTTTGAATATTCTAGAATTAAAGGCCAATGGCCAACTATTGTATTTCAAAATGAGTTCTGCAGAAACTTATTTAAAGATAGAAGACTATATTCTGTAAATTATGGAATAAAATTATTTTGTGTCCAAATATTTTAGTTAACTTAAATAAAATTAATCCAAATATAATTACCAGTTGTAGCAGGATTCTCTTTTTTTTCTCTGATAGATGTATTAATCCAATGTGTTGAAGATGGTTAAGTGTTAGGAGTTATGAAAAGTTAGTAAAAGTCTTGGAAAATTGCCAAGTGTTTCTTTTTTTTTTTTTTTATATATTTCTTTATTTTTATTATATGAAAGTTTTAACATTTGCGTGTGAGGTACCCCAAAGGCAATCCTCCAGCGCATTAAGACAACCAGAAACAGAGATATATGTTAAAACACAACAAAAATTAAACAAACAAACAGAGAAAAAAAAAACATCAATATAACTGCTGAAGGCATAGATATGCTGGCAATATATTGTAATATAGGCACTGTGTAAAATTAAACACCGAAAGTTTCCACATAAAGTACAGTGTTTCCATTGAAAACCATCGTACACACGATGTATATTTCAATCACGCTACATTTGTCCACTGCCAACCGCTATCAGAAGGAATTCACACCAAAAATTTCCATGGTATAGCTGTCACATTGATAAACATACAAAATAAATAAATAAATAAAATAAAATAAAAATAAAAAAATTATATTATACTACGAATAAATTACATTCTCTGAGACTCGATATGGGGGGAACCACAATCTGTTATCATATGTTCTGTCTATTTGTCCAGGGTAACCATAGTTTGGCCACGTCTCTAGTGCCAAAAAAGGGGTTTGATTCCATCCTGTACTGATAATCTATTTGCTCCATAATATTGTGCCATATTAATGGGATAGAAGATAGCCCTAGCTATACATATTTTAATGGCAAAAAATATATGGGTCAAAAGATATTTTTGATATTTATCTTGCGAAGGGAAACCAATGTTAAAGAGAAAAAGTTGAGGGCTAATTTCTTTTATCTCCTTAAAAAAGCATTTGAATTTTTATATTATTAAGACCTTGACACTCCCACCATATATGATAATTAGTGCCCTCCTCATTTCCACATCTCCAACAATTCCTGGAATGTACAGATGATATTTTATATAGTCTAGCCGGTACCATATACCACCTATATATTATCTTTAAATGTGTTTCATAGAGAGAAACGCTATGTATACAGCGCTTAACTAGGAGTGTAGCTTTAGTCCATTCCAGAAGTGGAAAGGATTCCCCAATATCTTGTTCCCATTTAACAAAAGAGGTAGCATGAGAGTCTTGTTCCATTGATTCTAGCAATTTAATAAATCTAGAAATCCCTCCCTTCTTTTTATATAATACAATAAGGGGATTAACGTTGTGGTCCTTAAGTATAGTTAGAGATAGTAAAAAAATCTTAATCCTTAGATATTGAAAAAGATCTCTAGGGGAAAGATTATACTTTTCTTGCAATTGTATAAATGGGATGGGATTGAACATTTATATTATCCATTATGTGTTGTAGGACCACTAATGGAACCCTATATAATAATTTATCTTCTAGCTTCAATTTTTTATTTAGGATTTTGGAGGTATTGATCATATCTATCAATATACGGTTCGAAAAATACTTGGTATCCAGTTCACCCAAATTCAACATACCCATCCAAAAAAAGAATGAACAATTTATATCTAGGGCTATCCTCCTGTTCTAGAGTAAGCCATGATTTATATCCCTGTTCCTTGTCTAGCCACTGTAGAAGATGAGTCGCCATACATGCTTCATGGGTTTTATCAACATCTGGAAATGCTATTCCACCCTTCTGATAGCTCCTTCGAAGAGTGTCAAAAGCTATCCTAGGTGGTTTATTTGCCCAAATAAATTTGGAAATCAGAGTTTGAAAACGGTTAAGAATACCTTTCCCCAGTCTATAAGGACTCGCCCTAAGATAGTATACAAGTTTAGGTAACAGGAATGCCTTGATCATATTTAATCTTCCTATCCATGAGGATTCAATCTTCCTCCATTTGTCTACCAGTTGTTGCAGATCTCTTAATAATTTATCATAGTTTTTTTCTATCGTCCTCTCTATATCAAAGGATATTTTAATCCCCAAATAGCCAATAGTATCTTTTGCCCATAGGAGTTGGAAATGTGCAGTCAGAAGATCTTTCTGAGCCTCAGGTAAAAAAGAGGCTAAAATTTGTTTTTTTTTCATATTGACCTTATAGTTGGAGAAACTACTATAGATGGATATAACATCCAATACCGATGGAATTGAAACCATCGGATCCGTCAAGATAAGGAGGACATCGTCTGCAAAAAGGGAAACCTTGGTTTCCCCATTGAGAGACTTGACCCCCTTTACATTAGTATCCTGTCTGATCAAGGTGGCCAAAGGTTCAATTGTAAGAATATATAACAGGGGAGCCAAAGGGCAACCATGTGTAGTACCATTTTTGACCTCAAAATGGTCAGACTCAACAAAAGGGTTAATTATTTTAGCTGTAGAACTCCTATATAACAACATAGTTTTATGTCTAAACTGACCCTCTAAGCCAAATTGGCCCGTGACAGAGTCCAGGAATCTCCAATTGACTCTGTCAAAGGCCTTCTCAGCATCGAGGGCCATAATAACAGATCCCCATTTATGCTCATTTATTCTATGTATTACGTTAAATATCCTACGTGTATTATCTGTAGTACCTCTCCCTCGCACAAATCCAGACTGATCAACGTCAATCAGTTCTCCAATTACCTCTTTAAGTCGGTTGGACAATATTTGAGAGAATATCTTTATATCTAAATTAATAAGAGATATAGGTCTATAGTTAGTAATAAGTGTTGGGTCTTTCCCTACTTTGGGTATAGGAATGATTGAAGCCAATAACATCTCATTAGGGAAGGGGGTATCCGTGGACACCTTCGTAAACATCTCTAAAAGGATAGGGGAAATGAGTCTAGAAAAAGTTTTATAGAACATTGTTGAAAAGCCATCTGGGCCTGGAGTCTTATTCAATTTTAACTTATCTATTGCTTCGATTACTTCTGATAATAAGAATGGGGCATTAAGGTTACTCAAAAATGTATCCATTTCTTCTCTACTCTTCCCTACCTCCTCTAGGTTATATAAGGATTTGTAAAATTCTGCAAATGCATTTACAATATCATTTGGTGACACTAAATGTTTATCACCTAAGACAATTTTTTTTATAGATTTATCTTTGAGGTTATTTTTAATTTTATTAGAAAGGTCTTTATTTATTTTGTTATTATTATGGTACCATCTTTGTTTGAGGAATAGTATATTTTTATTGACCATATCACAAATTCTATCTTTGATAGTTTCCCTTAATTTAGCTATTTCTTCAATTAAGTCTTTATTCACCATATTTTTATTTAGACGTTCCTTATTTGCCAATTTTATTCTTAACTCTTGCAGAGATTCTCCCTTCTTCCTTTTAGATTCAGAGCCAAGTTTAATCAATAATCCCCTTATATAGCTTTTAAGGGTACACCATACCATTACCGTGGAAACTTCCCCATTATCATTGGTAATCAAAAAGTTTTCAATTTCAGATGACAAAAAAATCAATGTTGCACTCTGATTTCAAGAGGCTTTCGTTAAGTCTCCACCTTGTCCTTGGTCTAAGACCACCTTTTAACTTAACCTTAATGAATACTGGTGCATGATCTGATACGACTATGGATCCAATATTGGATTTAATAATAGAACTTAAAAACCCAGCTTTCACCAGAAACATATCTATTCGAGAATAGGTCTGATGGACATGTGAAAAAAAAGTGTAATCTCTCTCACTAGGATTCAAAGTCCTTCAACAGTCAAATAGAGAATTCATATCTAGAAATTTAGAAAAATCAGAAACATAGGTATTTACGGATTTATAATCTCTAACATTTTTATGGCTTTTATCCCGTGCTGGGTCCAATACACAATTAAAGTCTCCCCCAATTATGATATTACCACATGCTAGTTCATCAACCTTTTCCATAGTTTTATCCAAAAATTCCCCTGGGCACGAATTTGGTGCATAAATATTAACCAAAGTATATATAATACCATTAATTTTTGCGATGAGTATCACATATCTTCCCATTGGATCCCCAGTTAGATGTATCATTTCAAAATTAATTCTGCTAGAGATTATGATAGCAGTGCCTCTTTTTTTTTTTATTCCCCTCCATATTAGAAGAAAATATCAACGGGAATTTCTTAAACTTCCAGAGTCTCTCTGGGGGATTAATCCAGTGTGTCTCCTGAATAAAAGCAATGTCAATATCATTTCCATTTAGAAATTTATAGACCGCTCCCCTTTTCTGTGGTGAATTCAAACCCTGGACATTCCATGATATCACATTAAGTGCCATCATAACACCTATTGTCCTGATTACACCCCAAATCAAGTCTCAGAAAAGTAAAAAAGAAAAAAACAGAAACAAAAAAAGAATACACATTTACATTATAAAGTACATAAAACATAAAAAATAATTCAAGAGGGGGAACAAACCGCCTCTTGGTAATCCAGTGGGGAAACATATACATATATATATATATACATACATATATATGAAGCCCCCTGAACAAGACCTGCCTATAGTTGCAGGAATAGAGACCCTAGCGAGAGGAGGAAGGCCTCCAAACTCTTCAGAAACCAAACGGCATTCCAAGTATCTAGCCCAAAATCGGTCAAATGACAATCCACAATGCTGTCAACTTTGACTAGAATATATGACCACACTAGCCCCAAAAGCCATAACCCAATAAGTTATTAATCTGACACTATTTGACGTATTTTGCAACTATCCATTATAATAGTACTAATCTCCCTCTCCTCTCCCTTCCCTCAGTCATTATAATTCCAAGATATAATATGAAATATGGAACGTATCCCAGGAAAGAAGCAAAATAAGGAGACCTGTGTACTTATATCTACCTGAACCGGACCTGCCTATAATTGCAAAAATAAAAACACTAAAGAAAAGAAAAAATTCTCCAGACCTCATCAGAGACCAAACAATATTCCAAATATCCGACCTTTATTTAACACTACAGTCTTCAATAGGTCAGTTGGTTTGTCTAAAGTATTGGATCGCGTTGGTTTAAAAAAACATATTACAATAAATTGCTATTCTAATTCTGTTCAACATATCTCTCCAGCTCTTAAATATGATAGTACAAGTCCTCCCTCTCCTTTCCCCTCCCTTAGCCATTCTATCTACATATTTCCTTGATATATATATATACATGGTCCGACTCCCCCTATCTATTGTGATCTAAATCGGCTTTACCTCTTATATATTATCTTACTATTACCAAATTGCTTCACTTCCTTTACCCCTTTAAAACCCACATAATAACCACAGTTATCTCATAAGTGAATAGACTCATACTATGAAGTTGTACTACCACTCGTGTATAGATAACTTACTTCCATTCTTATTAATGCTGAATAATATCAAATCGTAATTATTGTGACCAAAGCTTATGTTACTACAAAATACGAATGTAGAATCTCTAAAATTCCTTAATGTCAAACTCCATAATTGGAGAAGTATACTAATAATATCTCACTATACCTATTGTGATCCAGGCAGTGTTAATACAAAATATGTGAAAAAAGTAACCCTCTATAAATTAAATATGTGCTTTATACCATTCTTATATATATTCAATATGCCGCCTTCAATTACCCATCAGAGATATAGCATATAGAATTTCCAATCTTCTATGTAGTTAATTATATCAAAAAGGAGGAGAGTGAGGTAGGAAAGGCATCTTAACAGAAAATAGTATGTAATAACTATATATTGTGGTGTAATTATATAACTCCCAATATTATACCAGGTTAACATTACCTTAGACCATAACTTGTGTCAAACCCCTTATATGAAAACAGTATAGATTTTTTTTTTGAATTGCAAATGTTACCAGATGCCCTTATCCATAAATGAACAAGTGTTTCTTTAGACTCAGAAATTATTTTTTTAGGTGTGGCAGACAAAAGAATGACTGGAGAGACAGTTTTGGGAAGAATGTGGGTTGGAAAAAGTGTCTACTTATGGAGTGTCAAGCATCTCCTCTCTGACTCTTGCTTGGCTATTTTGCCTTTCTTCTCTCTTAATATTCGCAAGCAAATTTTTGAAGTGACCAATGAAATTTTGGAGTGTGTTTTATGATAATGACTTTGTGACATCACTATCATGAGACTAGGTCTTAATAAGACCTTTTTTTATGATGGGTTAATTGTGATGTTAATGATCGGTTAATTGTGATGGGTTGTGATGGGTTAATTGGTGATGCTTTTTGAGTCACAAAGTGCTAATTTTATGACTATTTACATCACTGATACTGTCGGAGATCAGAAGAATATCCTCCAGTTCTACCAGATAAATAGGCAAGAAACCAGATCTATATTTACTCATAACTGATATGAATTAACTAATTCTCACCCCCAGTATGACTAGGATCTTGAAAAATTTGAGTTTGCATACTAAGTACAGACACACTTAATATAAGTATGCACTATAAAAATGGCGTATATCTTATGAAACATATACATATCTTATGTGATCTCATATGCTTTTAGGTTCTTATCACACACAATGTTACTAATATTAAAATATAAAGATACATGTGCCTTTTAACTGCTAGTTATTGAGAGTAAATATACATGTAAATATATATTAAAAAGGGGTATTGTCCTGTATTGTCCTGTATATAATCAACTTATAACTATATATATTCTAATGTATGGACAATCTAACAACCCCTTTTCTAACACTATAGTTTGTAACATGCAGTGTAGACTGAATATTATCTTACCACGTTCCAAGTTTTACGATTTGCTTAGTGAAAACACAATAGATACAGTCTTGTCTTTCTTCAATGAATAGAGTTAAGAGAAAAGAAAAAAAAACTAAACTGTGTTAATTTCTTTTACATTCTGCCAGCTAAAAAAAATGGAGCCACAGTTGATAAATTGTGAATTGTAATTTAGCAATCCATTTCAACCACAAAATATCTAACAATTGAATGTATTGATTGTACAGGTTGTATGTATGTATGTTTCCCCACTCCCCCTTTTTCCTGTCTTATTGTTTTGCCAGCAGGGCATTGTCCCATTGTTCCACGGGCACTTCCAGACCAGTTGCTGCCTTGTCAGTCCTTTAAATCCCCCACATGGTTCTCAACCATTTTTATTGTCATCCACACCCTTGTTTGTACCACAGTACTGCATTTACACTAATGTAATTAAGTTTTGTAATGTAATTGGTTATTGCCCAAGTACATACATTTCCTTCCCCTTAGTTCCATTTTTGCTTTTGTACTGATTATATATATTATACACAGCTATATCATTTTATTTTTCATACTCCAAGAAATGTATGGTTTGACATCTATAATCATGTGTTATTCTGTATATTTATCTGTGAATTGATCCAGAATTAAAGAAACAATTTAAAAAAAAAACAATTAAAAAAACTGCTGACAATAAGGACAACACAAACAATAGCAATGGACAATGGGCATCCCAGCCTGGTATTGTTTGCTGTGTTAAATGCTGATGATAATGGTCTATTGAAGTTGACATGTGCAGTGGGAGAAGTGCATCAAAACTTATTTTCAAGATACCATATTTGGATACACAGCTCATATGCTTTAAAATAAAATAGACAAAAAAATGTGGTCAAAAGAAATTCTCTGCATCTGAGAATAGTACCTGGGGTAAAGTTATGGATGCCCTTGTGTGAAGTAAAAAGATATTAATATAAAAGCGCTAAAAAGGTATAAAGACAATGGGGGGAAAAAATGTGACAAAAAAAATCCTCCCCACCACCTAAAAATAATAACAACCTTACAAAGAGGTTCAGTGGATGATATAGCTGCTACACACCTGTGTGTACCCAAATCCCACGCACAAAGATATACAAAAAATATACTTATGAAGGTGGAGCGCTAATGATTTCAGGGACCCCAGAAAATCATGAGGTCACTCCAGCTCAGAATCACATAAAATAGAATAAAGAGAGCATATCATAGTGAAATACAGTTATCACAAATAAGAACAATGTAAATTTATTATAGCAATGCTAGACAAACAACACTCCTATCCGCACTTAAAACTAAGTAGCAGTAGAAACAAACAGTACAGTAATAAAAACAGTATAAAAACGTTAAAATAAGCCTCTTACAAGAAAAGAGTAGTGAATATCTGCCGTATCAAACTGCTACTCACAAACGCTTGTGGTTCTCAAGGAATGCTCAGTATAAAATGGAGCTGGTAAATATTCTCCACGGATAGATGTAAAATCCTGTGTTGACCGAGCCTGTGATGAGAGAGTCTGGATGCTTTGAGATTCGTGGGTATCCAACTTAACTCCGCCCACTATGATAAGCGTCACTACATAGCCGTCGTAGCTACTTCACGTCTACACTTCGCGTCTACACGTTTCACCGTAAAGGCTTCGTCAGGACGTCAGGCGGTGACGTATGAAGAATATTTACAACAATGACAGTATTGTAACTATTTGCTGGGACATATGAATCAGTTATGATACAAAGTGCCATAGGTCTGTCACAAATGTTTTGGTATAGAGTTTTAAACCTATATGCAAAAAAGTAAAGGACATAAACATGCCTCTGTGATAAGATGCTTCTTTGTAATATCTCAAGGTCATACCATGTCAATTCTTTACTTGTGGTGTTGTTAAAACTTGTTTTTATTTTAGGCTGAAGGATAAATGGATATCTAGTCAGACCTAATTTCTGGATCAAGAGGCTTTCTGTTCATGCAGCGAAACCTAATACGTCCAACAGGATATATTCAATTCTATGAAGTGAGCCTTCCATTAAGGATATTGGCTATTTTCCCTTTATTTCTTACATTCCCCTTCCCCCCAAATACATTCATAACATTTGATCTCACTTGAACAGTGTACTCAATTACACACTAATGTTATTTATTAGTACAGATCCTAACTGTTCTGCTTTTCGTAGATTCATCTGAGATTCTACTGTATGTTTTATTTGCCTCCTATATTCTTGTATTCATATTTATATATAGATGTAAAATAACAGATGAAATTAGTATCTTGTATTATCTTTTTATTGGACTAATATAATTTTCTAATGGCAAGCTTTTGGGAGATCCTCCCTTTCTCAAGTTTAAAGCATATAATGTGCACATTGTTTGAATATAAATCTGTATTACATTGGATTATTGGAATTATGTTTGTTTTAAATTTATTCCCCACAGATTGTTTGCAGAGAAAATTGAATGAAATATTATGTGACAACAATTAGTGAAAATTAATCTCTTCATCTTTGCCTTCTGTGTAGCTGTAACCTCAGCATTTAATTTTCAAACAAAGTAATGTGCGTGTTCTGTTGATGTCACATCAGAACCCAATTTAATTTCTGATCAAATGCTGTTCCTTGTTTGCTTACTAAATCTTTTACTTTCCGAGCTATAAGCAAACCCTGCTGTGATTTCAAACAAGTGTAAGGTAAAAAAAAAGGTCTTAGAGAAATTAGCAGCATTCTTATTGCTAATTAAATGCTCCTGTCTGTCTTTCCACATGGCCAGGGCAGCTGCTTCACATACTCTATCTGCTATAGAAACTAATAAATTCAAATACAATATTATGAACAGCACCTGGTTCTTGCAGCACCTACAGTGATGAGACTATATTTCTTTCTGTCAGTTAATTAAAATTCTCTGGGGCTAACAAACAGGGCATTTTTCTTCAATTTTAGGCTCTTCCGTTTTCCCCAGTGGTAGAAAAAACCTGTAGTTTGCTTCCATTTATGATGCTAAATATATCACATTGTTGTTTGCTTCACTGATGCACACACCTGCCTCCTGCTGTAAATGCTGTGTTTTCGTTTCCAAAAAACTTCCCTGGGGCTCTGCATTCAAGTATAGTCATGTAAGTATAGCTTAATGTCATAATATCTAAAGGAAGATGCAACCTGTCAATTCATTTTAAAATTCAACCTTCATCTAGAGAAATTCTCAATATATTCTTTTAGAGTTTATGGGTTGAGCACACAAATAAAAGGGTAGCAAGTCATTTGTAAAGATAATAGATAACAGCATGCATTTTTCAATTCACTTGTTTTCATGAAATCCTGATAAAGGGAGAAGTATACTGCTGAGAGCTCATGTTAGTTTTTCATAAACACATAACACAATCTACAACTTCTATAGACAAGGTCAAGGTGGAAGAGAAATACAGAAAAGTACAAAGTTGCCATCAAATTACATCAAGTTATATATTCTTTCTTTTATGTTAAAAGGTTTTATTTGACATTATGGTATTTAAGCTGTTTTCAACATATGCATTTTAATACAATGTTTTTGTACAACGTTGCTTTTTTTTGCTTTGTTTCCTAAATCTCGGAAGATACAATTCTTCTATTTTGATACAGGAAAAAAATGTGAAACAAAAAAAAGAAATGCATTCCGATATCAAGAGATTGCCTGTATAAGCCTTGTAGATGAACTGTTTTAACACTGAGCCTGAGCTGTAATATTTAAACTGTTACCTGATGGAATAGTAAACAAAAGTTTCAATAGAGATGGCAGATGAATGGTTCGGGAGTGTTTAGACTGGAGAAGATAACTAAAAGCCAAGAACAAGTCATATTCGAAATCTGACTGATGCAATAAATTAGAGAAGATGAACAGAACCCAACATCTAGAACTTTGCTTAGGTTAGTCTGTGCTTAGATTATCCGAGGGTGCAGTGCAACTACAAATCAAATTGTGCTGTATATAGTTTTCAGAGACTGGTGAAGCTGCACTCTGACTAGTTTAGTTTTATTATTACCATTATTCAAACATTTGTAACTGGAAAAGTTTGGTTTAAGCAGCACCTGCAACAGAGTTTGCAAATTTTGAAGTGTATTAAGTAGATTCAATTACTTAAACGGTTACTCCAAGCACCATGACCACTTCAGTTTTTTGAAGTTGTCATGGTGCAGGTTTTTGCTTTGTTTATTATTACAGAAGCACTCAAAAGGTGTACAAAATATCAAAATGAACTTCTTGCATATTAATATAATAAAATATAGTAAAATAAAAATATATGCTAATAGAAGGCAACACCAAGGTCACAAGGTACACTGTTGAGAACACATCTAAATTGAATACGATATCAACAATTTATTTAACTATATCTCTCCAAGTAGAATTCATTCACTTGTTACTAGATTCCATCTTGCCCAAAATGTTTGCATAAACAGGAGAAGTTAATAACAATGATTATATTGTTACAATGGCAACTGTGAAAGGGTGGGATATATTAGGTAGCAAGTTATCAGTTCTTGAATTTAATGTGTTGAAGGCAAATGAGTTAGCAAAAATATCTGAGTGACTTTTACAATTGACAAATAGTGATGGCTAAATGACGCAGTCAGTTTAGTACCTACCAAAGTGGTGCAAGAAGGGACAACCAATGAACCGCCATCAGGGTCTTGGGTGCCCAAGGCTCATTGATGGAGAGCGAAGGCAAGACCACCTGGTCCAATCACAGCTACTATAGCTCAAGTTGCTGAAAAACATAACGATCACTAGGATAGAAATGTGTCAGAGCACACAATCAGGGGCAGACTTAGAATAAAAAATAGCCCTGGAAAAACTTTATATCAGCCCTATAATGCAGATATACAAGTGGAAAGAAAGACTTAGAATTGAAAATTCATCCTGCAGTTTGAACTTGACTAGGTGACCCCAATTCATAAAACTGTCAATTTCAAGGGAACTTGTCAAATCTATGAATTAAAGAAACACTTTAGTGTCAGGAATACAAACATATATTCCTGACACTATAGTACCTGTGTGGTTGTTTAGGTTCCTGGCCTTAGATCGCTTTGATAAGGTGATTTTACTAACCTTTTTTTTCCACGCTCCGCTAATCTCGTTGCAGCTGGCCCCACTTTGGCTAAGATCATCATTTTTGATGATCTCAGACAATCCATAGTGAAGCAAGGGGAGGCTATTGAGCACACATGACAAAACACAGTGCTGTGCCAATCAGCATCTCCTCATAGAGGAGATGCAGACTGACCCAGAAAGCACCTCTAGTGGTCATCTGAGTGACAGACACTGGAGTTGTTAATAGGCATCAATGTAAACACTGCCTTTTCTTTGAAAAGCCTGAAGGGAGAGGGTATAGATACCAGAACCACTAAATTAAATTGTAGTTGTTCTGGTGACTATAGTGTCCCTCAATTTGGGAACTCCCCCATGCAGACAAATTGACAGCCAGGAGGCTTCCTTATTCAAATTACTTGAACAATTACTGAAGCTTATATGAGAGCTTTCATAGGGAAGCATTAGGCTAATGCTTCCCTGTGAGAAGTATTCTTTTGGGCAATAGCCACATATGAATGGAGTGTTTATGTCAATTTTGTCTGGACAGAAAGAGGAGAGTGTTGTCACTGACAATCTTCCCATGACGGAGTAATGGCAAGAGAGGACTCTCTGCTGGAGAGTATTTATTTTCAGGTTTCATCTTTGAATATTCCTTTAAGCAGGATAAAAGCAAAATATAAAAGGAGGGCTGCGCCAGAATAAACAGTGTCCAGTATCAATAGTTATTGAAGATAAAAAGTCCGACCTAAAAAGGTATCCTCTCTGTCGTCTTTAGGTACAGGAACGCGATCTTCAGGTAATATATAAAAGATAAAAGGAGAGAACAAACGATGGTGCAGAATGTACGGTTCAAATGAAGTAAAAATTGATTAATGATAACGAACTCACAATTTCCAGAGCTTCTGTCCAGCTCTAGGGTAAAGCGCACACAGCGGTATAATCCCCGCTTATGGGATTTATGATGGGTTCGTCAGGGTATCCAAAACTCAAAGGAAACAGAAACAGCCAAATAGTGCTCTCTGTATAAGTGTATATTATAAAAGAGAGTAAAAAAAAAACGTACTTACAAGTACAGAGCAGACCAACTGCTCTTTGATGTCAGCGCTGGTGGAATAATCCCCACCTATGGATTTCTTTGGTTGTCAGGAACTTGTAGAGATAGTATTAAAATCGGAATAGAGTGTATATAAAATATAACAATGAACTAAAACGATAAATAGCCAGGGTACATGTATAAATAAAAGTAGTTGGGACTATCAGTTAACCAAAAACTTTAATATTTATTATACAAAATTAAATTTCCATAACGCGTTTTCGTCTAACAATTTCGAGAGCTGGACAGAAGCTCTCGAAATTGTGAGTTCGTTATCATTAATCAATTTTTACTTCATTTGAACCGTACATTCTGCACCATCGTTTGTTCTCTCCTTTTATCTTTTATATATTACCTGAAGATCGCGTTCCTGTACCTAAAGACGACAGAGAGGATACCTTTTTAGGTCGGACTTTTTATCTTCAATAACTATTGATACTGGACACTGTTTATTCTGGCGCAGCCCTCCTTTTATATTTTGCTTTTATCCTGTATTTTAGGGTTTTGGGGGGATTCCCTTGTTGGGTTGCTGCCTTACTGGTTGTCTGGCGCTGTCTCTTTTCCTTTATTTATTTCCTTTATTTATTCCTTTAAGCAGAAATGCAACAGAATACACTCATGTTTCAGCTCCATTATCTTAAAAGCTTAAAAAAAAGTCTGATAATGGGACTTAAACATTTATTTTATATTGGTGTACTTTTGCCAAGTGACTATAGCTGACTTGGACATTTTTTAAAATCAACTATATTGGCTACAAGTAAGATGTCGGCAACCTTTTTACAACATGAAATCCACATAAAGTGTGGAAATCTCTCTGTCTCCCAGTGGGCCAGTCTGGGCCTGCACACAGTGCACTATGGGAAAAAGGCTGGTTGGCAGAAGCAGTGTTATACTATGGGTAATGCTTTGCTGTGAGATCTATGGGACTGGCATGTATGTGGTTGTTACTTTGACATGTATAACCTATCTAGAGATTGTTTCAGACCACATACACCCCCCTTTATGATAATGGTATTCCCTGATGGCAGTGGCCTCTTTGAGCAGGATAATGAACCCTGAAACACTGCATAACATGGTCAGCAATGTTTGGAGGAACATGACATGGCAGTACTTAAAGTTGCTGCTTATGTCTTGGTGCCAGATATCACAGGATACATTCAGGGGTCTTGTACAGTCTATGCCTTCATATACAAGAGCAGTTTTATATAATTATAGATACAAGTTGTAATGTATAAATATTGAATTTGTTTTTTCATATTCTTTATTAGATTTTTAGAGTTCTATTATACATCATATCACATATCAGTTACAAGACAAACATATATTTAACAAAGGTACAACTGATGCATATATATATATATATATATATATATATATATATATATATATATATATATATATATATATATATATATCTCTATCTATATATATCTCTATCTATATATATATATATCTCTATCTATATCAGGGGTAGTCAACCTTTTTCTACCTACCGCCCACTAATGCATCTTTCTTGATGGAAAAATTTCCTTACCGCCCACCAGTTTTCGCGCAAGTGCGGAATATTTTTTAGAAAGGAGGGTGTTTTAAAAAAATAAATAAATGTACGTACATTTATCTTTTTATTTCTACTTAATGCATGTTTATAATGTTTTTAACTTTATAAAGTTTAATGAGAAAACAATAAAGTAAATTGAAATTACCTTTACTGGTGATTAATGAGATCCTTGAGGTTGATGCTGCGAGACTAAATATTTGATATCTGGTTCGATTTTCGTAAGGAACAAACAAAGGTCTCCTCTTTCGGTGATATTCAGACGACTTCTCTGTTTGCGCATAATATGATTTCTCATCTGTGCGTCAGCTCATCTCATCTCCCTCCTCAATTCCCCTCCCCACCTTTTTTATCCCTTTTTTCTATTTTTTAACCTTCCTTATAGCAATGCCCAGTAGGAAGGCTTAGCTCGGTAGCCCACTTACTATAGCCCACTATAACAGACAGGCACACATACATACACACACACACACACACACACACATAAAAAGACACATACATACAAACAGACAGGCACACATACAGACACACACAGACAGGCACACCTAGACAGGCACACATACAGACACACAGACAGGCACACATACATACATACATACAGAAAAACAGACAGGCACACATACAGACACACACACACACACGACACATACATACAGACAGACACACATAAATACAGACACATGCACACATACATACAGACACACTCACACATACATACAGACACACACACATACATACAAACAGACAGGTACACATACATAGAGACAGGTACACATACAAAGACACACACATAAAGACATACATAGACACATACACACATACAGACAGATACAAGACACATATACAAAGACACACATACATACAAAGACATACACACACAACACATACATACAAAGAAAAGACACACATACATACACACATATATACAGATAGACACACACACACACACACAAGACATACATACATAGACACACACAAGACATACAGACAGACATACACACACACAAGACATAAATACAAAGACACATACACACAAACAAACACACACAAAATATTTTAGTCACCCTCCTGTTTCCTACCTTTTAGGTGCAGGAGGGTGACTTTCCCTGGGGTCCAGTGGTGGCTCAGGTGCATGGGAGTCATAGTTCCTACTCTGACTCCCTGATCTTCCTCCCGCGCGGTCTGTTTGTTAGCTGGGAGGAGTGACGCGCAGTAATAACAGGGTGATGTAATAACAGGGGGCCCGGTCGCGCTGTTTAAGTGCCCAGCGCTGACCGGGCCCCCTGTCAATCCACATCCATCGGGTGGCACTGACAGCATGGGCCACCTGATGGACCCCTTGGACGTCGGACCCGGCGGTTTGCCACGCGGGCCGTGGCCGCAAATGGTGATGGCGGTACCCGGTCGCAGGGGTACCGCCGGCTCGTACTCGCCCTCTCGCCCACCCAATCTCTGAAGTCCCTACCGCCCACCTGAAATCCTGAAACGCCCACTAGTGGGCGGTAGGGACCAGGTTGACGACCCATGGTCTAGTCCATCACAAGGTGGGGACTTTAACAGGTATAGTTACATCATTTAAGACTTTACATTTGTATTTGGTTTAACAGTTTAGTACATGCTTTTTGCCATAACAGCTTGGTAGTAGATTTCCAATTTTGTGTTCACATATTAATAAGCAACATTTTATCTTTTATAGGCATAGTTGGCCAATTCATATGTAATAAGACTTCTATTTGTAAACAATTTATTTTGACCTGAGATATTTTTATGAACCAATTGAGAGATTTGTTCTAAATATCTCTAACCATTGCACATTCCCACCATATATGTAGGCAAGTGCCATTTTTAATTGCATCTCCAGCATATACCAGAGTAAGAAGTGGAGATTTCTGCAGATTTTATGGGGCCCTAGTACTATCTATTTATAATTGTGCATTGTTTATTGAGTCTCTAAAAAATGTAAACCATGCACTGATGATGAGGAGTTGGTCAAAGTTCTATTCCAAACCTCTGCATCAATATTAATTCCCAGATCTTTTTCCATTTAAATACAATAGGATTTATTTGTGAATTATCTAGATTTGCTATCAATTGTCTTGTTTTTGAGAAACTTTTTCAGATTTTTAAATAATTAAATATCTTTTATAGATTTGAAGTTAAAGTTGTATGATGATAGAGAAGATATGTATTTATATTAAATATTCTTTATTCTAAGATAATTAAAGATCAGGGAATTAGTAAAACTGAATTCCTCCATTAGATCTGGAAATGATTTTAGCAATGCATTCTTTATTAATTGTAATATGCTAATGATATTCCTTTGTTTCCAAGGATTCAGAATTAGGTCTATTGAAGTTACTTCTAGAATTTCTATTTTAATTATTGGAATTCATTTCAAGAATATTCCTAAAGTCTTTTTGATATTTATCTATGATTCTAGACAGTAACAAAGAGATAACTAAACATGTAAAAACGTTCTCTTCCAAGAAGGAAAATGTGTACATTCGCCTATCGAGAAAAAAATAAAAATTCACATATACTCTAGAGCAAAAAACCTATGCCTTTTGTCAAAGGCATAAGCTAGAGTGTGTAGCCAAAATATATATTGATTTTTTTGCTGCTTATTTTTCCCCACTCGGTTGGTCACTTCACACCTGATCTGTTAATCAATATTTAGTGACTGTCCCCTAACTATCAGTCATTTTTTTCTCATCAATCAACTTTTTTTATTGGCACCATGGGTGAAACCCCTTATTCCAAAGCATATTTGGCATTGCTTTTTTGTTTGTTTGTTTTTATGTTGGCATGGCACTTCGGAGATACTGAATTCAGCTGAACAGCCAATCACTCCAAATTGGGCAAACTTTTAAAGATTAAGCACACGTTTCTAGTATAAAAATAAATAAATCATAGAACTGTTCTTTATTTTGTAGTGTTTCTAATCAGTTCATTTTAATTGTGTAGACAAATTTGAGTTTAAATAATTATAGTATATGAATAAAAAAGTGGGAGAAATTAAGAAATGTTATAATTTTAGTTCTGCATGGCATTTTAACTGGTAATGTCATATTACTGTTAGCTTTTATTACAATAAAACACCTGTATTTGTGTTCAGCAATGTCTCACAAGTCCAGAAGCACCCCTTTTAAAACTTACAGGATCAAATATAGCACATTCCCTTTTTCAGTTTATAATGTTGTTTGGCACTTAGGCATGCCTCTTTAAAATAGCCTTTTTCCAATTGAATTTGTTTAGCTACTTTTTCAGCTTATAGACATTGAAATTTGCCATATGGATTATGTTGCCTTTGAGACCGCACGGCAGCCCAGGAATGAAAAATATTCCCAATATGGCATACCATTTGAAAAAGTAGAGAACCCAGGATACTCAACATGGGGTATGTTCAGCCTTTGCTAATAGTCACTTAGTCACAAACCCTGCCCAAATATAGCACCTGTATTTGGTTTTGCATTACTTACACAACAACTGCACTTTCACTGATGATATCATTGTCATGATATGTTTTACTGTTTTAAAACACTCATATTTGTATTCAGTAAAGTCTCCAGAATAAAACAGTACTCCCCATGTAAAGGTTTTATGGTGTTTTGAAAAGTTACAGGGTTAAAACAGAGTTTCCAGGAATCTATGATCTGCAAACTTTCTTTGTCTTAGGGATGAGCATAATCACCTAGCAAAGCTAGCGGTTGTGCGGCAGCCTCACGGAGTTAAATGCCAGAGTTGAAAAAATGCTCACGCTGTGCTCCTGCACAACAACAGTGTTTCAGCCAATCAGGTAATCAGGAGAGCCATGCTGAGCTTGGGAATCCTGACAACCTTAGATTTTTTAAATTGGGAAACACTTGACTGCATAGGTTTTCTCTTGGAAGCTGGACCACCTCTGGAATGAGCGTCTCTGCCACTGCCTGGGAGCTTGTGTTTTCCACTGTAGTGGCGGTATTGGGCCTGGTGAGATGCTTCTTGGGACTGATAGGGGCAACCCCCTCTCCAAAATAGTCTTCTTGTAGCCAGAAAATTGACTTTTTGAGCTCTGAAAATGATCTCCTTGCCTTATAATGGCCTTTAACCTCCTGAATGAACAAGGGACCAAAATGGGAACTCCTATGATTTAGGAGCTAGTGATAGTATACATTAGGTAAGCCTAAGCTGCTCTCAGTTTTATGTCTGTATAGAACATTATGCAAGACTCTGTGTCTCTTTTTCTGCCAGATAAAGTCTCCTATATCATTTGTATTGGTGCAAGGTCCAATCTGGTGATAGGTAATGGTAATGCCTGGAAATAAAACAGCAGTCTGAGCAATATAATTATCTTATCGAATGGATCCTTCTGATCCATGAGATTGGCCTGTCCACCCACCTATCTAAGTCACCTTGTAAGGTCCTGAAGAGGGGTATACAGTTAGTGTTGTACATCTGCTTGTGTTCGGCTGTCAACTGAACGCCGAGATATTTTATCGACTTATGTTCTATGTGCATATGATATTTGTTCCTGATGTGACATGGCTATTAGGAGAGCACTGCATTTGTTCAGGTTAACTTTAGAGCCCAAGAGTGCACTATATTCCTGTAGTTCACACGTCAAGGCATCCATTGATTGCAGGTCATCGTCCGCATAGCTAGACACCGTAAATCTCTTTCTGCTCACTTCTATACCCTGTAGCTTTTGGTTTGTGTGTATGGCTTGCAATAGTGGTTCTAGGGAAAGGATGAATAGCAATGGGGAAAGAGGGCATCCCTGTCGTGTTCCATTGCTTAATGTGAAGGGTGTGTTAGAGGCTCCTATTATCCTGATTTGTGCTCTGACGTTAGTGTACATAGCTCTGATAGTCATGATGTATGTCTCTGGGAATTGTAGGTGGTTTAGTAGTTCGAACAGGTAAGGCCATTTTACCCTGTCGAAAGCCTTTTCAGCTTCTAGGGACAGGATGAGAGTCAGTGTCTTTGTAGAGGCCTATTTCCATATTAGGTCTATATTTTGTCTGGTGTTTTTAAAGAGTTGGCGCCCCGGCATGAAGCCCATCTGGTCAGCGTGTATCAGTTTTGTCAACAGGAGGAAGAGTCTTACTTTTGCAAGTATTTTGGCATTGTGGTTTATTAACGATATTGGTTGTAAATTTTCTGACTGGGAGGCATCTTTTCCCGGCTTCGGGAGTAACACTATGTTAGCTATGACATGTCGGAGTCTGGGTTTCCCCTACCCTCATCAAGTAATTAAACCAGCTTGTCATGTGTGTCATTCATTGTGAAATGTCTTATAGTATCCTCCCTCAAATCTGTCAGGCCCAGGGGCTTTATGCCCTTTTAAATTTGATATTGCTCTGTCTATTTTGTCTGTGGTAATTTCGCCACTCAGTGTCGCTACAGCGGAAGGGGTCAGTTTCTGTAATGTTTGCTTGTCTAGGTATGTTTGTATGGCCTCTGTAGCTACAGTTTGGTTGTCGTCATCTTGGGCGTTGTGGTTGTATAGGGACTTATAGAAATCCATGAATACCGTTGCTATTTTGGTCGGTGTTGTCATGGGTTTACCTCTGTGGTCTTTGATAGTCATGATATGAATCTGTCAGGGGCGTGGGTGTAGTGTTCTGTCCAGCATGGTGTCCATTTTGTTTGTGTGTGCGTAGAAAGTCTGTTTTGACCACATTGTGGCTCTAGCAGTGTCGTCTAGGAGTGTTCCTTTTATGAGACGTCTCAGTGGCTTTAATTCATGGAGCTTGTCCGTGGAGATTTGTCTTGTGTTGTTGTTCGGCCGTACGTAGGTTATTGAGTAGGGTTTTTAATTTTTGAGTTTTATCTTTCTTTTTCCTAGTCACTTACCTTATAAGGGTTCCCCTGATTATTGTTTTGTGTGCAGCCCATATAGTCGTGGGCATCAACTGGGTCGAAGAGTTTAATTGGAAGTATTCCTTAATTTCTTTTTGGATGGTTGCAGTAATGTTTGGATCTCTAAGCAATGTTGAGTTTAGTTTCCACGACCAGCGTGGTCGGACCATGTAATGGATCCTATCAAGGATCTCGTTATCTTGTTTAGGGCTTGATCATTTGCTAGAAAGTAGTCTATGCATGAATATGTGTTGTATGGCTGAGTAGTAAGTGTAATTTGTGTCACCTGCATGGTGTGCCCTCCAGACATCTACCAGTCCTGTCGAGCGTATAAATTTATGTGCAAATTTAGCTTAGCTTCCCCTGTCTTGAGAACTTAGTTGCCCACTTCTCGTGCTTCTGTCGACGGCCAGACACGGCACAGCATTAAAGTCCCCCCCATGACTACCATACCGTGTGGTGGTCTATCTAGTTCATCTTTGAAATGATACCAGAATTCCGGTGTTGGCTCGTAGGGTGCATATATGTTAATGAGATGTATGGCGTGCGAGTATAGTGTTACCGAAACACTATACTCACGCTGTCCCTCTGAGTCTGGTTCTACATGTGTAACATTTATGGGGCACCTTTTATGAATGATTATTGCTTCTCCATTCCTTTTATGATGTGGTCTGGCTTTTGACTAGTGGTGTATACATGGTCTTTTAACTGTAGGCCCATTTTAGCCAGTAGATGGGTTTCTTGTAGGTAGGCAACATCTGGGCTTAGCCATTTAAGTTCTCAAAATAAGAGATGCCTCTTTTTGGGGGCATTTAGGCCCTTCACATTTAGGGAGGTGATTCTTATAGGCATCTTCGATATGTGGTGCATGAGCTACATCTGTTACCTGCTATTGCCTGTCCCTGTCTTTGTCTATCAGTCTGACCTCGATAGCAGTAAATGGTACCCCTCCCCATCTGCTGTTGTCCCTTCCGTTCTGTCACACTGTCTCCCTGTATCCAGTAAGAGGGTGGTAAAGTACAAGAGAGAAAGTAAGGAAAAAATAATGATTAAACAATCATAATTTCTGGTCTTATTAGTTGCCAGACTTCATGGAGCACATGAGTCAGCACGTCCCACCCAATCGGGTTGTGCTGGGAATGCGGATGCATGTACCCTTTGCCTTCTAACACCACCTTGCAGCCTATTTCTAGTATTGTACAGGTGTGTACCCGCAGTGTCCCCTGGGTACATTGTCCCCTGGAATCAGTATCATACATTGCAAATCATAAACATTAGGCATCAATTGTTTCTCCCCCCATAGTGTGTGTGCTGTGATCTTTTCCTAGGTGTGTGTTAGGCGTATCCTCCCTGTATGAAGTGGAGTGTTGGTTATTTATACTCTAGCATTAGGAGCTATGTCTTTATGCACGTTAGTCGTAGGTGAATGTGGTGCAACAAGGGGTTGCTTAGTGTTAGAATGTGCGTCTGTCCACCCAACACCATAGTGGTATGCTAGTGTGTCCTGTGATGTGCCGTCTACCCTGTTAATTCCTTGTGTAATAACAGTTTACCCTTTCACCTCATGTTTCAACCTTGACATGTCCTTAACAACAACAATGCATTAACAGTGCTTTAACGTAGCCTTACTATTGTAGCTTCAGTTACAGCAGGTGCGTAGCAGTCCCTCCGGTCGTTTGGGGCTTGTGAGTCCCTCGGATTCTTCCTGCCTTGGGGACCTTTTGGAATTCCCCCCGCTTCCCCCCATTCTTCTTCCCAATTGTATAGCTGTGTAATATATGGTGGCTTCTGTGTATATTTCACCAAGCCTCCAATAAGGCATTTGTGACTCAGAAGCGTTAGTTTGCCATGGTGAAACAACACTTTTACATATTAATGGTTAAAGTCCAACTTGGAGAGGATAGTGCAATATAAACAAACGTAGGTTGTATGGAAAGGCAGTGTTTAACTTTTTTTACTCAATTTGTTTTTTGGGTGGGGGGTTGTAAATTCATATAGGAAAGTTAGGCTTGCCATGTGGTATTCCACCTTTCGGGGTGGGGGGTTTATATCGCAGGGGAGGTCAGGTACGTGGTTAGCGCCTCTGGCTTGTGTTGTTTCTGAGTCCTGTCTACCTTACCCCCCATCACCTAGTGAGGCAGAGCAAGTTCTCTGGGTTCTCGGAGTTAGGTTTCTTCCTCGCTGTAAGCGGCCCGGCTGTAGAGTGGATGTCTTCATTCCCCTGATGGTGTCTCGGTCTGGCTGTAGTATCCTGGGTCTGTTCTCAAATAATGGGTCCTGTCAGAATACTCTTTTTTTTTTTTTTCTTAATACTTTTTATTGAAAAATTTTGTTTTACAATTACAAATAGTCACAATAATACAAACATACATACACACATA
Organism: Pelobates cultripes; assembly: GCA_933207985.1. Lineage (NCBI taxonomy): Eukaryota > Metazoa > Chordata > Amphibia > Anura > Pelobatidae > Pelobates > Pelobates cultripes. The sequence goes on along the minus strand of OW240912.1, from coordinate 310,173,719 downwards.
ATTAATTCCGACCAATACAAATAAATCTTTTAGTGGGAAAGAAAAGACTTTCATTGAAATATATCAATCGATTGATCGAGATAAAATTAAAAAAAAAAATAAAAAAACACACCTGGAAGTCAGATATATTACATTTAGTCCATCAAAAATGATAAGAGGTGTAAGGAGTAGGCACCAATTTACATAGATATTACAGTAGAGAATAGATAATGATTTTAAATACATATTAACAGTAAGATAAGTTCCACTTCCCACATAACATTTTATCTTTCATAAACACAATGGCAAAAAAAAAAAAAAATAATAATTTATGAGTTGCCATATAATAAAGAGCAGTTTTTTAACCAAGTAGAATACCAATCACTTTTTTTTGAGAGCACTAGCCAATTTTTTAACATTTCATTTTCCATTGTCAATTGGAATTTAATTTGGTTAATTAGGGAAATTTTCTGAAAAGGAAGAGAAGATTTCCACTGTCTAGCTATAATGATTTTAACTGCAATGAAGCAGTGAGTTGCTAAACAAATAAATTTACTTGATTTAAAAGGCAAATTCAGATGAAGGAGGCCCGATACTGGGTTTTTATTTATGTCTTTAAATGATAGTTCTTTCATAGATATTTCAGAAAAAGATATTATAGGTCCAAGCCCATAATGGTTTTACTGCTGGGCAGAACCACCATATATGGATATATGTACCCAGATAGGTACCACATCTCCAACAAGTAGAATCTTGAGAAGAATACATTTTAGCTAATCTTGTCGGGGTGTAGTACCATCTATAAAGTAGCTTAAAATGGCACTCAGTCAAGTTTAGACCATGAACAAATTTGTTTACTAAAATTATAGGAGAGTACCATTCCTTTGGAGAAATGACTAAATTAAGATCCTTTTCCCAGGATTTAACCAATTTATAGGGAAAGGTGTCTAAACCTTTAAGCAGCCTATTAGCCACCGAAACAACCTTAGGTATTGTTTGAAATGATTTGAACACACAAAAAAATGTGGAATGATGGCGCTATATAATAAGTGAATTTGTGATTTTTAGCTGCTATATACACTCCGTGGGTACTCCTTATAACCCACCATTCATAGATAAACACCAAAAAAAGAGAGAGAACTTTGGATTTAGGTAGATACTATATATCCCCCAAATCCCTAGTTTCTCATGAGTGTAGCGCTGAATATAAAGTGAAAATTTCAGTGAAGGAATAGTGCTAGAACACGCACTTACCCTATATATTGTGCTTTAGTTTTCTTAATGGTATACCAAGAAAAAAGAACATAAAAAATACAAATAATAGTGTAGTATGTTAAATGAATATTGTATAAAGTCTTTTAGTTGTAAATGATGAATTGAAATGAACTCACATTTTTTAGAGCCTTTTCCAGTTATAAGGCTCTAAACTTCCAGGTGTCTGTGTCTTTTTTAGGGGTAGATCACACGACCCGTCTCCCAAGATGAAAAAGGGCGTAAATTTCTCTCCACGTTGCATAGAAAAGAGACACAGATATCCCCAATCTAAATGTAGTATTTTAGATTCTGATGTAGATCAATGTAAATAAAATACAAAAGTGCTCACCTTCTTTAGAGCCTCTGGTTACCGGCTCTAAGTATTTTAGCCTAGTGTCAAATTAATAGGGATGACACTGCCCCCTTCTTGGAATCACTTGCGCAGAGTATGATTGAATAGTAAATAAAATGTATATATTTATTTTGAAAACTATAAAAATGTATACATGATACTAGAAAACAATAAAAACAATTACATAAAATATAAATATATTGGGTGGTCTATTTACAGGTCCACCTAGTTAGCCAAAACGCGTTTCACCGATCAGAACGGCTTCCTCAGTCAGCTTCAAACAATATTGTGCATCCAGTCTCCTTTTTATACCTTCAAATTTCCCGCCAGAAAATTCCTCTGTTCGTTGGTTTAATTGCGTCCGGTGTCTCCAGTATGGCGTCACGTCACTTCCGCCCTTTAATCCTACAAGTTCCATCCTGCTTTGGGTTTACTGGCGTCACTTCCGGTTTTCGCGGGCAAAAATGCCGTCGCGTCACTTCCGGTTTCGTGAACTACACGTCCCATGGTGCACTGCACCTAAATCTCAGTTCCTAATAGTAGTATTTGTTTCACTGTTGCCCCTTTTCTCTGAAGATACATTCCGAGTACATTTAGAAAATAGACACATCAGTGATATGATTCATAACATAAAGGAAAAAAAATAGAAACAGTAAAGACAATAGAAAATGACATTGTATGTACAGCAAAATATCTAATCAGTATTATATTTTGATGTATTGAAGAACTTTATATAATTCCAGTGTTGAAAATATATATTGCCTGGAATATTTATATGGTTCTATAATTGTGTAATAATTTATTCTTATAGTCATTTACAATTTATTGGTGTGCAGATCCCTATTTGGTATATTTCTTAGGTCCTACAACAGTAATATGTATTATTAATTATGATGTTTAGAATTATAAAATAGTATGTTTTTTATATGAAATAAATTAATTAAAAGATAAATAAATTTTAATTAATAGACCAAACATCTAAAAAATAATAATTTTTGAAAAATAATAATTATAAAAAATGACATAATTCGAAATCTGCATTCAAGCCTTGGGGGGTTAGAGTGTTTAAATTAAATATCCATTTTGTTTCTAATTGACCTAATTTTCTTATTTCGTCCTCCCCTCGCCAATTTAAGGTGACTTTTTGGATAGCATAAAAATCTAAAAATTGTGGATCTTTGTCATGTATTAATCTAAAATGGTCTGAAACACTATGTTTATCGTAGCCCTTCTTAATGTTCCGTATATGCTCATTTATTCTCACATTCAATGGGCTTTTCGTTCTGCCCACATATAAAAGATCACAGGGGCATTTTAAAAGATATATCACCCTTTTGGAAAAACAAGTAATCATTTCCTTTATTGTGTGTTTCTTTCCTCTTGCTGAATCATGGAACTCCCTGATATGTCTTTTTTTGCTTTTTGTGTTCCTACAAGCTAAGCATTGTCCGCAGCCAAAAAAACCTTTATTCTGAAAAAAAGGTGTGATTGATTCTTCTTTAATATGATTATGTACTAGCTTTTGTCTCAAATTTGTCGCTCCCCTGTATACAAATCTTGGTCTTTCTGGTAATATAGAATACAGCATGGGGTCATTTCTTAGCATGGGCCAATGTTTGTTCACTATCTTTTTTATTTTATGGCTTTCCTGATTGAAATTAGAGATAAATGGCAACATATTATGCTCATTTCTCGCCTTAGATTTATATTTCAAAAGGGAGGATCTTTCCATGCTTTCTACCTCTTTTATAGTATTCACTAATAGATTGTCTTCATAACCCTTTTCCACAAATTGGTTCTTGACCCTAGTGGCTTGAATTTCAAAAGTGCTTGTGTCAGTGCAGTTTCTGCGAATTCTCATTAATTGGGCTTTCGGAATGTTCTTAAGCCAGGGAGAGAAATGGCAACTATTTAAAAAAATATAGTTGTTCACGTCTACAGATTTAAAATAAGTTTTGGTTTTTATATGGTCATCTTCTATAAAAATTGTAAGATCTAAAAAATTTACACTGTTGGTGCTGTATTCCGTAGTTAATTTGACTCCCCAGTCATTAATATTTAGAAAGGTTAAAAAAGTATTTAAAAGAGTTTCTGAACCATTCCAAATAAAAAATATGTCATCTATGTACCGCTTATAGGTGACCAGGTTCGCTCCCCATTCTATACTGTTGTTGATATGTTTCTCTTCCCAAAATGCCATAAATAAATTGGCATAGCTTGGTGCGAACCTGGTCCCCATAGCGGTACCTACTTTTTGTAAAAAAAATTCATTATTGAACCAGAAATAATTATTCTTTAAAATGAGATCTATTCCCTCTCTAATAAAATTAATTTGCTCTTCCGGATATATGCTATCTTTATTTAGAAAAAAATTTACTGCTTCTATACCTTTGGTGTGTGAAATAATCGTGTATAGAGAACTGACGTCTGCAGTTACCAAAATATAATGTTTTTCCCACTGTATATCTTGTAATATTTGAATGATATTTAGGGTGTCTTTTAGGTAATTAGGAGTTTTCTGAACCACCGGTTGCAGACATTTGTCCAGGTATTCCGATAATCTACTAGATATAGAATTAATACCCGAGACTATCGGTCTACCTGGAGGGTTAGTAAGGTGCTTATGAATCTTAGGAAGGTGGTAGAATACAGGAATCTTTGGCCTAATGATATTGAGATATTTATATTCCCTGTCATTTAGTACTTCAATATCCTTTCCTTTCTGTAATAGATTGTCAAATTTCTTTTTAATATTAATAGTTGGATCACTGGGTAATTTTTGATATGTTATCTCGTCACTTACCAACCTAAGGCCTTCTAGTATGTAATCTTTTGTGTTCATAATTACAATACCTCCACCCTTGTCTGCTGGTTTTATAACCTTATTTTTATCCTTCTGAAGTGTTTTTAATGCCTGCCATTCTTTTTTGTTTAAATTATTATGTTTTTTATCTCTTGGTCTGATTTTATTTATTTCCTGCATTACTGCTTTTTCAAATGAAATCATCTCCTTAGATATAAAATTATTAGGAAAGAAGGTTGATTTCTCTTTAAGATCGGTATGTACATATTTTGATATAGGGATTTGATATGCCGTTTGGTCCGATCTTAGAAAGCACTTCTTTAAACATAATTGTCTTTTATATCTATTCAAATCAATAAACATATCAAATTTGTTTAACGGTTGTGTTGGGGCAAATTTTAGTCCTCTGTTTAGAACTTTTTGTTGAGCCTGTGGTAAGGGATTCCCTGTTAGATTAAAGATAATTGATTCAGTATGTGTAGTTACTTTTTTTATCTTGTTGTATGTCTTTCCTCCTCGAGTTCCCCTCCTCTTAAATTCCTTTGTCTTTTGGGGGGCGTATTTTGGAGTGAAGATGCATTTTGTGGGGTTTGGGCCGCTTTGTATTTCCCTTTTTGGCGTCCCTCCTGAAAAAAATCATCCCCATCCTGTCTATCTGTTAAAATTTCAAATCTATTATTTGTGTTTATGTGTTTTCTCTGTATTTCCTTACGATTTCGTGTAAGAATTGGTGATCGTTCCCTTTCCTTTCTGTCCTGTTTGTGTCTATCTTTAATTTGGACCGGTGAAAAATTTAAGTGTCTTGATTGTGGTGTAGGAAACCTCGGGTGGGGTGATCTTATCCTTAAGTGATGTCCCCTATCTCGGGAATTTTCTCGTCTATAATATGATTGTGTCCAATTTTCATCATATCGATCTCCCCGTCTAATTTTTTGTGAAAAATTTCTCCTTTCCTGTTGTGGAGAATTTCTCTTTTCATCGTACCTGAATTTGCCATTGATTTGTGACCCCATATGTTTACTTTTTGTTGCATAAGTAGTAACCTGATTATTATCATAATCATACCTATCTCTTTTGTATTTTTTCTTTTTGATGTTTATAGTCTCTGTCTCTGTTTTATCCACATGTTTTTGAACAGTTTTTGTGACAGTTTCATACTCCTCAGCAGAGGTATGATTTAAAAGTTGGGTTTGAAGTTTATTTATGTCCCCATCCAATTTTTGTAGCGTAATCTTTCTCCTTTTGATTATCATTTTCATGGTGGTGAAGGAGAATGATTCCAACATCTCCTGCCATTCCCCCATGAATTCTTCCTCTCCTTTATCAAATGTAGGGTACTTATTATATCTTAAACCTCTACGGGTGATTTTCTCTTTTATATATTTCTCTAAAGTTGCTACTTCCCAAATTATTCGAACCTCCTGATTCATAGCTTTAGTTAGTTTATACTGACATTCTTTTAAATCACAAGAATTAGTCTGAGGTTGAGAGTTAAAACTTGGGGTAGGGGTGTCGAACATAGTATCTATGTTCATGCAATAGTTCTTCCTTCTTTCAAATAAAGACATATCGTCAGCTGCCTCCACACCAGACAAGGAGTACAATTTACAAAGAATTTGAACACACAAAAAAATGTGGAATGATGGCGCTATATAATAAGTGAATTTGTGATTTTTAGCTGCTATATACACTCCGTGGGTACTCCTTATAACCCACCATTCATAGATAAACACCAAAAAAAGAGAGAGAACTTTGGATTTAGGTAGATACTATATATCCCCCAAATCCCTAGTTTCTCATGAGTGTAGCGCTGAATATAAAGTGAAAATTTCAGTGAAGGAATAGTGCTAGAACACGCACTTACCCTATATATTGTGCTTTAGTTTTCTTAATGGTATACCAAGAAAAAAGAACATAAAAAATACAAATAATAGTGTAGTATGTTAAATGAATATTGTATAAAGTCTTTTAGTTGTAAATGATGAATTGAAATGAACTCACATTTTTTAGAGCCTTTTCCAGTTATAAGGCTCTAAACTTCCAGGTGTCTGTGTCTTTTTTAGGGGTAGATCACACGACCCGTCTCCCAAGATGAAAAAGGACGTAAATTTCTCTCCACGTTGCATAGAAAAGAGACACAGATATCCCCAATCTAAATGTAGTATTTTAGATTCTGATGTAGATCAATGTAAATAAAATACAAAAGTGCTCACCTTCTTTAGAGCCTCTGGTTACCGGCTCTAAGTATTTTAGCCTAGTGTCAAATTAATAGGGATGACACTGCCCCCTTCTTGGAATCACTTGCGCAGAGTATGATTGAATAGTAAATAAAATGTATATATTTATTTTGAAAACTATAAAAATGTATACATGATACTAGAAAACAATAAAAACAATTACATAAAATATAAATATATTGGGTGGTCTATTTACAGGTCCACCTAGTTAGCCAAAACGCGTTTGAAATGAGAATAGAATTTGCAACTCTTTAGCCCGAGGAAAGGAAGATTGAATAACATGTTTCTGAAAATAGTGTTTAATGCGAAAATAAGTAAATAATTCTTTAGATGGAATATGGAAATTATACACGATCTGTTGAAATGGTAAGATATCATCGCCCTGCATAATATCCGATAGAGTTAATATATCTTTGTTAGGCCAGTGTCTCAATGACAGATCCTCTACATTATTTTCTAATATATTTAATTTACATGTTTTGGGAATTGAATAACTTAAACCCAAAATTTTTCTAATTTCAACCCATGTTTCCAAAGAGTGAGCCAACGATATTAAGCCATTAGGCAAATCCGTTAGAAACCTCCCAGGATCTGACCATATATATGGATAGAGAGTAGATACATGTAGCGCTTCAGACTCCAAATTATACCAGGATTCAGAGAAAAAAAATGGTTCTTGTAAAATATATATATGTCGTATAGTATTGGCATAGTATAAGTTAGTAATATTTGGATAATTTAGCCCTCCCTGAGAAAGTTTGTTATAAATATATTTTTGACTAATTCTGGGCTTTTTATTTTTCCAAATAAATTTATTTATGGCAGATTGTATCATAAGAAGCCACATCTTAGGGATTTTAAGAGGAACCATTGATAACAAATAAGACCATTTTGGTAAAATATAAGAGTTGATAATATTAATTCTACCTATCCATAATGTTTCTAGATTTTTCAATTTTTTTAGATTTTGATTCATTTCCTTCATTAACTGCATAACGTTCCTCTCCATTATTTGGGAAGGATTAGCCGGAAAACTAAGGCCCAAATAATTAATTTCTGAATCTGTCCAAATAAACTGGTATTTTTGAGATAGCCTTTCAACCTGAGTCAAGGGTAAATTAATAGTTAAAGCGGTAGATTTAGGAACATTTAACTTGAAATTGGAGATATTAGAAAAATTAAGAATTTCTTCCATTAATGAAGCCAATGAGTCTTCTGGAGATGTAAGGGTAACCAGAGCGTCATCGGCATATAGAGCAATCTTAATATCTTGAAATTGCGTAGGAACACCCTTTATTAACTGATTAATAATTACCGCAAGAGGCTCAAGAGATAAGATATAGAGAAACGGTGACAAAGGGCACCCCTGTCTTGTACCGTTTTTAAGATCGAACCACATCGAAGTAATATTAGGACCTACAGTTCTGGCTGAAGGGTCAGAATATAATACCATAATTGCGGTGTAAATCCAGCCCGTAAAGCCATATGCCTTAAGAAGTTCACTTAAATAGCCCCACCCAACCCTGTCAAACGCTTTTTCTGCGTCCAAAGACAGGGCCAGGAGGGGCACTTTATTGGCTTTAACAAGACCAATAATATCTATAAGCTTTCAAGTATTATTTGAAGCCCATCTTCCTGGAATAAACCCTATTTGGTCAAGATGAATGAGTTTAGAAATGACCCTTTTCAATCTGTCAGCTATAATAGCTGAATAAATTTTCATGTCAACATTAATTAATGCAATTGGTCTATAATTTTTTGGTACAAAAAATATAAAAGACGGTGAGAGCACTCTAAAGCATGCAATTAAAATTATTACCAGATTGATCTTGAGTTCAACTCTAAAAACAACAAGATAAAAGAAACATAGAGTAGTATTGACAGATTACAAATATTGTTAGTAAAATACTGGAGTCAGCTTTTTAAGTGACTCAGTAACATGTGAGTTTTTCCAGTATTTTACTAACAATATTTGTAATCTGTCAATACTACTCTATGTTTCTTTTATCTTGTTGTTTTTAGAGTTGAACTCAAGATCAATCTGGTAATAATTTTAATTGCATGCTTTAGAGTGCTCTCACCGTCTTTTATATTTTTTGTACACTTTATTTGTGTGGTTGAGTGATTCACACTAGGTGATAGTAGCACCACTTTGTACTGATTTTTCCCAAATTTCTTATATTTATTTGTATAATTTTTTGGGTCCGTACTATCTTTACCCGGTTTTAGAATGGGAACAATATTTGATTGTAGTAATTCCTTTGGGATAATCTCACTTTCTGCTGCTTGATTAAACATTTCAGTAAGGGGTTTTAAAAGATAAGATTTCATATATTTATAATAAAGATTTGAAAAACCATCAGGACCGGGAGTTTTGTTTATAGCTAATCTATCAATTTGGAGTTGCACTTCTTCCATAGAAATTTTTTTATTCAGAATGGTCAAATCCTGGGGAGAAATTCTCGGAATTCGAGAATTTAATAAATAACTCTTAATGTCCTTTATTTCTGGGGATAGCCTTAGGTTGTACAGATCTTGATAAAATTGATTAAACTTTTGACCAATCTCCAATGGAGTGGAGTATACAGTTTGATCAACTACCAATTTTTCTACTCTATTTTTAGCATATTGATTACGGAGCCTCCTAGTAAGACTCTTACTCGCTCTATTGCCCGAAATGTAGTGATTTAATTTTAATTTGTTTATATTTGACCTTATTTTCTCCTCTTCCTTTAAGTTAATTTGGAGTTGTAGATCTTTTAACTTAGTTCTCAGCTCGAGGGAAGATTGTATTTTATTCATTTTGGAACATGAATAGAATTCAATATATAAATCAGATAATTTTATTCCTTTATTTTTCTTAAAAAGATAATCTAATTTAATTATATAACCCCTCATTACAGATTTATGAGAACACCAATTTATTAAGGGAGAGGTATCTTGCGGATCATTTTCTGCCCAAAAATATTCTAATAATTTAGTCAAATCCTCCCTGTTCTTAGAATCCTTCAAAATATCATCGTTTAATCTCCAAGTATTACGAGGAAAAGGAGGAGAATTACCAAGAGCAAATACAACAAAACTATGGTCTGTCCATGTATTTTCTTTAAGATCAATATAATTAAAAAGCGGAATTGTAATAGCATTTGTTAAACAAAAATCAATCCTAGAATATGTTCCATGAACACCGGATAAATGCGAAAAATCTTTTTTAAGGGGGTGAAGCAATCTCCAAATATCATATAAATTATATTGCCTACATATATTGTTTAATCTTTTGGCTTGCTTAGTGGGTCCTGTATTAACATTAGATAAGGGAGATACTGAAGTTCTGTCCAAAAGTGGATCACCAACACAATTGAAATCACCAGCAATAATCAGATATCCCTTATTAATTTTGTCCACTTTATCCATTATCAAAGAAAATTTAGTCATTGGATCAACATTAGGTAAATACACGTTGACCAATGTATAAATTTTATCTTCGATCTTACAAACCAAAATAATAAACCTCGCTTCTGGATCAAGTTCAGTATGTAGGATATCTACGTTAATATCTTTACTAAATAAAATTGCCACACCCCTTTTTTTATTATTAATTAATGAGGCATGAATAGGCGTTAAAAATTTATCACCACCCCATGTTTGTTTAGTGTCTTCAAGCCAATGTGTTTCTTGTAAAAAAGCTACCTGTATATTTTGTTTTATCAGGGAATCATACATTCTATATCTTTTTTTATTCGTGTTAAGCCCCTGAACATTCAAGGATAAAAACTTCAACATATCGTTACCTCAAAGAAATATTTTTGGACTTCCTGAAAAAGAGAAAAAAAAAAAAAAATTACAACATATACTCCCAATCATTGGGCTATGAATAAGACCAACAACACCATTCGTCCAACTATTAGGTAAATACCTAGTACTACAATAGTCATTGACAACCATATTGGGGCAATGAAAATAGAGTAGCATAACTACACAAGAGTGGAAACCCCAAACCATGCCTAAGTTGAAAAACCTACCGCTACAGAAAATACCTCGCTCTGTCATATTATAAATCTCCCTAATAAAAGGAGAAGGGGAGAACTGCTGCCCAAGAGATTTAGTATCATAGTGTATATAAGGTAAAAAATAAATATATAGTGAATAAAGATATAATTATTATGTATAATAAGTGCCTTCAATACTCATTCAGTTACCTTCAACCTAGTACTTATACCATAGTTCTATTAAGTGGCAATCATTAATACTTAGAATAATAAGCATGTGAAAGAATTAATTAATTTAAAATGTGAACTAACACCAAAACAAGCAAATAAATATTGCTTTTTCAAATATTAGTTTCTTGTAAGAAGTTATTACTTAGTGTACATAAAATAACAAGTTTTCTTAAGCATATGTGGATTACTTATATACTACGTAGGAAAAATATTTATAATCTACTCTTACGCTTTCTTCTCCCCCTCCTCCCTCCCACACTCATAATCATATTTATCTTCTGAAAAAAAAAAAAAAAAAACATAGAACTAAGGCAACAATTTGTTACTTTTAAGCCATTCTGTTAAACTCGCACTAGTCTCAAATATTTCTCTTCTGCCTTCATAAGAGAGACTAAGTTTTAGTGGAAAAAGCCACTTATATTTTATGTTATGATTTCTCAAAGAGCGTGTGGCAGAGCTGAATGCTTTTCTTTTTGTTCTAGTTTCAAAGGATAAATCTTGAAATACTTTGACTTTCTGGAAGGGCCCCTCAGAGATTGACTCAGTTCTTGCATATTTCAGAATGGTTTCTTTAAAATCGAACGAGAAAAAACAGGCAATAATGTCTCGAGGGGAGTCATTTTGAATTACTTGTGGTTTAAAAGTCCTATGACATCTTTCTATTATGAGATCAGAAGATTTAAAGGGAACACCCAGTGTAAAAAAATATTCCAACAAAGTCTGTTTTAGATCTTCTTGTCTGCCTTTTTCTGGAATGTCTCTAAACCGCAGATTTTTACGCCTTGATCGATCTTCCAATTCAGATAATTTGTTTTGTAAGTTTGTAATAGCCTGATTTGCCTTAGCACACTCTTCTGATAGATTTTTTTGTTGAAAATCTAACTGGTTTAGATGGTCTTCAAAACTTTCCATTTTTACAACCAGAGCATTTATTTCGGTTTTTATATCCGATTTGATTTTAACAGCCGTTAAAGCCAGTTCGGCTTTAATCTCGTCTAGGCTAGTCTTTAGACTAGAGTGTAACAAAGAAGTAGTTATTAAATCTTTATCAGGATTACTTTTGTGTTCTAATACTCTTTTGAAGCACAGCCCGGGGAATGCCAGCAAGTGGTTGGAGTCCTTCCCCATTCTCCTCTTTTCTCCAGTGGTTAAAACACCACCCGCTGAGGCTCGACCCCCCTTTTATGATTTGGTGCGTGTGTGCCACCATTATGATGCCCATGAGTTCACGACCAACTAAAATTTTAAAATTCTAAAATTTTGGGGGTGTGGCTATAAGGTTAACATGCCAGACTATAAATAGTTTGCCCTGTTGTGGTTCCATTTTGGTTCCCAATTGCGCGTTATTCTTCTTTCATTGCATTTCTGGTTTTTGGCTATTATTGACTATTCTGCTATCTATACTCCTTACCTTGACTATTGTTACCTTGCAATTCTGGTTTCCCTGTCTCTGGATTGACCATGTCTATTCTCTGTCTTTTTACACTTCAAACCCGGCCACTCTACGATTCAATATACGTTTATACTTTGTTTTACATTAAACTTTATATTTATTTGCTGTTCCACATTGTCTATATGACTTTTAACACTTTTAGTTTCTCTGCAGATTAAACAAAGGCCACAATCAAAACATGTTTTACTTTTATTTAAAAAGTGTATTGGTTTTGTCATGTTTAAATTGCTCTGTACTAAATTATTTTTTATATTTCTAGAACCCCATGTATACTATCTAAGGTTTGACTGGTTATTTTTCTTTTAATACTGGATCATCTCTTAAGATGTGCCAATGCTTCTGAAAATATCTATATACTTTCTTGCTATTTCCATTAAAAATGCAGATAAAAAGAATATTTCTTGTAGCTCTATCTTTTTCTGTTCTCTTTATAATTCAATAGTTTTTTTTTTTTTCATATAGGTTTCAGATCTTTAAAGGCGGCCTTTGGATCTTTTCTGTTATATACTTTTTGAAGCAACATACATGGATATTTAGATATGGATAGCAGAGTTGGCAGCTTGATAGGGATGACATAAGAGTTTATTTGGGTCCAGAAAATTTTAATTTGGGGATGTGACAAACAATTATCTGAGTGTGACTCATTCATAATAATTCAAACCTTTTGTTTATGCTTGCAATTTCTACACTGAAGAGTTCTGTTCTACCATCTTTACCAACAGATTAATTTTGTACATGAAAACAATGATATTTCTCAATCTAGTAATTAACCTTAGCAAATGACAATGTATTCTTTTAGAAGTAATTCTTCACAAAATAAATGCAAAAAACTCAAATTCTTCTAAACAATGCTTGAAGGAAACATTTGTGCTATATTTCTGTTCATATACCATTTAGTCACATATAACATCATCATGACCTGGTGTTATATGTTTTTGGAGGTGACAGTGTTGTTATTTGCAATAATGTAATAAGAAAAAATATCTTTCTTTATAAATGAAAGATTTTTACTATACAGTATTTTGCATAGACCATGACACGTGAACCATAAATATAAACAGAACACCCTGAAGTGAATCAAGCTTGCAGTGCTTGAAATTAAATGAAAAGAACACGATTGTCACTTGTTACATAGTTCCTCCTTAATTTCCAACTTGTATAATTAGCAGAGTACGATCAATAGCACAGTGGTTTTAGTAGATACATAATAGCATGTATTTGTGACAGATTACACAGTCATGTGGTTGAATTGCAACCTGGTTTCAAAGTAACTTGAGCTGTCCAGAGTGAACATTTTGAAGAATGCAGGGAAGATTGTCCGTTATAATATTAAACCACTACTTATCTGAGTGGTGATATATAAAGAAGTAGCATGTGAGCATTTGTCGCTAACCAAGAACCACAAGATCGGTCTAATACAAAGGCAGGAGTACAGCAGTGCCCTGAAATTGCCTAGTTTACCGTGAATGCGTTTTTACTATAAATAGTCTTCCTCAGTGCAGAATAAAACAAAACTAACATCATATTCCCTTTTATATCCTTATGGAGTTGAATTGTCACGGTAAATCTTCTTTTTACTTCCGGGTCGCGGCAAAATTCCGTACATTTCCGGGTCATGTGTCTGCCAACGTCAACCTTCAGTTGCGTATGTACGTCATCACGCATGCATGGCGGTCATCTCCCACTAATAGGAAGTACTGTAGCGTCCATTTAAAGAATGGACAATATTGCCCTATATACTGAAACCATATCCATACAGTCCGCAATAACAGAAAAGACATTAGTTAGAATTGGTTGGATAATCTTAATGGTGCATTATGTACATATATATGTCACATTAAGCTTCAACCTTCAGGAATAAATGTTGACAAAAAATAATAAAATAAAATATAATATATAATAAATTATAAATTAAGAACAAATATAGTCATATGGAATATACTCATAAAAGATAAATATGTAACATATAAGAACGGCAAAATACATGTACAGATAATTTATCCAAGTAATTCATGGGGTATTTAGAAAAACCTCAGAGAGCTTACAATGAGCCAAAAAAATGCATAAAAAATATAATATTTCCAGAAATTATAGGAAATTAGCTAAATCAAAATCCAGATTCAAGCCATTAGGATGAAGGGAATCCATCTTAAAAATCCATTGGCTTTCCACTCTACTGAGCTCTTTGAAATTATTCTCGCCCCTCCAATTATGTCCTCTTTGGCAGATAGCCATAAAACCCAAAAGAAAGGGATGCAACTCAAGAAAATGGGCTGATACACTATGTTTTGGGTACCCCCTCTGTATATTCCCCATGTGCTCCAGTATACGTACTTTAAGTTTCCTGGTGGTCATACCCACATACTGTAAGCCACAGAGGAACCAGAGGAGGTACACAACATTAGAGGAATGACAGGTGAGGATATCCTTCACTTTATATCGAGTTTTAGTGATTTAAGATACAAAATCAACCAATTTAGATTTGTTTGAGCTGCTTCTCTTACAAGCCAGGCAAGGTTTGCATGGACAAAAGCCTTTTTGGAGGTTGAACATATTTTCAGCGGGCGGGTCCTTTATAAAACTTTTAACCAACTTATTTTTTATATTTTTAGCCCTCTTAAATATTATGTTAGGTTTATCACCCAGTATTGTGTTAAGTTCCTTGTCTGTCCTAAGGGCATGCCAATATTGGTTGATTATGGGTTTAATTTGCTGAGAGTTGGCACTATAATCTAGAATTATTGGAATCCCCTTTTGATTAAAGCTATCTTCCTTATTTTTATTTTGAAGAAAGTCTTCCATATTTAGGGACCGTACTAGTGCTCTTTGTTTTTCCAATTCCTGTGGTTCATAATTCTTTTCTTTAAAAAAAATTGGTCAGAACATCAGCTTGGGATTCAAATTGTTTAGGGTCGCTACAATTTCTGAGCATGAACCAGGGAATCCATTTGAGGTAATACAGCATTACAATGAGGATATGTAGGGAGCAGTCACAAGCAGAGGCAAGGTCACAAGCCAGTAATACAATTGACGGAACAAAGTAGGTAACTTGGAGTGAGCAGGAAATGAGGCTGAAAGGCAACAGGGTTTCACAAGTCCAACATACTCAAAAATCGAGCGATGGTTAATTGCAGAGCAGGTTTAAATAGACAATTGACTGGTGTATGCTGAACCCATTGAACCTTTACTTATTATTATCGCCATTTATATAGCGCCAACAGATTCCGTAGCGCTTTACAATAATATGAGACGGGTATTTAAATAGGACAATTACAAGAAAATGTACAGGAACAATAAGAGGACCCTGCTCAAACGAGCTTACAGTCTATAGAATGTGAGGTATAAAACACATTAGGACAGAAATATCAATCAAAGAAGGTGAGACTGAAAAAGAGCTGGAGGAGAAAGTAGAGTGCTGCCCTTTAGGAGAGAGCAAGAGACAGGTATGTGAGGTAGAGGTTACTCTGGGAGGCCATAAGCTTTCTGTAACAAAAAGAACAGTTTCAGCAAAAACTTGTGGATTAAAATGCAGTTCGGGACTTTACAAGCATTCTCCATGCGAATGCTTGCTAAACACTAACAGGCCACCCTGACTCTAAATTGAGAGTAATTTACCTCCCTGCTTGATGGGCATTTTCGTGGAAAAAAACGCACGAACGCTATGGGAACTGTATGCACGGCCGCCATTTCGGAACTTCCACGTGCTCGCGGCCATTTTAACTCCCGAACAGCGGTGTTTGCCGTTGAGTGCCTGGAACTAAAATCGGACACTCAAATAGGCGAACACCGCTGAGACCTCCATACCTTCGGGAGAGACACGCCAAAACAACCGAACAACAAGGCATTCGGTAGAAAGACTCAGCAACGGATGGGGATTTCAGCGAACCCAGGATGGCATACGGATGGCCAGCCGTTCGGGAGTTTTTACACCCGATCTAAGACCGACTGCAGGGCCAGCATTCATGGAACTGTTTTCGGCTACTCTGCCCGTGTGGTCGGTCAAAACTTTCAAGTCCCATATCTCCCGAACGGCTGAACCGAATGGGCTGATTTTTAAATATGTTAGTTCCCCAGAAACCAGCTATTTGTGGTACATCCAAACTTTGGGGAAAATATGTTCCTTTTTAATTATGTTATTTAGTTATCTGAGGGGAGGAGATGTACAGAGTGTATATTGTCTTGATTGGTTATACTGTTAATTATTTGGGTGTCTCCCTTGCATGGGCAGAATCACATAAAAGAGAGTGTCTGTCAATAAATCTTTAGTTCTTCTTGACCCTTCAAAACGTAGCCTTGTCTCGTTCTTGAAAGGGGAATCTCTGCAGCATAATCACTCAGCTCTTTACAGAGCTGCACTTGACTTCTACTCCTGATCCAGCAGAAGGGAATAGGCCACCCTCCATCACTACACAGTGACTTGCCGGGAAGAAAAGGATGTCCCCAACGGCTGATACCCTCACCATAACAGGATAGCCGTTACACTTTCCTAAAGAGATAGGTTTTAAGGCACTTCTTAAATGATTGAAGACTAGGGGAGAGTATGATGGCAGTAGGCAGGCTATTCCATAGGAAGGGAGCTGCCCGCTAGAAGTCCTGTAAGCATGAGTTGGCCGTATGGGTGCGAGCAGCAGATCTGAAAGGTCACAGGCAGAGCGGAGGGACCAAGAAGGGGTATACCTAAGGATCTGTGAAGAGATATAAGAGGGGCTATAATTGTTCAGTGCTTTATATGTATGGATTAGCACTTTAAATTGACTCCTATAGGATACAGGAAGCCAATGTAAGGACTGACAGAGGGGTGAGGTGTGAGAGGACCGACTAGAGAGGAAAATCAGTCTGGCGGCGGTATTCATTACAGACTGTAGTGAGGCAAAACAGATTTTGGGAAGACCAATCAGGAGAGGGTTACAATAATCCATGCAGGAAATTACTAGAGCATGGACAAGCTCCTTGGTAGCATCTTTTGCAAGAAAGGGGCGGATGCGGGCTATGTTTTTAGGTTGGAAGCTACAGGATTTGGCAACATACTGGATGTGAGGCTCAAAGGTGAGGCCAGAGTCAAGTATGACGCCAAGACAGCGCGCTTGCAAGGGTGGACTTATGTGGATACCACTGACTTGAAGAGAGAGTGAGAGAGGAGGATCAGTATTAGGAGGAGGAAAGACAAGGAGCTCATTTTTAGAGAGATTGAGTTTTAGAAAGTGGGAGGACATCCAGTCAGAGATGGAAGAAAGGCAAGGAGAGGTATGTCTGGGAGGAGAGATATATCTGGGTGTCATCAGTGTACAAGTGGTAGTGGAATCCAAAAGAGGCAATACGTTTGCCAAGAGAGGCAGTGTAAAGAGAAAATAGATGGGGACCAAGGACAGAGCCTTGGGGGTCTCCAACCAAGACAGGACAAGGGGAGGAGATATCATTAGAAAAGGAGACACTGAATGAGCATTGGGAGAGATAAGAGGAAAATCATGAGAGGTCCGAGTCACAGAGACCGAGCGATTGATGAGTTTGAAGAAGGAGAGCATGATCACCGGTGTCAAAGGCAGCAGAGAGGTCAAGAAGAATTAGTATTAAGTAGTGACCTTTGGATTTAGCTGCGATTAGGTCATTAGTAACTTTGATAAGAGCAGTCTCAGTAGATTGGAGAGTGTGGAAGCCAGACTGAAGAGGGTCAATGAGAGAGTTGAAATTGAGGAAGTGAGACACTCGGGCAAAGACAAGTCTTTCCAGAAGCTTCGAGGAAAAAGGGAGCAGTGATATGGCACGATAGTTAGAGGGAGAGGAGGGGTCAAGACATGTTTTTTTTTTTCCAGGATAGGTACTACAGTGGGATGTTTAAGATTTGCAGGGACAATGCCAGAAGAGAGAGAGCAGTTGAAGATGTTTGTTAAAGAAGGCACAAGACAAGGGGAAAGAATTCTGATGAGGTGAGACGGGACGGGATCGAGCGGGCAAGTGGTGGGGAGAAATCTTTCCTTAGCTGTTCAATCTTGTTGGTAAAGTAGCATGCAAAGCTATTTGCTGTAAGGTTAGTTTAGGGGGGTGGTCACAGCAGGGTGAAGAAGAGAGTTAAAGGTGTCAAAGAGATGCCTGGGATTGCGGCAGCATGAACTAATAAGAGAGGAAAAGTATGACTGTTTAGCGAGGGCAAGAGCTGCGCTGTATGAACACAATATGAAACTCCAGGATCATTCAGCACAATGGGAGCAACTTTGCAGATAGTTTGTTGATTTAGTATGCCACGGTTGGGGGCGTGTCCTCCTTGAGGAGCATGTTTGGAGCAGGGCTGCAGCATTCAAGGCAGATTTGAGGGTAGTGTTATATGTAGAGATGGCCAGTGAGGGACAAGAGATGGAAGGGATGGATAGCAGTTGTGAATCAATATGAGCTGACAGCTGCTGGAGGTCAAGAGAATTAAGGTTCCTCTTGCGATGAGGGGTGGTTAAGTTGACAGCCTGTCAGAGCGAGCACTGCTGCAGAGGCAGACCGGAGCACCGTTAACCCCGCGATCGCAGCGATCTGGGGTTAACTTTAGTAAATGATGGAAATTTTCCGTCAACGATCCTTAACTCAAGGACAAGGTTAACGGAAAAGTTCCATCTCCGATCGGGAAGGGATTAAAATGCAAACTGACACACACTTTGGTAGTTGTGTAACAGATATATAAATGTTTACTTTACATGCAGTTGTTGTCAAAACTTATATACTTTAACTAACAAAGCAATACTACAGCAGCAATTGTTTTACAATAACAAATCTTAACTGCAATAACCTCACACTGCTAAATGCACATCAACTATTGTATAGGAAATAAAATGATTTTGCCCCACCAAAGTGTTATCCAAAAATAAGATTTTATTTTAATCAAACCACTAAATAACAATTGATTAAACTAAGCTAAAACAGCGATACAATATACTTATCAGTAGCCTGATGCAGGATGTTCTCTGCTAGGCCTAAAAAAATGGTTCTGCTCTCCAGCTTGTGGCCTTACCTTATGAAGGGACTGAACATGTGGCTTTCTGTACCCAATCCCTGTGTGCCATTTCATGGGGAGGAGTCAGACATGGCCGCATGGCCCAGATAAAGAAAGTCTCCAAAAAGGTGCTCACTACTGTCCCTAGTGGTATAATTCTAAGATGGCCCTCATCATAAAAAAACTGTATTAAGTGATTTATAATAACTTTAGCAATCACAGTGCATACACTATGGTTATTGTGCCAAAGAGCAAAATGATAGACTGTAGAAGGTATTGCCAAAATGATTGACAGATCAGGGACAGACCCTGTGTTGAAATAATTTATCCAAATATATACATTTACTCTAGCACAGTCTAGATTAATTTGCATGCTTTTTAAAGTGAGTATAGGTTGTGTACCATGGCAGATACACTTTAAAATGAGGGAGATATAAAAAATGTATATCCATATGGTTTCTACATCCATGAAAGTACAGTGTTTATTAATGCTAAAAAAAAATTAAAGAATCTAGATACTAAAACCAGTAAGAGAAATTAAAAATAGCTTCAGCCTTCTCGTCCTACTGAATATTATATAATGACATCACATCATGTTAAATAAAAATAAATCAATATGCTCTAATATCTGGTCATATAATACATATGTGTTAGTTTTTTTCTCTTATAATAAACTGTCAATTAGCAAAATGTTGAAAGAGAAATGAGTCTACACTTAATTAAGTACTACATACTCTTTAAACAGGTCTGAAGCATAAAGAACATTAACAGTGATAAAAGCCACCTGCTGAACATCTTGTCATAAGACAAGAAAATCATACAAACTGATTAATACAAATTAAGCCATAATATTAGTAACTAGTTATAGACACATGAGCAGATGGATTGGTTATGAAGTCACACTGTTGGAACGAAATCCTTTACACAAGTTCAGCTAAATTTATAAATCAAATCAATTGCTAGAATTATGTTATTCCTCAACATCTTAAAGGTATACTCCAGGCACCCAGACCACTTCTGCCCATTGGAGTGGTCTGGGTGCCAACTTCCACTACCCATAACCCTGGAAGTGTAATTATTGCAGTTTTCATAAACTGCAATATTTTCATTGCAGGGTTAAGTCATCCTCTAGTGGCTGTCTGCTAGACAGCCACTAGAGGGACTTCCATGTTCATAAAACACGAAAAGTGTTTTCAACAACGCTGGACGTCCTCACGCTATGTGAGGACATCCAGCATCACTGAAATCCCCATAGGAAAGCATTATATAATGCTTTCCTATGGGGAGGTCTAATGCGCGTGCGGCACATTAGGTCTTCCCCGCCGGCTGACGTGGAAGTCACGAAAGAGGTTTTAACCCCTTCATCAACTTGTGATAGGGGGTGGGAGGGAGAGGGGCACTGCGGGAACCTGCAGTTCCAGGAAAATTAATATGGTTTCCTGGCACTGGAGAATCCCTTTAAATATATATATATATATATATATATATACATATACAAGTTAGAAGACAATTGAATTTACAAGGTACTGAATGGGCTATGTTGCTGACTATATTTTAGATTTGGTTTCATCTTCTAAAAATGTTGTAAGTGGACATAAGGATTCATAAGCATGATCAAATATCCAAAAAATCCAAATATTTACTTTACAGCTACAATTTCAAATGAGTTCATAATACAGAATTGTATTCACTAGGTGCTTTCCATTTATTATACCAATTACATCTCTGACAAAATAAATACATTTTGCCTGTTACATTAATTATGATTTACATTTTTATTGGTGCAATATATTTTCTCTTCTCTGAGCAGTCGGGAATATATTTGTTCTTCTGCCATGTTTTCACCTATTTAATATTCAGAAAATCTTTCCACTACCAACCTTCTTTTCTGCAAAACTCGTTATCCATCATTTTATCTTTGCCAGGCATGATTACTGTAATTCCCTTCTACTTGATCTTCCACATCAACAAATCCAAAACGCTGCTGCCTGCACACCCAATAACATGTCCAGTTCTGCTCATGCCAACCCCTTCTTTGAAAGCTCAACTGGCTTCTGATGAGCAGTCTATATTCAAATGCCTTCCCCACATGTTGAAGCCTCTTTATAACCTTGCTCCCCACTCATCTCCCACAACACTCCAAACTGTCTTCTCTGCCCCTTTGTCTACCACTACTTTACCCAATGTCCACACCTAACAGGCCCATTTGTTTTCCCTTTTAACCTGCCTACCAATGAAATAAACTCCCGCCCCACATTTAGTCTGCTACCTATTTTTTATCTTTCCGAAAACTTCTTAAGGAACACCTCTTTACTGAAGACTTCCATGTTACTAGCTAGCCCAGGCAACTTCCGGCACTCCAGATGGCATCTCCCTTGATGCTTTGCCAGCATTATGACAGTAAGAGCATTATGGGAGATGTAGTCCAAAACATCTGGAGTGCCGAAGGCTGTCTACCCCTGAGTTAGCCCAACTCATCACTTTTCTCTCACTGCTTGATATATTTAACCCTATTACCCTCCAATCATTCTCTGATCTCCAGCAGTGTGGCCACCACCCATGCTTCTTCTTGCTTCCAGATGCAATTCTTCTATGCAAATTCAAATTTATTCTGGGGATATTACAAAACTAGATAAATTATCTTCTAAAATAAACACTCTTTTATTCAACATAATCTTCCATTCTCTTCAGGTCCGTTTGACCCAGGGTGCCTTCTAACATCTTGCTTCTTATCAACATCTTTATTCGATACTTTACTTACTGTTACTCATTTCTACTCACGTCTATATTCTATCTTCAAAATAACCACAGTGTATGATATGCTGATTTTAAATCACTACTCATTATATTGCCACAATTATAGATTTATTTCTAATTGTTCACAATTTTTATTTTCTCCACAACCTCTATTTACAATTGCCCTCTAGATTGTAAGATTATGCGCAGTGTTTTCTTTTGTTTTGCTATGTTTAAGTACTTATTCCATGTTTGTTTAATCACATTTCTAAAAAATTATTCTGATTATCATCAAAGTCCCTTCTCAGACTCAGATCTGAAATATAACACTTGTATTGGCTACCATCTTAAAAACTTGTATTTTGATATTCAATATTATTACTCTGTCTACAATTGTTCATGTCTCAATGATGTGTATGAATCATAGTTACCCCAAAAACCTGATATAAAACGGGCACTCTTTTCCCCATGTCATTCCTTCACCTCTGGATATCCTATTTAAACAACATCATTATGTGTTAGAAAGATGCAAACAAAGAATGCCTAAATGCAAAAAAGCTTACAAATCACATGCAATATACAAAATGAATAGATAGTGCCACATCCTTAGATTTATTTTAAAAATGTATTTCAAATGTATTCAAACATTTTAAATCAATTGAAAAGCTTTCCAAAAATATAAAATTAGTGTCTAATTTACATTTTTTTTATAGATTGAGCAGTAACAAAATAGTGACAATAGTAACAAATTGAAACAAGCTTTATAAAAAATCTTAGTGTTAGATTTAATAATCTCCACACAGCAGCTAATGAAAAAAAACCTCAAAACAGAGTCACAAATTAGTCCTGATTGTTAAAATTCCCAATATGTATAGGATTTCTATAACATTTTAGAAGTTATAAAACAAATATTGCAAGAAATGAATTAATGTTTGAATGCTAAAACTTTGCAAAATTTGGCATGCTGAGATTACAACTTTCATAGTAGTCACAGATTCCAAGATGGCTACACAAAAGTATATATTTGTCGAAAGTGTAGGAATTACCAGTTAACAACACAGTACAAAATGTTCTGTGAACTCTGTGCATAAGTGCAGCAGCTCCTGAAATTATGATTTGTGCTGTGCAACTGGCATAGCCCAGCACCAGTCAGTGGGC
The DNA here is from genome assembly GCA_933207985.1 of Pelobates cultripes. Lineage (NCBI taxonomy): Eukaryota > Metazoa > Chordata > Amphibia > Anura > Pelobatidae > Pelobates > Pelobates cultripes. Next base: position 310,150,554 of record OW240912.1, on the reverse strand, counting down.
AAAGTGGTATGCAGGTAGACTTCACAAGGGGCTTTTTAAATAATACCCACTAATAATACCTGTGTCTTCCTGGTTTCAGCAGGGATTTAACCCTTTTAATGTATGGTGGTCTATTACGTCAAAGAATGTTAAAGACCTGCATTGCATGAATAGTCATGAAGGTAGATGGCAGGTCCAATTTAAGTGTGTTTACAGGGAGTGCAGAATTATTAGGCAAATGAGTATTTTGACCACATCATCCTCTTTATGCATGTTGTCTTACTCCAAGCTGTATAGGCTCGAAAGCCTACTACCAATTAAGCATATTAGGTGATGTGCATCTCTGTAATGAGAAGAGGTGTGGTCTAATGACATCAACACCCTATATCAGGTGTGCATAATTATTAAGCAACTTCCTTTCCTTTGGCAAAATGGGTCAAAAGAAGGACTTGACAGGCTCAGAAAAGTCAAAAATAGTGAAATATCTTGCAGAGGGATGCAGCACTCTTAAAATTGCAAAGCTTCTGAAGCGTGATCATCGAACAATCAAGCGTTTCATTCAAAATAGTCAGCAGGGTCGCAAGAAGCGTGTGGAAAAACCAAGGCGCAAAATAACTGCCCATGAACTGAGAAAAGTCAAGCGTGCAGCTGCCACGATGCCACGATGCCACTTACCACCAGTTTGGCCATATTTCAGAGCTGCAACATCACTGGAGTGCCCAAAAGCACAAGGTGTGCAATACTCAGAGACATGGCCAAGGTAAAAAAGGCTGAAAGACGACCACCACTGAACAAGACACACAAACTGAAACGTCAAGACTGGGCCAAGAAATATCTCAAGACTGATTTTTCTAAGGTTTTATGGACTGATGAAATAAGAGTGAGTCTTGATGGGCCAGATGGATGGGCCCGTGGCTGGATTGGTAAAGGGCAGAGAGCTCCAGTCCGACTCAGACGCCAGCAAGGTGGAGGTGGAGTACTGGTTTTGGGCTGGTATCATCAAAGATGAGCTTGTGGGGCCTTTTCGGGTTGAGGATGGAGTCAAGCTCAACTCCCAGTCCTACTGCAAGTTCCTGGAAGACACCTTCTTCAAGCAGTGGTACAGGAAGAAGTCTGCATCCTTCAAGAAAAACATGATTTTCATGCAGGACAATGCTCCATCACACGCGTCCAAGTACTCCACAGCGTGGCTGGCAAGAAAGGGTATAAAAGAAGAAAAATCTAATGACATGGCCTCCTTGTTCACCTGATCTGAACCCCATTGAGAACCTGTGGTCCATCATCAAATGTGAGATTTACAAGGAGGGAAAACAGTACACCTCTCTGAGCAGTGTCTGGGAGGCTGTGGTTGCTGCTGCACGCAATGTTGATGGTGAACAGATCAAAACACCATGAATCCATGGATGGCAGGCTTTTGAGTGTCCTTGCAAAGAAAGGTGGCTATATTGGTCACTGATTTGTTTTTGTTTTGTTTTTGAATGTCAGAAATGTATATTTGTGAATGTTGAGATGTTATATTGGTTTCACTGGTAATAATAAATAATTGAAATGGGTATATATTTGTTTTTTGTTAAGTTGCCTAGTAATTATGCACAGTAATAGTCACCTGCACACACAGATATCCCCCTAACATAGCTAAAACTAAAAAACAAACTAAAAACTACTTCCAAAAATATTCAGCTTTGATATTAATGAGTTTTTTGGGTTCATTGAGAACATGGTTGTTGTTCAATAATAAAATTAATCCTCAAAAATACAACTTGCCTAATAATTCTGCACTCCCTGTAGTTCTCCCTTAACAATGTCTTCCTTTTTTGGTCTTTTTATTATTTCCAATGCCTCCATATCCAGCTAGCAGACAATAAAAAGCTTTGCCCTATTTGTGACACTAAGTCAACAAACTGAAAACATCAATTTAGGATGAAAACGTGACTCTTGGTGTCATAGAAAAATAAGAAAATACTTACAGCTTATTGAAATTAATATTGTCAATTAGAAAGTATAAAAATATTATGATCTGTCTGACACTTTTTAAAATAGAAAATATGCATTCTTAAGCAGGAAAATAGTTTATTGTTCTAATTACTTTTAACGTTTGCTTGCATTAATTATGGTGTTACAGTGGTTTGTAGTGGTTTGTAGTCTCAATAAGTGCAAGCATATTTGACATTTATAAAGAGACTTTTTATGGAGGGTTTAGATATTGATATAAATGAGTAAGTACTACAACATGAACATTTTGCTACATGATTCTGGACCTTTAGGTCATTTACAGTTATACTCTGATATAAAATATGTCATATCTGGATAAACAAAACAGCTAGTTAAATTAATCCTTAACAACCATCAAAATTTGTCATTAATAAATACAAATAAACACTATAACATTTGAAATAAGTCTAAGGCTGATTGCATACGAATGTTTATATATAAGACTAAATGTTAAATATAGGACATGCCTACTTCATGTGTTAAGGCTACAGGAATATATACTTAACTAAAGCTCTCCGTCATGGGTGCTGACATCTTTTCTTTTTGTTGGATGTGTCTTTAGCTCCTGGTACTTGAGAGACCAGGTGCCCATTCACTATTTTTAATCTTGCATATGCATGAGAAATCAACAATGAACAGAGGAGGCTGGTAGGCATTCCGGCAAGACTATGGGATCCTCCATAGAACATCTGGCATGAAGTGCAAAATGATGACTATTTTAACATATCTAGCAATGGCTGTGGAAAGTTGACAAAAACAAAACCTGGTGATGAAAAGTACACCTATTTTTAAAATGAGCCAGCCTCTGCATTTACCATAAGATAAAGTAGTCCTTCCCTTGTCTTATATTATTGCAGTGAAATAACAGCAACATTTCTA